>CM037784.1:21980257-22030257 GCA_021229015.1 Solen grandis
GTCTCCTACTTCGCCACGTGATCTTTTGACCATTCTCTAAGCTTGCGACAACTGAGAATCACAAGCCCTCTTTCTCTGCTGGAGTATTGTTTCGTGCCGTTGAGCCAAGTTGGAATCAGATGCAGGCACTGGTTGTGGCTCGTCGGTTCTAGCAGGTGTAGGTTGTGGCTCCTCGGTTCTAGCAGGTGTAGGTTGTGGCTCGTCGGTTCTAGCAGGTGTAGGTTGTGGCTCGTCGGTTCTAGCAGATGTAGGTTAAATATGTTATTTTTTTTCTTATTTTGTTTTTTGTGGTATATTAAAAAAAACTCAAGACATTATTACATAGATTGGCTGAAACTGAACCAGTCAATCTGTGTAACACTGACATGGAGATTTTAGCCATTTCATGAAAAGGCTGAAATATTTAGCCGTTTCATGAAACGGCTGAGTGAATTAGTCATTTCACGAAAAGGCTAAAAAATTTAGCCATTTCATGAAACGGCTGATTTCACAGATTGGCTGTAACATATACAGGGTTATTAAATAAAGTTGAACACTTATAATCGCCGAATTGGTTGTTTCTTTATAACAATAAGTTTGATAAGAGTAACAACTAGCCCCGGTCTCCCCTGAAGGCAATTGGTATGCGGGAGACAGTATTTACGAGATAAACGATTTTAGCACATGAATTTTTAGAAACATTTACAAAGTATTTGTCCCATTTTTTCCAATGAATACTTTTTTTTTCAGTTTCAGTTGGAACCATTGCTATTTGTGTCCCAGAATTACATACATATGGTGGTGTTTCACTCAGGTTGGAATGCAAATTTGATTAAGCTTTAGAAATGGAGCTAGAGAAGGACACATAAGAAATGTCTGTCATCTTAAAATTCATTCAGTAAATGTAGAGAAGAGGGATATCGAATAACTTGAAAATAAAAGTTTAAAAATTGTAGTCTTTTGTTTATGACTACTTCTGTTCCGGTGTGGGGATAATTCAACGCTATGTCCGTGAAGTTGTCATACGCCTGCCGAATGACAGGACGTATTAAGGATTCACCTGAGGGCGGCCGGCGTCTACTGAGATTTTCCCTCTTTTTTAAAACATGTGAACTGACCTATACCAAACTTGATCAAAATGTGTATGGGCACAATGTCTCAATCAAGTTCGAAAATCAGCCAACAGCCCTGATGAAGTGTCCGCACTCTTACATTTTCACAAGATTTTGTAACAATGTGTATGGGCACAATATCCAGGCGCTAAGTTTAGTAACCAGCCAAATACAATAGAATTACGGCATTTTATTAATGAAAACAAACACTACATTTTAATGAACGTCATGCCCCCGTGGGGGCCTTAGACCTTGGGGGAAAAGGTCATTTGAAAGTCAAGGTCACCTGGCGGGTAGAGCTCATCAAGGTGCATTCTTCTATGAAGTTTGGAAGTTATGGATGGAAGCACGTCCATATTGTGGCCAAGTTTAATATTAGATATTTTTTGTCATGATAAACTTGACCTTTGGCCCTGTGACCTTTAAGTGAGTCTGTTTCATAGAGCTCATCAAGGTGCATACACATGAGCTGTATGAAAGATTTGGATGGAAGCACTTTTATTTTATGGCCAAGGTTAATATATTGCTATATGGTGACCATGACCATTGACCTATAAGTGGGTCTGGCGGGTAGAGTTCATAAATGTACATGCGCTTGTGTAGTTTGTAGGTTATGGATAGAAGCACGTTCATAATGTGGCTAAGGTTAATATTTGCTATTTTGGTCACGGTGACCTTGACATTTGATCCCATGACCTCTAAGTGGCAGGTAAAGCCCAACAAAGTGCATACACTTGTGAAGTTTGAAAGGGGGACTGGCGAGTAGAAATCATCAAGGTGCATGCACCTGTGAAGTTTGGAGGTTATGGATGGAAGCACGATCATAATGTTGCCAAGGCTAATATTTGCCATTTTCGGTCTGGATGATCTTGACCTTTGACCTCATGACCTCTAAGTAGGTCTGGGAGGAAGAGCACATCAAAGTGCATGTACCTGTGAAGTTTGGAGGCTGTAGGTGGAAGGACCTTCGAGTTATGGTCAAGGTTAAAGTTTTGTGACAAAGAGACAGACAGACCAAAAACAATATGCCCCCGATCTATCGATTGGGCATAAAAAAGTGTACTTTAAATTTCACATATATGACATGTAATTTGCTATGGTGGCATATTTCTGCCAGCCACTTATCCACTTAGCTATGTTGAAACTTCTGAAAAATTGCCACATATTCAGTTAGTATCTGGCAAGTAGCAAATTTTCAAGTCATCTACTTAGGTATCATAACAGGACTAAACTGTCTGTTAGTGCCCACTACTGCTAATCACATATTCACTTATTTTAACTTGATACCATGCCTTTTTCCAGATAATTATGTGAAAAAATGCTTGTTATCCACATAATTTATCTGACTAACTTGAAAAAAGGCGAGATATCCAGTTAACTTAAGTGAATATATGGCTGGCAGTAGTGGGCACTAACATGCAGTTTTGTTCTGTTAAGATACCTAAGAGGATAACACGAAAGTTTTCTACTTGCCAAATACTAACTGACTATGTGACAATTTTTCAGAAATTTTCAACATAGCTAAGTGGATAGTGACTGGCAGAAATATGCCACCATACTTTGCCAAATTTAGCTACAATATGAACTGACACTAAACCTCGACCATGTTTGATAAACAGCAAGAAAGTCCCAATCACTCCAAGTTATGACCCTGAACTGATAAATTTGCAGGACGGGCGTACATAGCGATAACCAGAACTCTTACATAATAGAAAAGAAATGAATAATTTTAAAAATGTAAAGTTTGATTTACATACACTCCATTCTATAGATAGATTTAAAATGATAAAGCTCTGTTAATAACATCCGCTTTTCTTGATACTAACATGTAAGCAACCTTCTCCATCTTAAAACAAATAAATATTAAGTACCTACTTACGTGCTGAGCGTATTGGACAACTTTAATTAAATTTGGTAGATGTTGCACCTAAAGCACTTAAAGCCTCTTGCAATGGAAACAGGTTCCATGTACTCACATCTGATTAAAATATTTTCTTACCTTTTATTATTATTATTTGATATATATTACCGTTTTACTCGCTTGTTTCCACCGAGCTTCGCGACTGTCACTTAAGGAGGTCCGTACTGCTATTTTCTTGTTTTACTTAAATCTGTTTTAGAAACCAAAGTTTTTGATTTATTGTGTAAGCGACAGAATAATATATTGCCTTTACAGTTATATGAAACTGTCCATATAGGAAGTTTAGTCGATATTTATCATACGATCCGAAATCCAAATAGATTTAAAGCTCTAGATATGTAAAGGTTCAACCTATTTATAGTTCATTTGACAATTCTCCTTCCTTCGTTATCACATAATATATTAAAGTGTACAAGTTACTTGAACTCAGATTATATATTGTTTTAGAGGAAGATCGATTCTCGATTCTATTTTGGAAGAAACTCGTATGTTATCAGTACAACGAGGGGTGCTCAATAGATACGCAGAAAAGTAGTGTATTATCTTAAATGCTCGTGATATGTGCATGGAACTTGGTAAAACAGTGGACCTGTCCGTACCTAACATGAAGAAAAAATATATCCTCAGTTTATAAATTTACTATAACAGAACAGATTCAAGAAAGGTATGTACTGAACAACTTGGTGTTTTTTCTCTTTTTTTTTTTCGTTTTTGTTTGTTTGTTTGTTTGTATGCCGGGTGCTCTAGTATATCAAACCTGAATGTTGTTTACTGTAGTCTGTGTCAACGAAGCGCGATGTGCTGGTGCGTTGTCCTGGAGAAATCATCATGACCACTTCTTTCTTATCGCCCTCATGAAGTCCCGCTTTGGAACTTGTGAACAATGGGTACTTTTTAAATCACCATAATTCAAATATTTTACATGTAAAATATTATTACATGTAATATATTGTTCTGTAATTTTCACTAGGATGAGCAGATTACTAACTTTAGAATAATACTCCGCCGTCATAACTGCCCATTTGGCTCAGTACTACGCGTCGACGTTAAAGAAGGCAGTGAACAGAACATCTGCTTATTTGTAGAAGGGGATACCTTACACCTTTTCGGAGATGGAGAGCCAAGTGTTTTCTACATGGTAGACAAGCTTTTTGTTTCAGGTTCGTATCCAAAAACAATAACCCTTGTATGTTGATACAAGTATTTTAATTTGGTTGTGTTGTTTAAAAATGGCTCAGAAGCGAGCATAACATAGTTGTCATTGATAAATATTACACAAAACAACATATGGTATGCAGGTTACTTGCCAAATATTCATCAGACCTACTGAAATGTTTACTGTCCATGAGGAATAACTATGCACTTGCAGCGGGTTGGGCACTTGTTCCAGTATTGTTGAAGATTATCTCTTGTCACAGCAACTAAATATATCCCATGAGTATGAATTATGTGGTGTTAAACCTCCCAAATTATGCAAATTATCTCCTTGTTTTTGTCACGTGTATTTCTGTTAATTTAGAGTTACATCCATTTACGTTAGTCATCAGGATAGATTACACCAGTTCACTTAGATATTACCTCCGGAAAACATCAATTACTTCACTGCATGCAATTACTAAATTTTATTAGATTATCCAGTGTATTATTATGTTTTAATTTGATAAACCTAACCTAGACCTTTGATGGCAGTTGATTTTCATTTTATTTATTTAGTTAACAATGACTTTTGCCCCCCCCCCCCCCCCCCCTAAACACACACTTATCTCGGTAAACCAGACGCTCCTGCGTAAATGGATAGAGCGTCTGGTTCCCCCAATTAGTCTAGGGTCACATTGCACTAAAAATATTGCGTGATTGCAAATCATAAGTACGGTGGTTTTTATATTATTATAAATAACATATTCTTTAACAGGTTTATTGTATGACTAACAAAAACTCATCCTCAAGATGACCACTCTTACGAAAATATTTCTTTGTTTCTAATTCCTATGAAATAGATATATCTGAATAACCCAAAGTAATAATAATATTGTATTATACGTATCATGTTAATACCTACTTACTTTTTTTCTTCTCTTCAAAATAGTTAAAACAACTACCATTCAAAAATAGTCATGGAAAACTATTAACAAAACTGACATTTTATTGCACGGCGGATCACCGCCAGGCATATTGTATTTGCTTCGTAGATTGTCTATGGACACGAAAACGAGGCTGTTTCGCCTCTTTTATAATAATAAATACTTTTTTCATGAATTTGTACAATTTTAAATTAAAATTGTATGTAGGTCATATTTTTTTCACTTTGGATCATGTTTATTGTAAGTATAAGTAAAACACATTAGTTTTGAAGAGAGTTTTAATTTCGAAATTTTGTAGTGAGGTTATACTTCTTAGAGATTATTTATGTTATGAAAGTACATTTCGGATAGGTTCGGACTTTTACATTGCTGTATTTTTTTTATGCTTTAGATTTCACAATATGATGGCTACAGTATTTCTAGGCAGAGGAAAAGGTATTTGGTGAAATTTGTCAAAATATCGGCTTACTAGTTCAAGTTTTTACATAACATAATTTGAAACAGAAAAAAAAAAAAAAAAAAAAAAAAAAAAAAAAAAATAAGAAGGGGGTGGGGGTGGGAGTGAGGGATTTCAAATAAATTCTTCATTCTATCAAAATCCATTTCAGATATCTGCAGCTTTGTGATCAGCTATGAGTGTAATTAATTTATGGAAAAAATGTATATAATGAGTAAATAAAAATATGGGAAACAATGAATGTAATGAAATTTTAATGCTTTATTGCAATACATTTGTTTTTTATTTTAACACCTATATGTCACTGTTAGGAGAGAAAGATTTGCAGCCTGACCGTGACTGGAACCCGGGGTCTCTTGCTTACAGGGCGAATGCTCTACCAGCTGAGCTTCACAGCCACATACACATCTTTCTTCCCTATTGTGAGTAATCAGTACTGTGACATTATCCCCCTTCATTTTAGAATTTGTCCCTGAATTCTAGGAGTTATAGGGTAATTATAACCATGTGTAGGCATAATTAGACAGACCTGCCACTTATGTCACAGTCAAACATTGGGCGCCTTATATATTTATCCCCTATTGTGAGTAATATGCAGTATGTGAATCCAGTATCTCTGGAATCTCTTTCTAATTTATGAATTAAATTATGAATATGCAACTAATTATCTTCATTTTTCGACTTTTTTTCAGCTTGCAATACATAGAAAATGGGAGTGGCTGCGAAAAACCTGGTTAATTGGACACTGACAATACATAAGTGCTTAAGAAAGGCCAGGGGCAGCTACATAAGTGTTTCAGAAAGGTCAGGGGCAGCTTTTATCCAGTTTTCAAGCCAAAATTCAGCATTCTGTTCACCTCAGCAGCAGTTAACACCTCAAACAACCATAGACCATTTCATCAGGGGTTTGGCAATACATTTATGTGGTGTTGTATATATGAGTAAACCGGCATTGTCATATTCTGTTCGATTAACATTCGATTAAGAACTTGTTCCATATAATAAAACAGACTGGCGAATCGAGAGTGTTCCCGCTTCGGTTGCAGTTTGATAAACACGAATATTGACGACTTCTTTTGTGTTTTAAATGCCAAAAACAAACCTCTCACGAGACATGAACCTAACATGGTGGAGAATCCAAAGCTGATAGTATTGTGTATGTATGTTTTCATCGCTGCCGCGACGAGTTTGTTGGTAATATGTCCAGAAATTCCTGAAGCACGTGTTCCCCACCCACCTGTTATTATCATGATGAACCAGTCGAATCCATTTCTGACAAACCCAAATGTCGATCACGGTAGTTTCACTGACATAAGTATGAGGCATCAACAGTTAGAGCCTCCCCATGTTCACAGTACGCCTGTCCGGTCTCAGGATCAAGCCCCGGTTATACACAGTACGCCCGTCATTCTCCAGGATCAAGCCCCTGTTGTTCACAGTACCCCTGTCATACATCAGGGTCAAGCACTGACTGTTCCCAGTATGTCTGTCAGGCCTCCGGATCAAGCCCCAGCTCCGATCTACATGCTGCCTCAGCAAGTTTGAAGATGCTTTTAACTTTGTAAATGAATTTGAATCGCATATGGCGTTTGTGACACTCTTATCAGTGATCAAGGTACGGAGTTCACTGCAACAGTAACGCGTCAGTTGTGTAACCTATTAGGTATTTCTCAAGATTTCACACCAAGCTATATTCATCATTGCCTAGGAGCATGTGAACGTGTTCACAGGACTATTGCTGAAAAACTGACACCATACCTAGATTCTCAGTGTCATACATGGGATTCTGTAATTTCTGCAATTTTATTCAGCATTAACAATGCCGTCAATGCAAGTACCAAATATTCTCCATTTGAGATAGTTTATGCCAGGCGACCTAAATTCCCATTGTCACCCATACCAACAGATTTACAGAGTGTTCCAAAGGATTGTACATCTTACCTACGAGAGAAAAAGTTGTTACTTGCCTCAATTAGAAATGACATGAAGATTAATGTCGAGAATTACTCTGAAAGAATGCTTAATCGTGAGAACAGTAATAAGACTGATTCACATTTTTAAGGATGTTTACATGACCATTGAGTCGGTAGGACCAGCTAAGAAGCTCAAAGACCACTACTCTGGACCACATGTTGTCAAATCTGTGCTTAGTGATCACATGGTTTTAGTAGCTGATCCAACTCTTCCAAAATTGCAATCGAAGCCAGTACATATTGACAGATTGAAGCATGCATATGTGCGTCAGCCAGAACCGTTAAACTATTTTTCGGTCAAACAACATTTACCAAGAACTATTTATTCTGATTTTGCTTCGCAAACTTGTGAAAATGACTTTTTGTTGAAACCGGATAAAGACAGTCAATCTGGATCTAGTGATCATGACATAAGGGGACAGGAAAACACATTTGTTCGAAAGGAAAATGACGTTAATGTGTCTGAATCTCCTGTTTTTGTCGAAGGTAGACCGAAACGCGTTATCAGAAAACCTTTAAGATATTGTGACTCGGATCATGCAGACCCAATGAATATTGATTTTTCTTCATCAGATGCCTCGCATTCACGAAAGGTAAAACGTGTACTTGCTCAAAGGCATACCTCTGATGGTATTCAGTATTTAGTTCATTTTGTTGGTGAACCAGCACAAAATGCTATTTGGATTTCAGGGGCAAATCTCAATTCCAAAGTGAAAAAAAAACATCACTGCAAGGCCTCCGCCTTTTGTTTAGGCACTAACAATTACTAATGTTGTTTAGTAACATTGAATTCCCATTTCTTACAAATACCTTTAGGTATAATACTAGTCATTGTATATTGATTTTTTTTATTATTATTACTGTTATCTTTACTATTCATTGTATTGTGCTGTATAATGCTAGTCCTGGTATTTTTCATATACCTGATACTTTTTTCTTTAGTTCTGATGTATAGCCAAATGTTAGCTTAATTTACAAAAAAAAAAAAAGTTGTTGTTGTTCTACAGTTGATTTGTTTACAGTTTGTTTATGAAGATCAAATTCTGTTACTATCAATTATAGCAGTGTATGATTTCTTCAGAAACATGACTTGTCAATAATTCTCTATGATTTGAACAATAGTGTATTGCATTTAATCAGACAACGTTTTAGTCAAATATTGATAGGGTGCTATTGCCTAGAATTATGCATATTGTTTTGTTGTGAGAAGACTTGTCTTGTTCTTTATTAAGGGAGATAACTTTGTTTTAGATGGATGTCTGGATTAGCTCCCTTTGTTTAGAAAAAATGCATTGTATTTTATTGGATTCAGTGATGTCAGTATATTAAAAAAAAAAATTAATTATTTTTTTCCCACTATATACTATACTATCCATCAAATGATTATCCACTTGTACTTTGTATTTTGATTTATGAACCTAAAGTCATTGGGAAGTAATTCAGTGTGAACTGTATGCTTTGTAGACTGATTTATTTCAATGCATGAAAGTAATATTTGATAACTTGCTCCATGCATGGATATAAAGTAATCAATCTTTTATTGGTTTATAAAGATGTTGTTTACAGTGAATTTAAGTTACTGTTCACTCTTATGACAGTTTGTCTCGTACCAATTTATTGTCTTAAGTGCATTAGTCACTGTTTTTTTTAGTTGTTTACTCATATAACAATTTTCTAATATCAACTTCTACATGAACATGTTCATTCTAATCGGTAGTAACTTGGATATTGCATTGATGGTCTGCGTGTCTGTTGAGTGAATGCTGTCCTTGGTAGGTACCACCTTGGGCGTTTATAAATCTGTGTGTGATTGACTTTTAGGATCAGCAATTCGATAGTTTCCGCTGTTTCAATTTTGAGTTGTTGTTTTGTTAGAAGAGCTGGACATTTGGACACATTTTTTTTTTCAAGGGGGGGATGTTGTATATATGAGTAAACCGGCATTGTCATATTCTGTTCGATTAACATTCGATTAAGAACTTGTTCCATATAATAAAACAGACTGGCGAATCGAGAGTGTTCCCGCTTCGGTTGCAGTTTGATAAACACGAATATTGACGACTTCTTTTGTGTTTTAAATGCCAAAAACAAACCTCTCACGAGACATGAACCTAACAGTGGTATACTTTGTGACAAAACTGACACATCTGTGACTGGTGGGAAATCTGATGCATATGTTTACTACCCAACTGAACACTGTGTGGAATGTTATACCAACATGAAGAAAGACTTGGTGACAGTCAGAGAGGACTTCTTGACTTAAAGAACGTATGATTTCAGAGCGAAATGGTCTGTATATATGTGCCTGAAGGTCTAAAACTCCCTTATTTATTGACCTAGTGATTTTCTTTTTTTTATTTTGATATTTGTTGTGTTTCAATTTTACCCTATAAAAAAATGACTTGCTTGCATTTCACAACATTTCAACTCAGATTTCTCTTAACTAAAAGTTCAGAAGGTCTAAAACTCCCTTATTTATTGATCTAGTGATTAAAAAGTTTCTCATGAATGTTCTTATAGCAAATGGTATTTAATCTCATGCTCTGAAATGTAAGAAGAAACTCTGAAAAAAAAAGTTTTGAACTTATAGATTTGTTTATTGAGGAGAAAATATGGGAGACTGTCATTCCAGATTGTCAGTCATCCTTTCTAAAGTGTAAGCACATCAGTTTGTTTCCAATTTAATTTCAATCAATCAATGAATAACTTTAAACGATGTATCCTGATCATAACCATTCTTAGTTCAACATAGCACATCAAGCTGAAGGTGAGATATTCTGATCACCTTGTGTCTCATCTTCTGATGGCAACAATTTGCTTTAAAAGATATATCTTCTGAAACTACTTGTCAGATGCCCATTTGTCGTTTGCAGTGGAAACCAACAAAATTTGATTTTGAAATTTTTTAAAAAGCTGTTCCCTGAAACAAAGAGCCAGAATAATTCAATTTCATCAGTTACAAATTGCCACCCAATGACTATCTACTGTCATTGCTAAAATTAAGTTGTCCCTTAAATTTCTTCCCTTCTGAAACCATTGTCAACAATGTCAAAAGAAATGTTAAGGTTTTGTTTAATGTTGCCATTATCTGCACTATTACTAAACTGATGTCCCGCAAACTTCAAGCATGTGTTTATCATCATCAGACCAACCAGTAGAAACAAGAACAGTAATTCTTCCAAATATTTTTGCATATTTATGGCCCTTTTGGACTTAAAATTAATGTTAAACTTTTGTTTAACATTGCTATTATCTCCAGTTTTACTCAATGGATGTCTCTCAAACTTAACACATGTGTTTATCCTCATCAGACAAACCAGTAGAAACAGTAACTCTTCCAAATATTTTTGCATATTTATGGCTCTTTTTGGACTTTGAAAAATTGTTTAACATTGCTTTTATCTCCAGTTTTACTCAAAAGATATCTATGAAACTTCAGACATGTGTTTATTATCATCAGACCAACCAGTAGAAACAGGAACAGCAACTCTTCCAAATATTTTAGCATATATATGGCCCTTTTTGGACTTTGAAAAATGTTAAACTTTTGTTTAACATTGCTATTTCTCCAGTTTTACTTGATAGATTTCCCCCAAACTTGAGATCAACAAGAAGAATAAGGAACTGCAAATCTTCCATTTTTAGCTGACCTGAGCTCAACGTGCTCATGGTGAGCTTTTGTGATCGCCTTTTGTCCGTCGTCCGTGTGTGCGTCCGTCCGTCGTCAACAATTTGCTTTAAACAACATCTCCTCATGAACCGCTGAAGGGATTTTGACCAAACTTCACAGGAATCATCCTTATGATGCCCTCTATCAAAGTTGTACAAATTATTCAGATTGGTTGAAAAAGTAGGTCACAGGAGCTAAAAATAGATTTTAAAAATGCAAACTTTGAAAATCTTCTTCTGAAAAACTGCAAGGCCTAGAGCTTAGATATTTGGTATGTAGCATCATCCTATGGGCCATTACCAAGATTGTACAAATCATAGCCCTACGGTGATAAATGCCCCCGCACCATGGGTCACTTGTTTTACATAGAGTTATATAGGAAAATTTTTAAAAATCTTCTTCTATGAATCCATTAGGCCTAGAGCTTAGATATTTGGTATGTAGCATCATCTTATGGTTCATTACCAAGATTGTACAAATCATGACCCTAAGGTGATAAATGCCCCCGCACCATGGGTCACTTGTTTTACATAGAGTTATATAGGAAAATCTTTAAAAATCTTCTTCTATGAATCCATAAGACCTAGAGCTTAGATATTTGGTATGTAGCATCATCTTATGGGCCATTACCAAGATTGTACAAATCATGACCCTAAGGTGATAAATGCCCCCGCACCATGGGTCACTTGTTTTACATAGTTATATAGGAAAATTTTTAAAAATCTTCTTCTATGAATCCATTAGGCCTAGAGCTTAGATATTTGGTATGTAGCATCATCTTATGGTTCATTACCAAGATTGTACAAATCATGACCCTAAGATGATAAATGCCCCCGCACCATGGGTCACTTGTTTTACATAGAGTTATATAGGAAAATCTTTAAAAATCTTCTTCTATGAATCCATAAGACCTAGAGCTTAGATATTTGGTATGTAGCATCATCTTATGGTTCATTACCAAGATTGTTCAAATCATAGCCTTACAGTGATAAATGCCCCCGCACCATGGGTCACTTGTTTTACATAGAGTTATATAGGAAAATCTTTAAAAATCTTCTTCTATGAATCTATAAGGCCTAGAGATTAGATATTTGGTATGTAGCATCATCTTATGGTTCATTACCAAGATTGTACAAATCATGACCCTATGGTGATAAATGCCCCCGCACCATGGGTCACTTGTTTTACAGATAGTTATATAGGAAAATCTTTAAAAATCTTCTTCTATTAATCCATTAGGCCTAAAGCTTAGATATTTGGTATGTAGCATCATCTTATGGTTCATTACCAAGATTGTTCAAATCATGACCCTATGGTGATAAATGCCCCCGCACCAGGGGTCACTTGTTTTACATAGAGTTATATTGGAAAATATATTTGGTGTGTAGTATTGTCAGGGCTAAAATGTTTAAGATTGAGTTATATCAGAATTCTTGTCTGTTTAAAAACCTTGTAATCAGTTGTAGCAATGGTACTCAGGTGAGCGTTTCGGGGCCATCATGGCCCTCTTGTTTTTTTATATCTGTAACCCTTTTTGGACATTAAAGTTTTGTTTAATAATGCTATTATCTCCACTTTAACTCAATGGATGTCTTTCAAACTTAACGCATGCATCACATGCATCATCACACCAACTAAGAGATATAGGGACAGTAACTTTTACAAATACTTTTTTTGCAAATTTATAGCACTTTTTGGATTTAACTTTTTTAAAGTTTTATTTAAAGTTTTATTTTACATTGCCGTTATCTTCACTTTCACTCAATGGATGTCTCTCAAAATTCACACATGTGTTTATCAACATCAGACCAACCAGTAGAAACAGGAATGTATGTCCAAGTAGTTACAGGAACAGTAACTCTTAAATATTTTTACATATTGTTGGGCCTTTTTGTACTTAAAATGTTAAAATTTGTTTAACATTACTTTTTTCTCCAACATCTTTCCATGGATGCCCCTTATAGCCCACACATGAAATTGCATGCCTGTGTTGGAGGTCAGACTGTCATGAATTATAAAACAGTAATGCCTTTTTTTCTTTTTTTTTTCTTTTTTTTTTAAAGAATCTTGGTTAAAGTTTTCACACCACCTCATTTTTTCACTTAACCCTTTGAGGTATTGAAACTTTAAATTCCTGTTTATGACCATGACCTCTATTTGTACATGTCAAGAGTACATAACTCTGTTCTTTTGACAAACTTATGTCCCTTTTCTGACTTGATTAATCTTTTTATACTAACTCACTTTGTCACTGAATTCTTTGAGATTTTGCTTTAAAACTTAAAGCACATATTTATTGTTTTTTAATTCTTATTTTGCCTTTAACTGCAATATTTTTATTGACAAGCATTCAAATAGTCGAGCGCGTTGTCTTACAGACAGCTCTTGTTGAAGGGTAGTAATCTGTTTTAGTTCAGTAAATCAATATATTTTCTCATAATTTTAATTTGTAATATTTTCATTTCAAATATTCACCACTTTTCTCAAAAAAAAATGTAGTTTATAAATGTGATACTAAAATAGTATATTATACATTGTATATCTGAAGCATCTTGAAAACAAATTTTCTATGCATTCCTATTTTCTTCATGCTGTATATTAAAATTACTTCTTGAAAAAATTACACAAAAATAAGATTTTCTTTTACAATCTTTTACCACTGTAAAACTTTATAAAACCTTCCAATCACCAACCATTTTTTAAACTAACTTATGTAGTGCCAATAAGTAACACTTATCAGTCAGAGACTTTTAAGTAGTCCAGTAACTTAACCAGTAGAACAATCACCCTTTAGGGGTCCCAGGCTGAAGTCTTGGTCTGGCTGCACTTTTTTCTCTCTTAGTTATTTTGCACCAAACAAGTGATCATTATAGTATCTCCAATGTATATACTGCCTTTTTTGTTTATCAGGATCACTATCAATTTGATCTCTGTTATTCTGCAACAAATTCCAAATTTGCAGGGAATATGTAATCGTTATCGGTGGGAGACTTTTGTAAGTGGTCTCGGGTTACAGTCCTGGTCTGGCTGCACATTTTTCACACTTTCTTGCATTGAAATTGTGCGTGTCCTCTAAATATGTATATTAGGCCTTTGTTTTCATATTTAAACATATTGTGTGTCTTTCTTCATTTTAAGATTCATTTCAAGTCTTGGAACTTGTTTTTTTATTTATTCAATTAAATATATATACTTATGTAAACAAGTTAACATCTCAATAAAAGTTATGTTAAAAAAAAAAAATGTTTTCCTGTTAACCCACATAAATTTTATTATCAGACAATTTTTTCTTTGTCGCCGTGCTTATTTCAATGTGCTTCCTCAGGTAGCACTTTTGTACTTGTAATTCAATGTATATGTTTTGTGTTGACGATGTACATTGTACAAGTCAGAAAATAAAAGATGTTCTGTTCTATCCACGTCTCGTCGACAATAACGATACGTCTTAAAAATACATCACCCTCATGTTCGTATCGCCTCACAAACTGCTTAGAATACCGGAGTCGTTCCTTCTTTTGATCAGCCGATAACATCTTGGGGATCCATCTGACACACAGTCGTTTCATTTTTAACTCGCCATGGATGATGCGATGAATAGTCCCGATGCTGCAGTAGTCGATCCTCTCTTGGATTTCCCTAATTTAAAAAGTTGATAATTTGTCTTGGTTTTAATACTTTTAGCGACGTCACGGTCACGTGGTATTGCTACACTGTAAATTAAGCATTTTCGGACCAGTCGACGGTCCAGCAATTCTCTGATTTCCTTGATGTGATTTGACTTCACGGTTTTAGGACGTCCATGCGATACATGTCATAAACGTTACTCTCCGTCTCTTCTTGAAACCTTGAATACCATATGTACGTTGAAGTCATTTCCTTATTGCATGATCTGTATATGTCCTTTGTAGCTTCACCAACGTTTCTTGTCTTGATATTCCATTTAATATACATTTGATAGCAGACCGCTGCTTAATGCTCTATTTCAAAAGATGGCCACCAAACAACTATGGGAGCGACACCGGATATTGGTACTAAGCGAAGCGAGAAAAAGTCGAGCAAGGCTTGACCTAGGTGTAAATTTTATCGAAATTATCACGTTTCTAAGAATCTGACATGCATCATCATATATTCATTTATCCATAACAAGTTTCGCCGTCTATCAAACCTAAAATATAATGAAACACTGTCATATACTTTAGATCGCTCTTAAAACATGTTATCTAGTTCCGGCAAAAAGTTATATCTGTCAACTTCATTCCCTTTAAAATCGTTCGATTACAACTCAATAATAGCATGTCTGGTCAGGTTTTATCCGTCATAACCTAATATTTATGTAGATGTTAGGTCTTCATAGTTTTGATTCTAATCAACGACAAAATCTTATTAATATCATTTTCTTTTACTGTACGGCGGCTTACATGTGTGAACGGCTAATTGATATTCCGCAAAAAGAAGGTGTACGGCTTCTTAATGTTTTCTTTCACAATAAAAAAGTACAATTAACGACACTATATCGTGCACAAAATGTAAACATAAGTCACCACGGTAGAAAGAACAAATACTTTGATATTTCTATGTGATGTTTAGGCAATGTAAATAAACTTTTTTTGATTTCCTTTTTAGTAATGTTGAGGGTCTGTAAGATGATTAAAAGTAAACTACATAGAGATTGTCTCCAGTGTCTGAATGGTAAGAGCGGCCACCACGGGAGCGTGAGCTCGTATGTGCGTTTCCCGGTGGCGACATACCAAAGTGTAAGTCGAATATCGACATCCTACATCGGTTAAATCTTCTTAGGGAACACCTGGACACGAGCTTCATGAATACCTTAAGCGCTTCGTGCTCTCGGTGTTTCTATGCAGTAAGACCTCTAATCGGCCGATATCCTATACATACAGTATAGCTCACGTGGAAAATGCATCGTCCGCCAGCCACCGAGGACTTCCACCCATTGCCGTAATATTTATTTTATCAACCATCGCGAATACAACAAAATAACCAAAAGCCTCCGTCGTAGAATCTCAGTGGAATCATCACGGAATCGCGGTGACACTTTTCTACTCGATAATCTTATGCTCTCTGTTTTGCTTTTTCCAGTTCCATTCAATTACGAAGAAACTCAATAGTTAAAAGCGAACAAAATACATATGTATAAGTTATACACACAATCATTCACAAAAATGTATTTAAAAAAATGGTCCTATAACGTAAGTGATTTTTTAATCTCAATTTTGTAACCGGTATATGATTAAGATTTATTTTGTTGAAACTAATTTTCTTTAATTGGATTATTTAGTTCTGGATAAAAGTCGGATATTAAAATATTTGATTTGTTCCCATATCTAATAGAAACATAACACTTTTTAAAAATTGAACGTTTGAAGATTCATTCCATAAAGAATATATAGGTTGTTTGTACAAAGATGTATAATTTTGTACAAGATGAAACGCTTAGTATCGATAGAATGACAAATTAAACCCTGGATGGAGTTGTGGTGAATATTTGTCAATCGTGGTTACATGTATCACGGAAAACGCTCTCCGCGTGTAACGTTGCAACTGTAACGTTGATTTAGAGATGTGTGAATAAATGTCGAGATTCATTGAAATATTCAATTTTGGCGTAGACATAACTTGTTTAAACGTGAAAATCTAGATATGACTTATGTAAATTTGAAAGAAAGGTAAAGAGTAGAAACATTTGGCAAATTTGCATACTGATGGAACACTCGTTTTTCAGAAAAACAATGGAATTTTCGTTTGATTGTTGTTGTATTGGGGTTTACCGTCGCTGCGATAGTATTTCAATCATATAGCGACGTCCAGCTAATTTTCGTTTGATTTCGATGCAATATGCCGTATATGACAATAGTAATATGCCGTACACCCGATTGTCATTTATTTCTAAGCCGCCGAAACAGTAAAAGAAAATGATATTTAGAAGATTTTGTCGTTGATTAGAATCAAAATTAGAAATAAGTTACTTTTTCTCGCTTCGCTTAGTACCAATATCCGGTGTCGCTCCCATACGGTGTTACCAGGTTTCAGGACAATAACACCAACAATAAATGAACAGGACGTATTTCGGAAAATATTTCAGTGCCAAAATTCGCAAATTTGGGCCGGCAAACACAAGATGACTGCTATGACGACTACCATACGAACATATAATTTGGCAAAAATATGTACATAAAAGAATATGACCATCTACAATCTGCGATAATTTCAATGCACTGCTTAGTAAAGAATACGCAAATCCAAAAAGAAAAAAAATGCAAATGCCAAAAAAAAAAAAAAAAAAAAAAAAGAAGAAATATGCAAATCTGCGTATTTGTTGAACACACCTGGTATATTGTCAGTATTAAAATAAAGTTACAAAATTCAGTTATCCATCATATATCCGAGCTGTTGTTTCTTTTGATAAAAACGGTTTCGATCGCGTGTATGTAAATGAAGTTAAACTAGATTACAATATTGAACGACCAATATTACCAGGGCTAGAAATCAGAACTGCGTCTTATCATTCCAAATGTAAACAAAAGGCGCCATCTTGGAAGGCTTAAGGTATATTCTTGTCCATTACATTTACTGTTTTTGTTTGATATGCCTGATGCAGACATACAAATGAACACGCTCCTTATTTTTCTCTGTTTCATTTGTTGTATGAAACGTGCAAATCTGTTTCGAAAAACGTAAGTTAAAAATCGAAGTGGACAATAATTTGCGAAAATTTGAGAGAAAAGACGCAGCTGAAATTGCTTCATCCGTTCATCCATTCAACAAATTAAAACTATTGTTTTTTGCTTAATAGAAAGAACAAAATCCACGAAAAGAGTAGGTTTCCACGTAAGCATGTTAGGATTGATAGTGGAGTCTTTTCTATTACAAGTGTTTCTTATGGTAAATAAGAATCAGTAGTCTCTCTAAGTTTATCCCAGTTCAGTCACTCAACGCGGCGCTGACTAGCTTTGATTTCGGGAATATAAACTAAATAATGTTAACTAGTACGTGTTAAATAATATGAAAACAGCTAGTCTTCCTTTCGATACAATGTCCGTCATATAATTATCATGCACACCTCATTTTTCTTCCTAAAGGTTTCAAATTGCAAAATTAAATAAGCAATTATTAAATTCTCTACATGAATTTCTCAATGACATAGATCTGAACAACCTACGTTATGAGACGAAGGTTTTCCAATATAATGACCTTGTGTTACACTTCAGTCAAGATTAATCTACGATAAGGTATAGCCTAGGTGAGTCTAAAATGTATAATAATTAACCATCTTTCACTTATATGAAGCCTTAGACAAACTGAAATATTATTTTTGGAAAATGAACCTGTTGTTTGAACAAAATTATATATTAAGTTTAAAATTGTGTAAGCAGTTAAATGCTGACATTGCTTGTCCCAGTCCTGTATTATTTTCGCCATCAAAGTAGTTTTGATAAAACTCCGACAGAAAGGATTCATCAGAGACATGGCATTGATCGGAAAGCGTCTTTCAAAATAATATTCTACGCTGGAATATTTATGTTTTATATAATCATAAAGTCCATTGGGATAGGTGAGTAAAACGATAATATCCTAGCATATCCTTTGCCCAAGTTATAATATATTATACTTCCAAAGCATATCTGAAACCATTTACAGCTACATAAATAAAACTAGAAGTCGTTTGTTTAAGATACAAACGAAGCGGCTTTCCGTTTGCTTATTTCAAAGGTATTGAATATATAAGTTAATACAAAGAAATGTAATAATGATGCATAATAATGTTAAATTTAATACGTAAATCATCATTATCATAAATATATACTTATGTTCAAAAATAAGCTTTTAATTCTTTTTTCATTTTTATTGTCTTAAGAAGATATTAAGAAAGCATAAATATGGATCTTTTTTTATTAAGCAACCGTTTACTATCATCCAATAAAAACAACAGGAAAATTTTAAGATAATACTATCCTTAAAAATTTTTCTTACATTATTCAGTCGATTTTAAACGTTTTTTTTTTTATTCTTTATTTAATATCTATTTCTTCGTAAGCATATGACTTAACAAAAAATCATTGCAATTTGATCCACATTGTAAAAAAAGAAATGTGAAATCCATGACTTTCAACCTTTAAACTGATTTAGTTTTACATTTTCAAAAAAAGATGGAAACAAAGGCAGAGGTGTAAGCAAAATAATGAAAAAAAAAAACTAATTTCTTTGTAATTAACGTTATAAACGTCTTGAAACTTTCAACAATTCATTTGCTTTATATATTTCCTTATTTTTACAGATTTAGAAAAAGAAACCGTTAAACCTTTAGAAAACACAAAAAAATCGGTAGATAGAATTACAAGTATTTGTCATTTCCTTCAGGTTTGCGGAAAGCCGTGATAACAAATGCAATAAGATATCCGTATAAGTTTTCTGGCTCTAGTATAGTTATACTATTTCATCGTAAATGCGACTCATTTACTCAAAAACGTATCACAATTCACTATTCAACGCAGGCACTCATTCCTGCAAAAGAACAATGGGATCTTGCTCAATCAAACCAATGACCACTTTCATTTCTTTCTTCAAATTAATAGATTTACATGAATAGCCCTTTTACGAAAAACATGAATAAGTCATGTTTGATAACGTAATCACTTGAAATTTTCTGGACTTTTTGCGCATGTTAAGGTACGGCAATTTTACTTATCTAAAGTTAATATATCCAATCTTTTGATCTTTTTAAAATATGTTGCTTACAAATCTATGTTGTCATAAACAAGTGACACAACATAAATTCCTTAAGGTATGCTTAAGATTGGCATCAATACTCATGACGGTAGAGCGCGAATACATTTTGAAATGAATGATTTTTTATATTTCAACGACGTCAAAATCAAGTGTCTAAAGAAAAATATCATTTTTTTTTTTTTTTTGCAAGGAAATGATCAGCTAACGTTCTATTAATCCAGAAAAAAATTTCTCCCATGTTCAACATACGAAGATAGGGATTTCCCTCATGGAAGAAAACTCTATCTTCCATGTCACGTGATAAGCTTTCTTCCATGTCATGTGATCGCCGAACTATTTTTAATTTGACGTATCGTCTGCTAAACGTAAACAATGGCGAGACGCTTCGCAAATTACGATACGGAAGCTTTCATTCGAGAAAATGAAAACCAAAATACGCTAAAAAAGACTCTGGCTCACGTGAATCTTCTACGGGGGTTTCTTGAATCGAAACACAAGGTGAATATGCCTCTGCAATTAATTCCTCCAAATGAACTGAACAAATACATTGCTTATTTTATTATCAATGTCCGTAAGGCCGATGGTGGCGAGTACGAACCGTCCTACTTAAGAGGTTTTGTAAGTAGTTTTGATCGTCACCTAAAACGCCACAGATATGCCTGTCAGATTATGTCAAGTGGACTTGAATTTTCTGAAACTAGAGATGCTTTGCGAATGAAGCAACGGAATCTCAAAGCCCATGGAAAAGGTTCAAAGCCATTGAAGGCCGATCCTCTGTCTGACAACGACATAAATAAGCTCTATGAATGTGGTCAGTTAGGAATCAAAACACCATCCAGCACAATTAACACTCTTTGGTATTTGAATACTTTACATTTTGGTATCCGTGGCGGGGCTGAAGAGCACAGGAATATTCGCTGGGGTGATATTGTCTTGAAAAATGACCCGATGAGTAATTGTGACTATCTAGAATATCACGAACGCACCACAAAAACAAGAACTGGAGAGGACTTAAGGAATACACGTTTATGTCCCCCAAGAATGTATGCTACACCTGACAACAGAGAAAGATGCCCAGTACACGCATATATGTTTTATCAGTCTAAACGACCCAAAGATTATTGCAATGCCGACGATCCAATCTACCTGGCGGTGGTTTATACAAATAATAAAACGCCATCTGTCTCTGAAAAATGGTTTTTGAGAGGACCCATTGGTAAAAACAAAATTGAAAGTTTGATGAGAACAATGGCAAAAAATGCTGGCTTACCTGAGAACAAGCGAATAACAAACACCAGCGTCCGAAAAACTCTAGTCCAAAAGATGACCGACCGCAATGTTCCCGATTCCTTGCAGGTTTATGTTACTGGTCACAAGAACCCTTCTTCTTTGAACAATTACAGGACACTGAATGATTCTCATAAATTTGCAATTTCTAACATTCTGTCAAACAATGCAGTCCACACCGAATCAAGACAAATAAAGTTCCCAAATGAATCCCAGGCCCAATTGATGGATCATCAATCATCTACCAGTATGCAGATCTACACGCAACAAAGTTCCAACACAGCGGTTTATTCAAGCAGTCCAAAGAAGCTCGTTGACAGTCTTTTCTCCGGTAACACGTTCAGTAACTGTACATTTAATTTGAACATTAATCCTACACCACTTCGCGACGCAGCCAAGAATGCCCAATTAACTGAATAAAACATTGGTCTGACTGAAAAAAAAACGGTATCTGTACAGTAGCCTAATGTAAATCTCCTGTGTGTTTCATAGTTTATCAAGAGTTAAACTTGTTTGTGACGCCATGCATAATTTAAAATCTATAGATCTTTGCATATGTGTAGAAGGACAGCATAGTCTACATGTACAGTGTTGGGGAAATAATGCCCAGAATAAAGTCAATAAACAATGATTACTGTAAGTTATACATTTAAAAAGACACAAAACTAATTTGTTGTAATTCATGTGAATATATGTTTGAAAATATTATATATCTAGTTAGTTATCCCTTTATTATCATTTACAACTCCGAATGTGAAATAAAGCTTAATATTTTTTACGAGAGGAATATTAGTACGCACGGTCAAGGACAGTGGTATTTTTAACTAAGTTATTTTAAGCAAAAGGTAATTCCCAATCAAACCGAACATCAGATTTTAAGTATATACTTTCGTATACATGTATTTTAAAATGCCGATTTCTTTCATCATGTTATTGTTTTAACTGAAAAAAAAATGAATGGAAGCGCGATATGTTTATTAAATCGAGGCTGACGATCTGTGGCTTGTAGATCTAATAATCGTTCATGGGAGAAAAAAAATCCATCATTCGTAAATTCATGAAGGATAGGGATATCTCATCCTCGGGATCAGAAATTTCAGGCAGGGACTCGGCAGAGCCTCGTCCCTGCCTGAAATTTCTGACCCTCGGGTGAGATATCCCTATCCTTCATGAATACTCATGGTGGATTCTTATAATCTTCGAGAATGCGAACAGGTTTGTTTTCAACATGAATATCCGACATGTTTGATGACGTAATTACTTGAAATTTTCAAGACCTTATGAACGTACTAAGTTTCGACATTTTTGAAAATTATAAATTCATTGGTCTAATTGGCGATTTTATATGATTTTTTAAAATAATTCTTGCTTTAGTATGCATGACATCATAAGTATGCATCACTTCAATCTTAACTCTATCAATTCTGAAGATTTAATTAAGACTGACTCAAAATTCATGATACTAGAGCGAGAAAAATCTTTAAAAAATGCTTTTTATCTTTTTCATGACGTCATAACCACGTGACTCAAAATAAATAAAAACCTATGCCCTGTCCAATTTTCATGCTTCTAACGCATCAGGGGGCTTTGTCACATTTAAATCTAGTTTTTAGACCAAAGTTCGAAACTCGGTATTGCCATGAAATCTTAATCTTTTCAAATTTGGAAATTTAAATGCCAAGGTGCACATTTACATCCTAAAATACATCTTCTGTAAAAATATCAAGATAATCGGACCAGAATTAAGTTAAAAAATTTTAACAAAAAAAATTGAAAAATAGAATGTATAAAAAGATACTTTTTTACCGCTGCAATTTCAATTTCATTAAAATTGACTCGAAATGTATGATGCCAGAGCGAGAGAAATCTTTGAAAAAAAAAAAGGATTTTGCCCTTTAAATGACGTCATAACCAAGTGAATTAAAAGGTAATCTTTCATAAAAAAGAAAGTAGACCTCTCCGATTAGCTGTCCAATGATCATGCTTCTAACTCATCAGTAGCCTTTGTAACATTAAATGATAGTTTTAGGACCAAAGGTCGAAACTCGGTTTTGCCATAAATTCTTAAATTTTTCGAATTTGAAAATTTGAAAGACAAGGTGTACATCTACATCATAACATACTTCTTCTGTGAAAATATCAAGATAAAACGACAAAAAATAAAGGCTCCAGAGCGCGAACAAACTTTTGATGCTGACGTCAAATCTGACGTCATTGAAAATTTAAAATGATAGAATTTAAAAATTTGAACTTTTTTGTCAAGGCAATTTAATTTTCATGTTGCTCAGACACTGGCAACAAACTGAAATTAACTCTTGGATTTGGTTGGAAAATGAGGAATAATAATAATAAGAAGAAACATAACAAACCCTATACGTTTTCCGCAGGTTTGCGGAAAGCCGTAATAAATAATTTGTAGTAACTGCGTAATGCATGGTCTTGTGAAATATATTTTATACTAGGTTAACATGCACTTAGTATAATGACCTGATCGATGAACCAAAAACGTAATGAAGAAACTATATAAAATAAGACTGATACCATTTGTTAATCACAGATTCAGATTCCAGGCCTAATGCCGATATGAGCCATGATAGATTATATCTATTTACCTGTCTACAAATTTGAACAAGTTTTCTTTAACGATGAACCACTCTGCGAAAATAAATAAAACGTCAAAACTTGTGCCGAAACATTAGAGAGGCGATGGGCAGTACTTGATTTTCATTCAGCAAGAGTTCCTGTTCTTGTTTTTTTTTTCATCATCGCGGGTGATTATTTTTTGGCAACAAAATGCAGTAATTCCCGACCTTCTCAAAATGTTAGGATGTGATTATAATCTTTCCACTCACTAAACATTACGCAGTAGTGTAACTTTTTAGTTCACCAGAGCACCCTTCGATCGTCGTCAACAATTTGTTTTAAAAACAATAATGCTGACACCCCAATTTTCCCTATAAATTTGTCTCTAGTGTAATACTCTATAGTCAATCAAAGTTTAAGAAAATTCTCATGGCTAGTTGTAATTTTCCTTATTTTTCTATATAGTAAAATTGTATAGGGCGCGTATACCTTTAAACGCTGTAAGTGTGACGTTTAACCCCATTGAGAATAACACATTGTATAATCAGAAACATGGAATCTTATCTGGTAAATCTAAAAAAAGAACCACAACACTTCCGTTGATCATTGAAGTTCATTGTGTTACAATCTTAAACTGGAAGTTTTTGTCATTTTCTTTGTGACCCCCATTCAGAAATGTTGGGGCCTCGATCCGTATATTCTTTACGCCTCCTAGTAAAAGGACAGTGCTTTAACTAAGAGTTCGATTTCTTTTAGATGTCTAGCCATGATACGACCGAGTATTGACGCATCATTGCTTTTTTTATCAGCAAAGTGTGTCCCTAATGTCTTAAGGTAATGTCAGTTGTTGAAACAAACATCATTATCTTAATTAATGGACTTCCTTTGAACGGAAACGTGTAGACTCCATGTTATGTTTTTAAGTGCTATCTAAAACCAGAATGGCAAGCTTCTCAGTACCTTGGTGTATCCCAGGGTTGGGAATCAGAACTGCGTCGTACCATTCATTTTGTAAACAAAAGACGCTATCTTGAATAGCAAAAGGTATACTTTTGTGCATTACTCTTCCTGTAGGGAATGCATGATAAGAAGATACATAAATGACACGTTCCTAGTTTTTCCGCCTCATATTATGTAACTTGAAAATCCATTTTGAAAAACAAAAGTTATAGCAAACTGAAAATTCGAGGCGTAGAAGAATTTGCGAAACATTTGGCGTACATTGTTGAAATTGCAGTATCCTGCGTTTTGACCATCAAACTAATAATACTCATGTTTTTGCTTAATATAAGTTACCAAAACCAGATTCACGTCATGAGACAAAGTCACATTTGAAGCACAAAATGATTTTTCAATTAAACAATGATTTTTACAAAATGGTAAGACGCAGTTATTTAAATACGGTAGTTATTTTTTTATTTCAACCTTTTTACAGGTTTTGTTTCGACAATTTGTGCATATTTTAGATTTCCAGACGTTTCACCCAAAAACCGTTTCCTCGCCTAGACGTTTTACCCCCACTTTATATTATACATGTTAATATTTATATTTTTGTATAATTTTCATAAAAGAAGATAAGGCATTATAGTAAGTATTGTTTATATGTTGACTGTTTCATATATTTTTTTAAGATTAAAAAAAAAAAATTTAAGAGATAAGTGTATTTTATTGCATATAATCACGGACGTATACTAGCTGTAATTGTAATGACCTTCGTGAAAAAAATCAAAAATAGAATACAATATTGATTAAAAAACAGTCGAAAGGCGTCATATGGTGTCTAAAAACGCTAAAAATTACACAAAACTATACACAAGTGAATCCCGCACAACAGGAGAGTAAACACATTTAATATATCGTGATAAAATCAAAATCCTATTCAGCATGTTATAAGTACATATCTACCCACAAAATCATAAAAACTGTATAGATGAAAGAAAATTTAATTTCTCGTAACTTGACATGGCTAGATATAACCATGTCTTTACGTTTATTGAAATATAATACTAAAGAAAAACAAACAAAAAACAAAACATTTTCAAGACAGTTAGGCCAACTGAATGGGTGAAAGAAAGCTGATAAATTAACCATGTCTTGGCATAACTTGTATAACATGTAAGATACTCTTTAGTCACCATTTTTACATAAGGCGCTCATTACACTCTAGTAACCAGTGGTTCCTCTAATGCCAATAGCTTCACACTATAATCCATAGACCTTGGCACATTTCCGAAGGAGATAGCTGGTACTGATCTCATTATTTCTTTAACATTCCTTAAACTCACATATCATTGTATTTCCGTCCAGATACACGGCACTAGCTGGCCCTCTAGGGGCCACATTTATCAAGGGAACAACTTCTTTTTAGAATTATGGTAGTCAGCCATGAGGTAGTCAGCCATGAGGTAAACAATCAGTATCTTTAAAAAGGTATACGGCGTTAGTAAAAATCAAATAGATTCGAAAAAAGAGTACATGTATTTAAAATATTCCGGGCAAGGAATAGTAGTTAGTTTAGGGCTAGTTAAAACAGGAGGGCCATGATGGCCCTATATCGCTCACATGAGAACCACTGTTCTAAAGGAGCAATCTTGGTAGCCATAGATCATCTGTGCCAAAACATTTTAAAATATGGCAGTAGTTTTGGAGCAGACGTCTTTTAAAGTTTTCAATATATACAGGCAATTAGCCCGGCCCCTGGCAGCCATGTTCTTTTTAAAAATCAGAATATTTTAGCAATCATGGTAGAAGGTTACCCAAGGAACATCTGTACCAAAATATTTTGAAATTAAGTAAGTAGTTAAGAAGGAAATGGTTTTTTTTTATTGTCTTATTTTTCTTCTCTCCGTTGCCATGGCAACCAGAGTTTATTTTAGCGACTTACAGCAGAATATACAAAGTAATATTTGTTACCTGTACAGTTTCTTTATATTAGCAAATCCGCTGTCAACCAGACATCGTGCATGGCCAGGTATCTGCATATGGTTTTCGATGGTAGCATGACGTTTGCTTAATATTCGCCACATGAAATATCCCATCACATACTGATTCTTGTTTTGGCATGAAGAAAGAATACAGGATGTAAAAATTGCAGTTGTTTTTCGTAACAAAATACATATGTATATTCATAAATTCGTTTTGATCTTATCTCTTAATTTTCTTAAACATCAGGTAAAATTTTTAAAATGATACCATTTAATAATTAAGTGTGCGATGATTTTAACATTCATATAAAAGTCAATGCATTGTGTACTATGAATCATCACGTTCTTCAAACGAAATTTCATCATTACCTGGGCAAATATCGGCGTGAATGGAATAGGTTCTCTCCGTGCCTCCATACTCCTCCAACACGTGGTCTATGATTGATATGACTGCGTTAGGTCCATGAGTGTTGGTTCCATCTCTTCCCAAAGTTTCGTTTTCATCCACAAGGAAGTTTAGCTGTTTGGACTGGCCGTCTAATCGGACACCAAAAATTTGAAATCTTCGCAGCGAGACGAAATAAAGGGGTCCCACTTGTCTTGAATGGTGAGGCAAAGCAACATTCTGGCAAACATCGAATGTGTAGTAATTGAAGCGATCAGCGGGTTCCATGTCCCTAGTTGTGGTAGCTCTCTAGAGACAGTTCCTGTAAACCTCTCGCACTTTCTGGGCAGTTAAAACATGTTCACTGAGCCTCCGTGAATTTTCCAACTTATCCTCTTGAGAAACAGAGTCAGCTACACTTTTTCTAAGTTTCTCTCAAAATGTACAAACATCATCCCTTGGAGTTGCAATCTTTATGTGAGGAAGACACGCATTCCAAGTGGCACAAAATGAACTCTTTTTTGCAAACCGTGCATTTTTCTCCAAGCAACTGTCTTTGTAAAGTTTGTGAATTTGCAGTTTTTTTGTGCTGCAATGTAAATATATAGGTGATGTGTCGTCACGGCCTCTTGGAGCAGGGGGTTTGTGATGAAGCTCAAGATTCGTTTTACATCTGTAAATGACAGAACATTAACAAGTCGTTTACCTTTGTTGGTATGCTGACGCGTACCTGGTCCATTTGATTTCATAAACTTTTTCAAGGAACCCAATGCTGTCCTACCAATACAATTGAAAATGTTCTGAAACACACTACTTTGCCGTTGAACCTGTATGCTCCACGAGTTCGCTTCCTTTTTTTAGCCCGTTTAATCTGATCACTGTTTGACCCTGTATTAATGGACCCTGATATGTACAAATCCTGTTTGTCCTTTGACATTTCCCTAATAGTAAGAATGTGTCTTTGTAAATCTGACTTACGACACTTTCGGATACAGCCACAGCCAGTTTCAAAGAATTTAACTACCTTCGCAGAATCATCAATGTCAAGTGTAACATCATCATACCCACTGCAATCTACATCGCTCTCCCGATTCTCGTCTGACTCACTTTTCGCAGGACAGTGATTCCGCTCCCATAAAATCCCGGACTCTTCCATCCATATCCTCTACTGAGTCACATGATTCTGTGTCCGAAGGACTGCGTGACACGTCATGTTGAGAAGTTGCCGGGGTAGTCAATGTTGTTCTCCCAAAATGTTCAGAAAATATGCTTTCCAGTTCCTGCAAAATTTAAAGAAGATAATGTAGTAGAGGTATAAAATGGCACTTGTACCAATTTACCAAAGAGCTATCTTGTGGCGACGTGGTAGAGTGTCTGTTTTGCATACCGACCGAAGGAAACGAGTTCGATTCCAGCTCAGGGCAGTAGGATTTTACTTGGTTACAAGATAATATATAGACTACATACATGCATATAGTAGATATGTGTAATGTATCTGCTGAAGGCAAATTTAATTATAGTATTATATTTTTTATTGTAAACAGATAATGACATGGTCTCGTTTTACAACCGACATGCCTTATTTAATATACAGTTTTTATAACACTGTTCCACCATTGGTACAATAAAAAAAGTGTTTTATAAGAACAACAAATGTAATTTAAACATTTGTTTGGTGTGAGTATATATTAGATCATTTATGGATAAATAACCCGTTCGTACCAAATCTAAATTTAAAAAAAACAAACAACGTACATGAACCTTGTCAGAGTCGAACTCGGCCCGTCAAACTCCTAGATCAAGTATCTTACCTCTCCACGACTATGGTACTACGTTAAATTTGTGTAAACTTTTTGTATATAAATGTAAAATCAAAAATCGACGTCGGAAAAATATGTAAATATACCATCTAGGTCTATAAACATTTCAAACAGCTACTTTTACCAGTTTATATAAACTTGATAAAACTATTATGCTCCTTAGGGGGACCATGCTTAATTTTCCTCCTTAAGGGGACATTTTGTATATTGTGCATGTTGAAGCTAAGAAGAAATTTAATTGCAATTTCAGTGCCATCCATTGTTTTTCTGCACTGCTTAAACATCATATTCTTTATAAATTGGGATCTAAGAAATATATAAAAATCTTGGTATCCTTAATATTTTGTAAGTTTTTCATAAGGCTTTTGTAGCCCAGTATATATTTATGTAAGTATGTTTTATTTATTAAGGAGACCATGTATATATCTATTTAAGACATTCTGCTGCTTAAGGAGACTGCCCTTGTTTTAGTATTTAGAGGTTCATTTCGATCATTCCTGTCAATTTACATAGCACAGCATGGCATACAGTCATAAAATGTTATATAAGCTTAAGAGACTTAGCATTCTAGAATTCTGTGAGTCGAATGTATCGCCTGATGATGACTTATGGACAAAGAATGCTGAAAGAATTTTTTTTAGGGGAATAACTTAAAAAGAGGGCACATATATCACCTGAGGCACAGATGGTCTCTAAGCTTATATGGACAAAGTACATTTCTGCTCATTAAGAATAGTTATTTGATGAAAATATGGCTAGTTGTTCAGAAGACGTTGTTTAAAGATATTTCTTTTTTACGCTCTGGTGGCCATCTTGTTCAGTGGCGCAAAACAATTTTAGCAATTTTTGTTCAGCATCACCCAAGGATCATACCTGTTGAGTTTCATGAAAATCTGGCTAGTGGTTTAGGAGGAAATGTCATTTAAAGATATTTCTATTTTAGCTCTGGCGGCCATCTTGTTCAGCGGAGCATAACGATTTTAGCTGTTTTTGTACAGCATCACCAAAGGATCATACCTGTTGAGTTTCATAAAAATCTGGCCAGTGATTACAATTTTAGCAATTTTTGTTCAGCATCACCCAAGGATCATTCGCGTTTAGTTTCATGAAAATCTGGCTAGTGGCTTAGGAGGAGATGTCGTTAAAGGGTATTTCTATTTTTAGCTCTGACGGTCATCTTGTTCAGCGGAGCGGAACAAATTTGGCTATTTTTGTACAGCATCATACAAGAATCTTTCCTGTAGAGTTTCATGAAAATCTGCTGATTTTCCTGAAAATCTGAAACCAGCGGTTTAGGAGTAGATGATTTTTAAGTAAAAAGTTAACAAAGCAGGACGGACGACAGATAAAGACCCGTCACAATACCTCACCTGAGCACTTTGTGCTCAGCCGAGCTTAAAAGTGCACAAGGTAGAGTTAGGGCTTTTGTACACCCACTACGGGTCATTGTAATAAACATACACGGATCCCATGGCCTAGTGGTTCGAGAGCCGGAGGTCGAAGGTTCGATCCCCGGCAGAGGATTGTTTAAATGCGGCCGGTGACGAGCCACCAATGGTACTGGTTGCCTTCCTGCCTGATGCCTGGTATATAGGAGGGAACCGGTAAAGTACATGTGAAAGAAAAAGGGGACTCCTGAGTCAGGAGGGAACAGGGAAAGTACATGTAAAAGAAAAAGGGGACTCACGAGTCAAACTTGACTGGACCTTTCAATAGGGGTGACACAATAATAAACAGACACAATACATACCAAGTCTCAAGTCATTCCAACTTAAGGTAACAAAGTTATGCCTCATACTTATCAATCCTGGGAAGTTAGATAAGTAGACAAGTAGTTAAGGAAATTGTTGACACCAGATGGACGGACGCACGCACGACTGACAAAGGGTGATCAGAAAAGCTTACCATGAGCACAATGTGCTAAGGTGAGCTAAAAAAAAAGACATAGTTAATGGTTCATGTGCACTGTACTCTGGTTCATACATACATACCGATTATCATGTCATTCTAACTTTTGGTGACAAAGTTATGCTCTGGACAAGCAGATGGAGATGCTAACAAAAGTAACCCTTATATGTCGCCTGACTCTTATCGGGCGACACAACACATCAAATGCTCAGCACATTTTATTTATGTTAACTTAGCTAATTAATTAGCTTTCCCTCACTGTGACAATATTTCAGTTATATAGTGTCATCTAGCTTATTACATAAGGAGGTATCTGGTAAGAATTCTTTTTATTTCCAAAATAGTATCATTTGTTTTAATACACTCAGATAAAATACTTTGGTATTGTAAATGTTTCAATAACAATGTAGTCAATAAAAATGTCAATTAAGGTTTGCAAATAATAGAAGAACAAATTGATAGTTTCAAAATATTTATTGCCGTTTACACAAATCATTTTTATTTCAGACAGTTTATGTATATAAACACAGCATGATAACTTTGCATACATGTATCAAGACAACATCAAGACTTGACTCAAAAATATATTGTATAGTATCTGCTGTTAAATAGTACTTGCAGTAAACTAATTTTATTAACAAGCTAATGGTATTGCTTACATCACACAAGTCCCCTACCGGTTGTAAATTTTTTACTATTGTTTTCTAACATAGTAACCCACAGATTAAAATAAAAAGTCTTATGCATATTTCCCCTTGTACAATATGTCAATTTTAAGTTTCAAATTTTAAGTTTTCAGGAAATATGGTTCTTTGGTAACTATCATTATACTGATCCAGAAACTAAAGTTTATGATGAGAAAAATTCTGATTGCAAATTTCCACATAATATCGAAAACTGAATAACAGTTTTACCTTTGACCTCCAATTGTGACCTTGACCTTAAAGCTAGAGATCTGAGGATTAAGAGCAACACATCATGTTATGGTGATAAAACATTTCTGCAAGTAATGATAAAATCAATCAAACATGACAAAGTTATGGAGTGGACACGAGAAATAAACAAATTTTTGAGATTGAGTGCACCACATCATCTCATGGTTGTAAACACTCCTGCCAAGTAATATCAAAGTCCCTCAGGAGAGGAAAAAGTTATGGAGTAGACACAATAAAGCCACTTTTTGACCCCTGACTTTCAATTGTGACCTTGACCTTGAAGCTAGAGAACTGGAGATTACTCACGGCACATTGTTTCAGGAACATCAAATTCCATAAAGGCATGACAAAGTTATGGAGGGACACAAGAAATAAAGTCCATTTTTGACATTTAATCTCCAATTGTGACCTTGACCCTGAAGCTAGAGATCTGTGGATAGCACGTGACACATCATTTTATGGTGGTAAACATTTCTGCCAAGTAATATTAAAACCCATCAAGGCATGACAAAGTTATGTAGTTGACATGAAAGGGGGACGGAAGGATGGAAGAAGGCATGCAAACCTATATTCTCCAACCAGTACACCGGTAGGTGACTACTAATCTTAAACAACTAAAACACTGACTTCTGTAGGGATCAACCTCCTTGCTAAATGGAACATATACTTATCAATACATTTGATGACCACCCTAAAAAGAATGTGTAATTCAAAATATTACTGCTATATGTAATACAAAGTATAGTTCTTTTAATAAAACAAGAGGGACATGATGACCCTATTTTGATCATCTGAGTATCACAGCTCTAAAATCAATCTCTTTCTTCAGAACAAGATACGTGTATAGAAAATTTACAATAGAATTCAATCAGGCAAAGCCTCACCTCTGAAGGCCTTTTTTTCCCTGAGCTGAGTAATTTAAACAATTTTGAAAGAGACTTCCACAAGGAACATCTGTGCCAAAGCATTTTTAGATCTGGTTGTAAGTATGGAGAAGATTTTCAATATTGTTCCGAGGATATATAATATGTAAGGCAATTATGCCCTACCTTGTTTAAACCAGTTGCACCCATGGACACTGGACCAAAGGTAATCACAAAAGCTCACCATGGGCAGGTTGTGCGTAGGTGGGCTTAAAAAAGAATTAAATGAGTAACAAAGAATGTGATGACAGATGGTGTGAATATATAGAAGACACATGTTTCTTGAATTACAACATATCTGCTCATATGCTTATTCCTTTGGAAAATTGCTCAGACCACAACAAGTTTCAGATATCTTGGTAAACATGTACAGACCCTTATCAAATATTCAAGAATAATGCACTTGTTAAATATCAGAACAAGCACTCAGCCCTAAGTTAAACAGACCTTTAATCAGGGCAAGGTCTCAGGATTAACAAAATATCCAAACATATTTCCAAAGTTTAGTTAAAAACATCAGTTTCAGCATAATTTGCAACATGTCTACAAACAAAATCAAACATTGTTGTTAAAAATGTTTAATGCAATTCTCAGTCTCTTAACATACAGATTTATATAGAAATTCTAGTCACATCTATCACACAAATCAGTAGTAGTAAAATATTAGTAAATGCTTATCTAAACGAGCTAATAATGCTGCTCACACCACACAAGTCCCATTCCCCTATCTTTGGCTTTAAAACTCATTTAAATCTTATGACTGTAGGCCAAAGCATTGCTTAGTTTTTGACTGGACAACAAATATTCAACAGCCGGACTAACAGCAGGACAAGCTGATTCCAGTATACTTCTGGGGGATTGGGGAGAGGATATTAACTTTGTCTTCATAATTTAAGGGTTCTACACCTTAGCCCTTTACCTCATATATACGCATTTTTACGCCCTCAACAGGTACCACATAAAGCCTGATCTGCAGAAAGCTAGAGTTACACCTAACAAAATTTAATGACAAAATCCTCATTTCCAGACCACTGAGGAGCAGCGAACAGCATAAAACCTGATCAGCCTGCGAGTTACTTGTAGGCTGATCTGGTATTATGCTATTCGCATAGGTCTTTTTATGGTCATCAGTATGAGGGAAAGGGTTAAGTGTTTTTCAGTTCTTCAATTTTTTTATGTGCCATTGACCTAATACACTTTCTTTCATTAAATAGTGTTGTTCGCAGTTTTCTATACTGATTATCTAATGGAAGATGTCCAACTGAGCTAAGCTGTTCACTGTTGATGAAGTCCATGATCATTTTCTTACCTGCAATAAATGAGCAAACATGCAATGATTAAAAACAATGTTATAAAATAACAGACAAAAAGTGATATATTCACCTATCTGTAATAGAACCTGTTGGGTTTGTTTGCTTGCTGCGGGTATAACTCCACATCCTTTTTAGATATTCAGGGGAATTCATAGCTAAATGGTTATAGTGGTGATTTACAACCCCTAAACTCATAGATTTGAGTCTCATTCTGGGCAAAAACGTTAATGTGGGGAGTTTTCTAACTTGCAAGAACATCAGTGGGTCAACCCAGATATATGTTGGAAGTATTCCTCAACCAAGTATGTCCCCAACTTAAAACAAGAATTTTATGATGGTCTTTGGTGCTCATTTTTTAGAGGATCAACTTTATTCTAGCAACACAATAAAGGTCATTTAAGTGCTTATTTATACTAACTAGTATATTTTTATGACATTGGCTACCTATATAAGTGAAGTTGTTTACCTTTCTCACCTTCAAGGGATAAGCTTTATAGAGGTTATTAAAATGACTGTTCATGTCAATAGATATGAAATTCAAGTCACAGACTACAGAGGATATGCATTAAACAAAAGGGCCATAATGGCCCTAAATCACTCACCTGAGTTCCAATGCTATAACATTTTCAAAGCTTTCAGATTAAATATAGACAGGAAATAAAATAATACTCTATGAATCCCCTCGTGCAGGGTCATTTATCACCCTAGGGCCATAATTTGAACAATCTTGGTACTGTTCCTGCAAAATATTTTTGAAATTGGCCAAGCCGTTTAGGAGGAGATGTCGTTTGAAGCAAATTGTTGACGACAGACGCACGGACGGACGCACGCACGACAAAGGGCTATCAGAACAGCTCACCTTGAGTACGTTGTGCTCAGGTGAGCTAAAAAGTGATATCCTCACTGTCAAAAGACATAAGCACATGCTACCACAATAAATGAAAGTGAACCAGCATATTTTGAGACCTCCTCATTTGAAGAGATATTTAAATATGGCATGGACTTTTACTCTTGCTCTTAATGTTTTTTGACATTACAATTGCTATTTACATTTTTTTTTCAAATAATCACAGAAACAATGACATACTTGGCAGACTTCCCTTGTTGTTGTCATTTCTCTTCAAGAGCCATGGGTGAAAATACATTCTGACCTTTTCTGTATCTGATTCAGACCAAGAACTGAAAGAAAACCAAAGAAAAATATAGAAACTTAAAAATTCAAATAAGTGGTTTATCATCCTAACAAAAATGACTTAGGGAGAAATTCTCTTCAAGTATATATATATGTTCCTATAAAATGAACTGTAACTGCAATCATTAACATCATGCATAATTCCACAAGCATTATTTTTGTTAAACTTATTTACCATCTGTACATATTTATGCAAGCAAGTTATAAACCCATTATAAAGACTTGATATGGCTGACAAGGGATAACAAATAGTGCAAAATTTATCAACATAGCTAATGATATCATGACAGGCTTTTGATAATGTGCCAAACTACTTCATTGTAATAAAAAAATATTTAATTCTATTTATTATTTACATATTCTGAACACTTTTGAAAACTAAGTAACATTTGTTTGAACATGGGCAAGAAACTTTGAATGTTGTATTTATTCTTTAAGAGTCAACACTTTTCCAAAACACATTATTATGTCTCTTTTCAACTGAAATTTGAATATTTTAGCCAAATTTTGAAATAAAAATGAAGTTTGAAAACTATGAGTTAGGAGTGTTGAACTTGATATCACTAAAAGTTAAGATAGTTAAGTTCAATATGGAATTAGAGATATCAATGAAGGTGATTTATATCCCAAAACACTGTATTTTCACCGTTCATGGGCACATAACTGTACAATATATTTAGGAAAACACATTAAGAAGATGCCATGCACATCTACACTCTATGCAAAAATACTGTCATAATTGTAGAAATAATTTGTGCAGCCAGAAAATTGTATGCATGGTACAGACAGACTGACCTGAAGCAAGTTTTTGTCTCTTGCCATGCCCAGAGATTTGTGGAGTGTCATCATCACATGCAGCAGCTGTAATAAAAAATGATGATAACCTTATCAAGACATTCATGAATGTTTGGAACAAAAGTATCTCTAATCTGGGTTGAAAATTTGTTTTTAAAAATATATATCACCAAAACATTAACATCTTTATGACGATATCCAGTCTCTTATCAAACACGTCTGTGTCTAGGTAGAACCAATGATGCACTGCAGGTCAGCTGGAAGACCTCCTCACATGAAAATTTTTGCCAAAACTGGGACTTGAACCCAAACAGTGATGGGCTGAGGGGTTGTAGGAGTTAAAGTTGAAGTCAATCTCTTAACATGCAGATGAAGTTTTACTGGATACAGTAGTGAAAGGCTTTACTATCAACTCTGCAATGTAACTTAATGAGAAAAAAAGGCTATTTGAAAGCACAATAGTTCAGTTCAGTTGCTGTGTTTGTAATCCAGCACTCCTATTCACATCCCTAATTTGTTTTCTAAATTATATATTTGATGTAATAGTTTGATTATTTTACATTAAGGTCATCGGTTTACTTGTTGGAGGCTATATGAGTGTCTGACTTGATGAAAAAAATCCAAAACAATCAATATACACATATTTTTTCGAAGATGTAAAGCTTACCTTTATGCTTTGCAGATCTCTTGATAGCAATGTCATAGTCTGGAGATGCTTTGGTAATGGTTGCTGTTCAAAAAGATATGATAATGACAACAAAATAATCACTACTGCTTTTTGAATTAATAAGGCAGAAAATGTACACCAATGAGTGAAAGTCAATGTGACAAAAAATATAGCAAATTGTGTAAAGCACAGCCAAATTTGAAACAAGGGTGGTTTAAGGATCGCATGCGTTTACCTACTGAAGGGTAACAGATGGAAAAATATATCAACAAAGGGTCATTACTCCGAGACAGGTCATTGGATTTAAACTAACATCAGTAGGAGTCGTCTACATTTAACATTTAGTGACAATGGGTCCTACTAAATCAGTTAAAAGTGTGACAGACAGACTAAAGAAAAGTGATTCCTATGTGACACCTCTGCTTACAGCAGGTGACACAAAATGGCTGACAAGAGAAATAAATTTCACAATAGCCTTTCTTAAGTGAATAACTTGATGTTAACTTATCTCTAGGAGGCATATACATTATCTTGAAGTTTACAACTCAAAAATATATATAAATTAATTGAAGTAGAATGAGCAATGTTTGTAAAACATGTGCACATTGTGTTCCACTTTATCAACAGAGCTATATTACGCAAGTAACATTGATATTGATCTCTCATTTACAGGTAGGGTACTTTCAATAAATATAAGAAACTGCAGCCCCTAAACTCATAGAATTGAGTCTTATGTACAATTATGGTATCTGACAATAATTTCTTTAAAACAATATTCCACAAGGTCAGTCTAGTCATCATTCATGACCACCTTGTCCCTCGAGTGTACTCAAATATCGACATAAAAGTCAACGTAAAGGTGAGAATCTGTGTTGGATAAAGACTTGAGTCTGAAAAAAATATATCAATGATAGTAGTTATATCAACACAATCATATGGAGGGAATGGGGAGAAATTTCTTATATAGTTATAAACAAGGATATTCACTACGTAAACTTGATTAAACAGGCGTATTTGCATTTCAGATATCACAGTAACGGTGTTAGACTGTATGGTACTAATTACCATGACCTTTGTGGTACAGATTCCAAAAGTGTTAAATGGAATTCATCTTCCTCTTCTTGGAAGGATGCATAACAATACCTGTAGTTCCATGATCAGCATCTTGGAGGAGCCTGCCGATCACCTTAATAGCTGCCACTCCAGCCGGACATTGGTAATTGTCTTTGTTGACATCCTCTTCAAGGCCCATATGGCTCATGAAGATCTGTCTCTGAGCAGGTGACATGTCAAGACTGGCATAGATTGTGAACAGTCTGTGCCTCATTTTTGTTGCAGTGATGTTAATATCAATCCCAGCCATGTCACAGACTTCTTTAAGAGCATGCCAACCTGAACAATGTGATGGTGTTCGTCCAGAAGTGCTTTTTGAGGCAAAAACAAATTTGTTGTTTTCTGATATTCCAAAACTGGATCTGTATTCCACAAGTAATTGAACTGCCTTCACAATATTACTTGGTATCAACACAGGAACATATTTTCTACCTTTTCCAGCTATGAAACAGTTTAAATTGATCAAGAAGGAATTTTTCGGCTTCATCTTCTATATTTTCCACCTCACTGTCTGGAATCCATTTTTTTTACCAGCTGTCCATTCACTAAAAAGCATTCGTGGGGCTTCTTCTCCTCTACGAGCATTGAATAATGTCAGTCTTGCTACAGTCAATGTTCTTAGTTCTTTGTAATTTTCAATATTGAAACTTGAAGTTATTTTCTCAATATTGCTATTGATGTAGGCCTGAAGCTGTTTTAGTTTGTTTTCATCAGGAAGGTTTGCAGGTCGTCTTGCCTTTTCTTGTGACTGTTTAATACTTGCATGACGAGCTGTAGGAAGTAGTTCACTTGATTTATATTTATATGCTGTAAGAAACAATTTGAGGTTTTTGCATTTTTCATCCTCCATTATTTCTGAAAAAAGACCTGGGGGTAAAGTCATGAACTGGTTCTTGAAATACTACAACATGCAAACAACAAATCACACATTATATGAAGGGGGTACAGGTATTTTGAGCCCCACAAGAACCCATTCATGACTCATAATGTGACTCTGCATTTGTTTTCATATGCAAAATTATCAATCTAAATATTGCAACACAACCATTTACATTTTGAAAAATTGAGAAGATACAAGTAGCAGTTCTAGAAATAAACAATTCCTTCTCATTAAATTTCAGCTGTGCATGGTGGATTCCAGTATATATGTTATCCTTTTCCATCATAGGAGATGCCACAAAAAAGACCTACCGGTAAGTTAACAACATAAAAACCAAATCAGCATGCAAATAGCATGAAGATTGATCAGGTTTAATTCTGTTCACTTCTCCTGAGTGGTCTGGTAAAGAGGATTTTATAATTAAATTTGGTAACTAAGGTTCAAGTGTGGTTTTCTGCATATCAGGCTTAATGTGGTACCTATTGAGAGCATCAAAATTAGTCTCTATGAGGGAAAGGGTTAAAGTGGTGACAATATAAAGTTTATATATTGGGTTCGACATTTTTTTATCAGCTGGACAAGTGGTCCAGTAACTTTGAAAACCTACTAGACCTGACCTGAAGTAAACTAGACCAAGGTGTAAAATACAAATAATACATGCAAGTGAAACTCAAATTAATTTTATAATGACTTTGTAAATAACAAAACAATATGAATAAGTAAAAGACATTTATGACTAGAAATAATAAGAATCAAAATGCCTATCTAATTATCTATACGAACAATTGTCTGTGTCGTTGACAAACCACCTAGCCTCTTAGAATTCTCAGCATACTTTATATAACATTACATTGCTTTCTTCATTTAATTCAAGCCAACTGAACTCTTCTTTCCATTTCGGACAAAAATTTAATAAACAATTATGTTTAGTCTTTTCATACAGCTTTTTGGAAGCGTCCTTACCCTTACGCTCCATCTTTTTGTTTGTCTGACGAAAACAAAACTTAAATAGATAACTTGACATTTTTTTGTCGGCTGCGCAGAGTGCGATATATAAACAAACCAGAAAATATTCTGTTGTCGTTACTGCATTTCCTATGTCCCTCGCACTATTAAATAAATAAAAAACCTAAATCATACTCTATTTTTGTACACATTTATTTTAATGAAAAGATAACGAAGAAAAAACTAAGCAATAGTATAGTATAACGACATCAGACATTCAGCAAGTGCGCGTTGCTGGGAAGCCTCGTTCTTATATTTCCAGCCTATCGGTGAACGCGTGTAAAAAACTTCTAGAATACACATGCTAAATATAGCACACATGGTTTCCCCATTTAAACTGTACCGAAATGGGTCAAAAGAGAGGAAAATATATTTCTTTAAGATTTTTTCCAAGAATTCAAACATGACAAGTCGGTCAGGCTAGCCAAGGAGTTAACTAGACCGGACCACCGATCAACTAGTGAATGTCGTTCGGTCAGGCCTTAATGTCGAACCCTGAAGATATCTATACTATGAATTTGCCATCACAAAAGTTGCTTATAATACTGACTTGTAATACAGTCACATCGCAAAAAATGAAATGCAAATTACCTTGACTGAATATAATTAGAGATTAACAATTTTTAAACAACTCAGACTGTTGTTTATAGATTCTAAAATAACAGTGGTTGAGGTGTTTTTTTTTTTCTTTTAACTGATGTTTCAACATTCAACTAAATACCAAGAGACGCTTGCTTCCGCATATGCCACACTGTTTGGAAAACTTGATACAGCATCTACCTAACATGGATGTTTGCAATATCTTCCATTATGGTCTGTTTTTATTGGTGGTAGATGCAACAGTGTGTTGGTGGGTGAACGTAATGACTGCTTAGAAGAACAATGATGCAAATGTGACCATTGAGTTGTGATCCTGCCACCAACAAGACGTCTGAATTTTTTTTAATCATGATATAAAAACTAAATTAAAAATTACCTGTGATGCCCTCCTCCTTTCGAGAACCTCCTTAACCTAAAGAATCAAATAAAGACAATTAAATTTAAAAAATGAACACCTGGAAAATTGTTTTTTGTCAATAGAGAGAATTGGAAGTTTGATACCTTTAAATCCTGGTTCAAGATTTCAATATAGCAGTGGTTGAGAAACAGGTTTTTTGGTAGAAATTTTCGTGGTACTGATTGTTATTACAGATTGTTAAAAAAAATTGTAGATCTAACAGCTCAAAGTACTTTATTTATACATCTGTAACATTCTGTAAGCACTTGTTTCAAAATAAAATTTCTACTGCAAACTTCATGAAATAAATTCACTCGCCGTCCCGATTTGTAAAAACTCGTCAAGGGATCAGAATCAAGTTTGTCGGCTCCTGTGTTTTGAGTGTCAGCAACATGCCGGACACCTTGATTCAGCCAACTTCACAAGCAAATAATTTGGTATTAGATCTATTTGGTATGGTATCTGCATATAAGTCTAGTTTAATATATGCTAAGAACTCTGTACAACAGGTTTATTTAATGTTGTAAATACAGCAAAGTGTACAAATGTACTGCCCAAATTTACCATGCGCTTTCCATATGTTAACGGGGCGGCCATTTTCCTGGTCACAACAGGTTAGAGACTACTAAAGCATTTTGGTTGAGCACAGAAACAAAAAGTTCTATCTAGTGCATTCAAAAAAATCATAAAAAACTATAGGCCTAGCATCAAGAGAAACAAATATTTGAGCCATGATCATCTCCATATTTGGCTTCAATAATGTAAACATTAGCCATGGATTTTCCAGTAACGTTAAGGGGAGGTAACATTGTGTTGAGTTTTTGATGGATTTAGTAGTCTCTTACCAACAACCCAAAAATAGATAAAAGGAAAATTCACAATTATGTGTTTTTATTTTATTATTATTATTTTATTATACATTTAACCCAAAATACTCTATTACAATCATTTTATTGCAAATAATATACAAACCATACATTGATTATCATCATGTCTTCACGGAAATTGTCGGAAAATGCCGAGAGACGAAATGAAAACGCGTATTGAAGAAACAGGATATTATAGATCTATGGTGCATGAAAAATGCATAATTTTAGTTTACAATTTTACATCTGATAGTATATTGTCGGTTTTGTTACACTGACAATATATCGACAATAAAATGAAAAATATATATCTATAAACATTGTTTTTATCGACAATATGTTCAGTCTCCTTAATGAGCATATTGAAGGACGCGAAATTATACACGATCAATTTTATCATAATCAGAAAACAAAAAGTATCAAACGAATCTCAAATGCCATTCACATATCACTAGATTGACACTGTTTTTCCAATTTTTTAGTGTTGGAATAAACTCTTTTTTCGTTTTTTTTGTTGTTTTTTTTGTCAAACTGGAAACTCGAAATATTTAGGCGACCACCATCGGTCGCCCTATGCCATCGGTCTCCATTATGCTGTAAATAAAGGACGGTTGGTCTACATAATGAGTAAAATAAATATTAGATCTTATCGAATCATGAGTATGTACATCAATAAATGAAGATTTTAACTTTTTTTAAAGAATATGAGTAGAGAAAAATGATTATAAGCCAACTAGACATTGATTTTACACTTTTTATCAAGGTTATAATTTATAACGATTTACCTTAAAACGGAGTTAATCTTGTATAAATTTTATATAAAAAATGGCGCCATTTTCTATTTTTACATTACAATCAGATAAAACATATGACATTTTATTGATATAATCGGCATCTTTGATTATTTGCACATATCCAGAAAACCATTTGGTTTCATAAACAATATATATATATATATATATATTTAAACCATTACTTACATTGACAATTTTAGTCAAACGTTCAGAACAAACCGCAAGCCAGCTGGGATACTCTCACTTATATAATCAAAAACACTGACACAATAAGAAGTTTAGTTGAAACAAATCAGAATTAACTGGTCATAGCAGATTGAACGAATTCCACTGCAGGATCTCACAAAGACCATACTTCCTAACCATTCCAGCCAATCAGAGTTAACAAATGAGCATAGGGATAGATAGAACAAGAATTCTACCAAAATACGGATAACATCGTTGTGGTAACATCATCGCTTTAAGCGTTAGTCCGCCATATTTTCCAGTTACTAAGATCTACCTTCTCGAAAAAAAAAAACCCAGCAACATCGACGTATTGTCCAACAGTTTCTGGACTTTAAACCGTTGAGCCTAGGAGTAATTAAGTTATCAATTCTGTCAAATTATGTTTCATGAGCCAGATTAATAATTTAATGGAATTATTTTGGGCAGGGCTTCAGTGTGTTCTTTTACAACAACAAAAACAAAAATGCATCTAACGCAGAAAATCGACATAACAAAACCTGTGGACCCTTGGTACTTGTAAACAAGTGTAAGAAACAAAATCTAAAATATATCAGTCATATTTATACATGTAATAATAATATTAATTATGTCAAAGTGCTCTATGCGTAAGGTTCTTAATATTTCGGATGACATGATAAAGTTAAGAAACCAAGCTTTTGGGTGGCAGATACAGGAAGCCCATTTAGGATTAGAAGGGGTTATTTTGAAAAAGGAGATAAATCTTATTGATAATCTTATACATTTACATGGGTAAAAATTTCAGGAATTTTCCTGTACTCTAGGTTTTTCTGTTTGCCAAATTCTCCTATTTAAAACTACATAAACAAGAGTACCTATGCGGGTGCCAACGCTCGTCTGTTTTTGCCAACGTTACATAGTTTTGTTAAACATTTAAAAAAGTTGACCTTAAAAATCACAACTAAACGTGTTTAAATGCAAAGTTGATGTACCATACCATTTAAATTTATCCTTTGTCCTTGAAGGAATACCTTGGCCTTTGCATGGAATAGAATATTTACAACACAAAGATGTAAAATATGTAAAAAAAAAAAAAAAAAAAAAACACACACACAATTGCTAATCCATTGAGTTTTTGTGAGGACATTTAAAAAAAATTATTTTTTTATCTGCCTAAGATCATGACCAAAATCACACCTGCACAGGTTCATATGATGACAAACTAGTATACAAAAGTTTTTAGCTCACCTGAGCAAAGCTCAGGGTGAGCTATTGTAATCCCGTGAGCGTCCGTCGTCCGTCGTGCGGCGTCAACAATTTTTAGTGTTTACACTCTATCACCTTTATTTCTTAAGCAATCATTTTCAAACCTTAAGACAATGTTTATGACCATAATGTCTCGATTGAGTTCGATTATGGCTGAGATCCGTCAATTAGGTCAGGAGTTATGCCCTTTTTAATATTCAAAAAATGCCATATTTCATGGTGTTTACACTCTAGCTTCTCCATCTTTTTAGCAATCATCTTCAAACTTTATGGCAATGCTTATTACCATAAGGTCTCAATTGAGTTCGATTATGGCTGAGATCGGTCAATTAGGTCAGAAGTTATGCCCCTTTTAATATAAAAAAAATGCCATATTTCACGTTGTTTACACTCTAGCATCTTTATCTTTTGAGCAATCATCTTAAAACTTTATGGCAATGCTTATGACCATAAGGTCTCGATTGAGTTTGATTATGGCTGAGATCCGTCAATTAGGTCAGGAGTTATTTCGCTTTAAATATAAAAAAATGCCATATTTCACGTTGTTTACACTCTAGCATCTTTTCATCTTTTAGCAAAAATCTCGATTGAGTTCGATTAATGCTGAGATCCGTCAATTATATGCCCCTTTTAATCTTCAAAAAATGTCATATTTCACTTTGTTTACACTCTAGCATCTTCATCTTTTAAGCAATCATCTTCAAACTTAATAACAATGCTTATGACCTTTCCCCCCCCCCCCTCTAGCAGCTTCCTTTTTTAGCAATCATCTTCAAACTTTATGACATTGTTAATGACCATAATGTCTCGATTGAGTTCAATTGTGGCTGAGATGGCCATTTAGGTCAGAAGTTATGCCCCTTTTAATACAAAAAATGTAAGATTTCACTTTGTTTATTCTATCTTGTACCCCCTCTACCTCTCCTCCTCTACCTGTACTTAAAGTTCATTCTATAAATGTTGAGGGTGACATGCACCTTGTTACATTGGTTTCTCTCTCCTATGCCCAACCAAGAGTACTTTCTCATACCAGCATTACATTTCCTGAGATAAAGAATGAAGTGGCTGAGTTAAGCATTTAGCTGCCACTTATCACAACCAAAAAGGGGTTTCATATTCAACTTAGTTTGTATATAATGGTAAAACTACTTATACTGAAGTGAAAAGACAATTCCTCAAGCAAACCTTTGATTATGTACACATTCTGCCTGTTATATGGCTTCTATTGTCAACACCACGATTATGAAGCATGAACTCAGCAATTAGGATGTTTTCCATTCCTTTGTCTGTTCTGACACGCTCTGGTATGCCATATGTTTGAACACCATTTTCAAAGGACGCAAATGCTGTTGTAGCAGTATTGTCTGAAGCTACTTTCAAGTAGACCGGAAGTCTTGAAAATCCATCGATGCCACCGTGAAAGATAAACCTCCATCTGAAATAAAAAAAAGAAGCATAAAATGACAGCAATATTCAACTACCTTAGTATTATTGGCCTTGTTGAAAGATTTTCCTGTTTATTTATATATATATATATGTGTGAGATTACTGACTTCAATGTGGTATAAATCCTGTGTTAAAAACAATGCATTTTCACTTACACTGCAAACAGTTGCATCACACACCATTCGTGATTAAAGTAATAGGCCATTTTCTATTAAAGCACTTTTTCTCTGGATGTCTTTCTTATATTCTCAATTAGGGAATGAAAAATTGTGTAGTAACATAATTACATATACACATACTATAGTTTTAAAGTATTTTGCAATTATGAATGAGACAGAATATGACTTATGAGATGCCTAGAAACAGGTAGGATTTATGTCCTTGGTTAAAGTTTATATAACCTGGGTTAACACAATAACTTTACTAAGTAATTAATTTAATACACATACAAGTAAAACATATTGAAAACTATTGCTACTATTGGTTTGTTTGTCAGACATAATAATGTGACTCTTTTTGAATGAAAGTGTGCCATACAATTAAGAATTAATGTATGAAAATGTTCTGTGTTTTAATTGACAGTTTAAAATAAGTCACACAATCACCTTTCTTAAAATTGGATATACACCAATATATAAGATTTTGAATGTGTTTTATAGAATGAAACAGAATAATAGTTCTGATAACTTTTGAAATTATGTAACAGTTACAGTTTTATATATTGACAAGAGAAAATGAATGTTAATGGTTCATAGAAACATTACTGTACCTTATCAGTTTGTGGTTAGAATCCACATGCCATAACGCCATTGGTGCTCGCACAGAGTATGCTCGTCTCCTTATCCTGTATGTCCTGCATAGGACATTCCTAAGCATTACTCCTAGTGGGTCAACTGCTCTCATTATTCTTCGAATACGTGATTCTGTTATTCGAATACCGTCAGACATCAAGTGCCCTTTCATGGACTTGTAGCCAACTGAAGGAAATTCCTTGACTTTCTGTTCCACAACTGCTATTAGTTCTTCATCACTTAATGAAGAGTATGACTGTCTTATTGAAAGTCCATATTCTTCCATTCTGTTACTAATTGTTCTCTGACTTACTGATAGCATCTCTGACATATGTTTTAATGTGAATCCCTTTTCCATAAAATATAAAAGTGTCTCCTCCGGAATGTTGTATAAAGGTCTGCCTTTTGAAGAAGTATACACCATGTTTGGTGCATTTTGATGGACACAATCTTCTGATGCATCACTCATCAGCATATCAAAAGCTTCTTTCACTTTATTTAAACAAACATCAACATCTACATGAGAGGATAACTGAGTCAGTAAAGACATTACTGAGTCCATTTCATATTCAATATTTTCAAGGCGATAATTTTCAACATTAATAGCAACCTGCATGATTCTGTCTTTTATTGCAGCTCTTATATGCACAAGTTCTGCCTCCTCATGGATGCCCCTAAAACAAACACATTCAATTGTTACATTAATTATTATCAAGTTAATTATAATATACCTATAACTGCATGTAGGTTGTACATGTAGGGTTAGTATGGAACAAAAAAAAAAATCACCAACTTCATTGTGCGAAAACACAGCTGATAAAATATTTTCCAGCTGCTGAAATATTGTCCAACTCGTTCTTTAACTTCAACTTTCTCCATATATTTACTATCAATTCCCCTCTATTTACCTTATACTCTCTATGGACACCCATCGCGATGCGTGATAGTCAAAGGTGACTTAGACAATGTAGCCTGTAGATGTATTTTATATGCTTCGCAGAGTAAAATAACGTTACAATATAACGACTTTCTTGAACTCCACCAAAATATCAACTTTGGGAACAAAATTGTTCGAACCAAATAGGCCTACTGTAGTTTGACTGGCCACATTCCTTGTGTGTCTGTGATAGAATCATAAAGGAATTTCAGAGTACTTTCTATTTTTCAGCGAATCCTGTCACCTGTCATGTTTCTAAACAATGAATAACCGTGTCCAACCACAGGCACAAGTCACATAATCAAATATTTTACATAATCGGCCGTATAGAACATACAAAAAGTTTGTTTCAAGCACCTGTGTCCAACAAATACATCGTTGAGTGACCAAGCTGCGCTCCTCTAACGAGATAAAAAGTATAGTTATGCTTTATATGCATATTAAATATATATATGAATATTCTATAAAAAGCGTTACTATATAGTTTTTCATATTGTGTAGCTCTACTTACCTTCGATCCTCCATAATTATCCGTCCAGGAAAGTGGAAATTTATTGTAAAGGGACGCAACTTATGTTTATCTTCAAAGTATATTTCAGTCATTTACGGAAATTGCCGACAACACATGCGTAGCGCCACCTGTTAGCATAATTTGGTCGTCCCGTCATTATTACACCAGGTGTCGCATCGTATTATGCCTTGTGTATTGTGCTGTTTACATTCGGCTTTCTACATTCGGCTATTCGTCATTGTTACTGCTATGCTCTCTGACATTTGTCATTCGTTAAGAGGAAGGTGATATTTAAATTAGAATATTAAACATGACTTCATCTCATCAAATTAATGTTAATTGATGGTACAGACACTATTTATCGCAAGATGTTCATATCACAAAGTAAGATGTACAAAGCAAGATGTGCATGTCACAAAGCAAGATGTACAAGTCACAATGCAAGATGTCAAGCAAGATGTGCAAGCCAATGTAAGATGTGCAAGTCACAAAGCAAGTTGTAAATTGTACGAATGCAAGATTAAATGTACGAGTCAATTTATGCGTTAATACCCTTCCATAGTTTGCTGCACGTCGCAGTTGATGATGAAGTTCAGCAGAGATCTCAAGTTTGGAAGGCAGTACATTTGCAGCTTCATTGCAAAGTAGAGTGGTCCCACTGCTTCTCGATGTTTCCTTGATGACACTCGTCTGTAAGTTAGAAATGGGGTTTTTCTGCGCAGACGAGATTTCGCCGGGACGAGTATTTAACCACCTTGGAAGCTGATTACCTCCAGACATGACTTCTTTCTTCTCCTGGAAAAGGCCTTCGCTGTCGTCTAGGGGGTTATCTGACTTGGAAATGGCATGGCGCCCATGCCATCCAAGAGTTTTCCCTGTTAAGTTGTACCACATCTTCCTCTCCAGTCTGATATTTTTGGCGACCATCCTCATCAAAGGCACCAAACTGTCATCCTTCCGTTGTCTTTTCCTGAGTTATTTATGATTGATATCAGACATCTTATTGGTGCACCGGAAACAGGGCAAAAGACACTCTGTCAAACGGTACATGGAGCTTCAGTATGTGCAAAATATTGCGTCCCTTCCGATTTAAACATCTGACGCAACGGCCAACCTGTTCCCATGAAATGAGGAGCCTTGAAATAAAAAAGGTCCCTAAGGATGTGCCATTTAAAACGTGCAATATTTCACGGTCTCTGGTGTCGACCTTAAGTTCTCGGCGTTACCGCATTGCGTTCCTCCTCCTCTTACTATTCGGACTGTTCCACGTCAGGCGTCTTCCATGTCGTGTTTGACGCACATGTTTCTACTCGGTTTTATCCAGTCACAACCGGTAGTATATATGTAACCCATTGTCTTGAAAGATTTGTTTGTTGAAATAGGGTGTTTTTAAAATAGCATCTATTCCGGTAGTATATAAAAAGGAAATGTGTCTAAGTTGTTCATTTTCTTAGATATTTAATCCGTACTAAATAAACCATTTATTAAATACGGAATGAACATATACTTATCATTGTTGATCCTTCCCCATTGCAAATTTAAAATCAGTTGTTCCTGAAAGGGAAGAATTTCTCTGGGGGATTTAAATTTTTAAAAACCTGGCTTAGAAATGTTTGGGGGAACTGTCTTTAACGTCTGTCTGGATTTCAAAACTGAAATAGGGTGTTTTATATTTGCCCCAAGGTGAATCCGGTAGAATATAGGAAACAGTGCCTTGAAATATTTGTTGAAATATTTTTTTTTTATAATAGAACCCGGATGCTATTCTGGTAGTATATATATATATATATATATAATATATATATATATATATATATACTAAGAACAAAATGGTGTTTTTAATTTGAAGATGTTAAAATCTTAAGAAGATGTTATACTCTAAAAAAAAGTAGTTCCTGAATTACGATAAAAAGTATATTGCATATTACGACAAGAGGGCCAGGATGGCCCTAAAGACGCTCACCTGAGAAAAAGTGCCTTCATTGCCTGTACAAGTTACTAAATTAAGGCATAGTTGTACTGAATACGTAATCCATCATTTTCAATCCCATGAACTAAACAGTGCCGGTGGTCGAAATTTGAAGTCAAACTTGACTGAGAAATTGTGGCTATAAACACAATTTTTTAATCAGCAAAAAAAATTGGCTGAGATATTATGGTAATTAACATTGTTATGATGTTTGATTACTTAAGAGATGAAGATGCTAGAGTGCAAAATAAAATCTGGCTTTTTTTAATATTTAAAGAGGCCGATATTAGCCATAATCGAACTCGGGCAAGAGATTATGGTAAATGTAATATACATTTTCAAAAAGTTTAGATGATTGAAGATGCTTGAGTGCAAACAACGTGAAATCTGGCATTTTTTAATATTAAAAGGGGGCATAACTCCTGCCCTAAATGGCCGATATCAGCCATAATCGATACTACGGTGCAAACAAAGTGAAATCTGGCTTTTTTGAATATTAAAAGGGGCATAACTCCTGACCTTATAGGCAGATAATAGCCATAATCTAACTTCGTGCTCAGGTGATCTAA
>CM037784.1:22030357-22080357 GCA_021229015.1 Solen grandis
GGATATTTAAAAAAAAACAACGAATAATTCAAAGCAACCCTCGTGTAAAACTACACGTGGCAATTTCATGAACAATGTACCTTGATACAGTCGCAGGGTAGTACCTGCGTGGTCGCAGAAATAACTATGAGTTTACCCGTGCAGTTTCGGGTGGTTTTATGGAGATATGTCACGTGATGTAGTGTTGTTTTTAACTTTAAAGGGCGATACAGTCGTGGTAAGTGGGAATAACATGCCAATTGAATATATATTAAGAGGCCGAAGGCCTTATGAAAATAATGAGGCCTTAGATAACCTCTGAATACACAAATAAATGCAACAAAGTCTCTATAATAACATTCATGTCTGGAACTGTTATACAGTAAAGCTCACTTATAACGAAATCATAGGGACCTTGCCAATTATTTTGTTTATAATATCCGAATTTCGTTATATCCATATAACAAAATTTCGTTATGTTTGTATATAGTGAAATGAAATTTCGTTATACATTGTATTTCTATTCTTACTAGATCTACTAAAACTAAATGGTAAGTAATTCCAAGAACTATGTTTATAAAAGGGATAAATGGTGAAATAAAACCGCTATTACCTTGTTTTACAAAATGTTTATTCCCGTGTTTGATAATCAGTACATGAGTTGTACAGGTGTATGTATTTAAAAAATTTTGAAAAAGTCACTGGATATTAACATTATGTACGTAATCGTCAGATGATGCCATATTGATCTGTCATAGTTACTCCCCTTGAATTAACTAGTTTTGCTTTTGAGCTATATGTATGGCATATCTGCTTTATTTGAAAGCAAAAAAATCGACAGAAGCTACTTTGGAAGCGACAACAATATTCAGCACAAACTTATCGTAATTAGAATATAATACATGTATTTGAGTGACATGTGTTTATTAATCACACGAAACGGTCTTTCTGTTGGCTTAAATTGATTACGCAACGACGTACATTATAGCCGGGTGCTGTTTACTGTCCGAGGTGACAGACATTTATGAGACACCAACTCGAACAGTAAGTTTGCTTAAGCAACAGATTTGATAAGAAAACTGAGTCAACTCTGATACACAGGCAAAGTGATTCCTTTGTGTCATTTCATGCTGGCAACAAATGAAAGCAGTTGCCAAAGCAATGTCATTATGCAGATTTTAACATTTCTTACCTTTGATATTACTGTTCTGCTCAGAACAAGATTTAGGTTCTTGTATAGCAACAGCTCCAGAGTGTTTAACACTGTCAACTTCTACACCACCATCTTCATTACCCTCTTCATCAGACTCCTCAACTGATTGTTCTTCTGATTCCTGGGATTGGTCAATAGGTTCAGGTAGCTCTACAAGTAATATGCTAACAATTAAGTCTCAATTTCCTATAACAGTGTATCTTACTTAAAAAAATCATGAATGGGAGAACTTAAAGCTGTGAGAATAAGACACGTTGAGTAACAAAACAATTCTATTATATAGTCATTTAAAAATAAAAGCTTCAAGATAAACTTTTAGGGTCTACTGAGTGTAACCCTCACTTTTTAGCTCACCTGAGCACGTGTGCTCAGGATGAGCTTTTAGGATCGATGAATGTCCGTCCGTCCGTCCGTCCGTCGTCCGTCGTCCACAATTTGTTCGTTTGCACTCTAGCATCTTCATTTTATGAGCAATTATCTTCAAACTTGAAAACAATGTTTATAACCATAAAATCTCGGCCAAGTTCGATTATGGCTGATATCGGAACATTAGGTCAGGAGTTATGCCCCTTTTAAAATTCAAAAAAGCCAGATTTCACATTGTTTGCACTCTAGCATCTTCATTTCATAAGCAATTATCATTAAACTTTATATCAATGTTTATAACCATAAAATCATGGCCAAGTTCGATTATGGCTGATATCGTACCATTAGGTCAGGAGTTATGCCCCTTTTAAAATTAAAAAAAGCCAGATTTCACATTGTTTGCACTCTAGCATCTTCATTTCATGAGCAATTATCTTCAAACTTGATAACAATGTTTATAACCATAAAATCTCGGCCAAGTTCGATTATGGCTGATATTGGACCCTTAGGTCAGGAGTTACGCCCCTTTTAAAATTGAAAAAAGCCAGATTTCCCTTTGTTTGCCCTCTAGGTCACCAGGTCAAATCTTAGAAAAACCTTGTGAACACTCTAGAGGCCACAGGTTTGGCCCAATCTTCATGAAAGTTGGTCAGGGTATTTGTCTACATATATCTCGGATGTTGAAATGGGTCATGTGGGGTCAAAACTAGGTCACCAGGTCAAATTTTGAAAAACCTTGTGAACACGCCCAATCTTCATGAAACTTGTTCAGGATGTTTAAAATGGGTCATGTGGGGTCAAAAACTAGGTCACCAGGTAAATTCAGGTAGGATCAAAATGTAGGCCACTTAGTCAAATGTTAGAAAAACACTTTAGATGCCAGATTTTTTGTCATTTTGCCTAACACAGCCATCTTAATCAGGTGAGCGACACAGGACCATCTTGGCCCTCTTGTTTAAAATAACTGAGTATCCATAAAAGCAACTGAGTATCCATAAAAGCAATTGAGTATTTCACCATTTGATGCCCCATACATATGACTTTAAGTTGGTATTTAAAAACCCAATAACCCAAATATTTTCAACTTAATTAAGTCAACTTACAACAGGAAGAACAAGAAGTATCATTGAAAATGATGAATACCCCCAGATGTAACTGTGGCACAGTTTAATAAAAACACACTACAGAATTTTTTGAACTCTGACAAACTTATACATGTACCAAAACATAAGTAGGTTGATAATGTAAAATGACACATGAAGGTAAAAGCAATAAAAAGTTCTCAAAAAGAAGAACATGCCTTAAATATGCACAAGTAAGCTTTGTACTTATAATTATTGTAATATTAAAGAAATACCCAACCAATGGTAGCAAAGAAATAGAGCAGACAAAATAATCATTTAGAACAAACAAAACAAAGGGATGTTAACTTATTTAAATTAAGCTGATCATAACGTGCAAAATATATGCACAAATTAAAATTTCATAATTATAAAATTAATAATGTGAAGTTAAAAAATCAAAATCAGACCAACAGTCATAAAGTGTGAACAATATATATCAAATATTATATAACAAAGGGCCATAATTCCTTTAGAATTTAGCCAATCAAAATGTCCTGACAATATCCACAACTAGACTTGGTACTTACAAATACTGTAAAGTTAAATCAAAATCAAGCCAGAGATAGCTGAGAAATAGTGTGGACAAGATAAATTCAACAAATATTATAACAAAGGTTCATAACTCCCTTAAAAACAAGCCACCGATGTTGCATGCAACACAAAAAGTCCCCTACCAGCCGCCCTATTTTGACTTTTTTCCAATTTTTTCACCATTTCCGTTACCATAGCAACCAAAATTTTGGTCCAAGAAAGAAACAAAGAGATGTGCATAATCTCCATAATGCCATCTATTCATATACCGAATTTCATCAACCTATCTTAAACCGTTTTTAAGTTGTCGCGGGATCCAGATTTGCGGACAGCCAGACAGACGGAAAGACTGACGGCAAACCTATAGTCCCGTCCAGCTTTGCTGGTAGAGGACTAATTATCCGATCAAGACGTGCCGAAAATATGCACAACTAGACTTGATACATATTAATACTGTGAAGTTATATCAAAATCTGACTAACTATAACTGATAAAACGGCGCGGACAAACTTTGTCTACAGACGGACGAGACTCCTATTTTATATATAAACCCCAGATACTTTGTATCTGGGATATAAAAACATGCTGTGCAAATAATGGTTCTTGTGCACTCAGTACTTCTCCTCCATGAAGTCTAATAATGATGTTTCAAGTGTGATGGGCAAATTTTTTATCATGTTACTATCCTACTATTAGAAAAAAATTACAGCCACTAAAGAGTAAAGAACAAAGGCTTGTTTGGATTTCCTTATGAGAATTAATTAATCAACATCTACCTTCAAGGCAAATAGAATTTAAGGGCCTTCCATGAAATTCTGCTAACTTCCCATTTTCAAGAGCAACCAGTACCCTAGCCACCTTTGTGCGTTCTAGAATGGAACTTTGCAGCTTGTATATGTCAGTGTGTATGGCAACAGAATTTCCCATATTGTCAGCAACTAATTTCAGCTCATCTCTTGACATGTCCATAATCTGTAAAAACATATAATTGTTTGATGTTTGAATTATTTCATGTTATATTTATCCAGACTTGATGGGCCTCTGAGTGTTGTCAAGCTGGTAAAGTCTCAGCCCCTCACCGCTGTGTAAGCTGTGAGGGACCCCGTCAGGGTCACTAAGATTTTCAAGTGAGGAAGCCTTCCAGCTGGCATGCGGAAGGTTGGTGTTTCTACCTAGGCACCTCTGTGCACTTGGGGTCCAAAAAGTGGCTAGAAGTCTCAACAACAGTGCTAACTCTTGCAAGATACATGTATGCCCGTCCAGCAACTTGCTGACTGGTTGTCAACCTTGGTAAATATATTTAACCAATACTCATTGCAGCCAAGTTAAGAAATATAGATCTTGCTTGTCAGCAGACACTGATAATATTTCAATGGTTCTGATCAAAAGTGTCAGAGGAGAAGGTTTTCCAAGATTATGTTTATATCATGAAATCAGCCCTTCAAACTAGGGACTCATCCAGTAACACATGATGAAATGATTAAAACTATCATGAATATATGTCACAAAATAAGATGGTCTTGGACTTGATAACATCAGGGCTGGAAAATTATTTTGGCTCTCACTCGTCCTGCAGGACGAGTACATGAAAAATTCTACTCGTCCTGCCAAAAATTTACTCGTCCTGCAGATTTCCTTTTTAATGTAAAAAAAAACAACAAAAAAAAAAACTTAAAGAACAACTAGTTTTATTTCAACATTACAAAAGGAAATAATCCTCAGTATTAATCTTTATAATGAAAAAGAATGTCGTTTTCCATTATTTTCAAATGCTAATGATTAAATGAATATAAGTATGAGAAGTAACATCCTGAAAATGTGTTGAAAACGTTAACAAACTAAAAAAAAAAAAGAATCAGTGATTAAAAGAAGCACCACATTATGACATAATTAAGATTAAGTGTAGTCTTCTATCTTACTAATAAAGTTCAGTATGCTGTGTTTTTTTAATTTGCTTTATAAACTGATTTTTCAATAGAGGAAGTTCCCGGTGCTGCCATTTCAGCTTTTTCATGTTTCATGCATTTGACATGTCTGAGGCTTTTACCATGAAATTTAAGGGGTTTCTTTTCTAAATTTTTCACGAACACCCTTAACCAGTGACGAATCTGGATCATTTAATGAGGGGTACTTCTTGCAGACTCGACAAAAAAGTGCGTTTATTTCATCATCGTACTCGGCCCATTCAAATTCAGTCAGCCAACTTTCTTTCATTAAACGCTTTCGTTTTGTCTGATCATAGTTTTTCTGTGATTGTTTTCTTTTTTGTACATTTTCTGATGCCTTTTCAGAGTCACCCCCGCCTTGTGATTTAGTTTGATTAACCCAGAAATATGTTCCTATATCAGTCATTATTTCTGCAGACGACACCGGAAATCAATAAAAGCGTGTAAATACCGGATCCGTAATATTATGTGAAACGGGTTCCTACTGCGACTTATTTTTTATTGAAATATATTGAACCTCGGAAATAATAGTCTACATGCCATAAGAAGTTATTCAATATGATTTAATTATTTTACTTCACGCTTAAACTCAGGATGACATGACCAACTCGCTATATACTAGTGCCCCGATAAATAGACAATTCCCGGGAGCCGCATTATAGCAACGACTATTGAAAACTTCCGGCTTTGTTTGAGATTCACTCTTTATGTGTTTCGAACGTTCTGAATCTGAATCTGAATTTGATACGTTGTAGACACAACGGAAAGAAGAGCTCTGCTCGAACGGTCGGCGGTTTCGGTCAGATTTAATTTTTTTTAAATTATTGTGCATGATGAATGGAAAATTCACTCGTCCCAACGGACGAGCGTTTTTTGAAATTCACTCGTCCTGCGAGATGATTCACTCGTCATGACGAGCGGACGAGTGGAATTTTCCAGCCCTGTAACATTACTTATGTCACACAGACCAGGGTGGAATTGAAGTATTCTATTTTGTTGGTATGGAGATGATTACAGGTTTCTTTTTTTTTTTTTTTGTATAAGAGAATGAAGATGTTTTTATCAATTATTTCTATTTTTCTGACATATATTAATTGTAATAACAGAGTTATTGAAGTCTTTAAAAACAAGTCACTTTCTACATCTGTCTTCTGTTGTTATGGAAATACAGTCATCTAAATTATGGTGCCTAAATGAGGATGCAAAATTATAAACTTTAGTACTTGCCTGTGAAGTTGTAGCCAGGTACTTTCTCAATAATCTGCTGCGAATAAATCCTGGGTTGGACAATCCTGGGCAAGTATCAGTGACTTCTGTCATGGCCAAACAACCATCCTGCGGTGATGAACTAGTGCGAGCAAAAATGTATGGATTTTTGGGATCTACTCCTGCATACACTCTTGTTGAAAGAAGGTGTTCAATGCCAGTTACCATGTCACTTGTTAAAAGAACATAGACCTTCCTTATTTTTCTGGTGCTTTTTCCTCTCACCTCAACTAACTCCATCCTGCAACTTAAGAGAATAAGTTGCTTTCACTCTGTTTAACCTAGTGCATACCTATACAAGTTTAAACACATGTTCAATCAGTAATCAGTCCCATCTCAACTTGTAAAGTCCCATCTCTCCTACTGGAGTCCTGTCTCACCTAGTAGAGTCCCATCTCACCTAATAGAGTCCCATCTAACCTAGTAAAGTCCCATCTCACCTACTAGAATCCCATCTCACATAGTAAATTCCATCTCACCTTCTAGAGTCCCATCTCACCTAGTGAAGTCCCTTCTCACCTAGTAGAGTTCCATATCAAATCACCTAGCAGTCTCATATCACCTAGTAGAGTCCAATCTCACCCAGTAAAGTCCCATATCACCCAGTAAAGCCCATCTTCTTGGTTATGCAAAGATGACTGTACTGCATGAGATTATAGGAGGATACAGTGTGTGAGAAATAAACTGGAACTGCCATTGTCATGGCTAAGATACCCCCGCATGCTGCTTTGTCACAGGGATTTTAATACAAGTACAATGTGGGCTGGAAATGTGCAAAAGTATTAGTTAAACAAAGAAAGAAACTACGCTAATACATACACCTGACATCTGGTATGCTTATTGAAATATGGTATGGACACAAATTTACAACTTCCAGAGAGTTACTGTTCTTGAGCAATGCACTTCCGCTTACTGAGATATACCAGCCTATGAACTTTCCTCTTGATAACCTTAAACTTTTCGAATAACAGCCTGGACAAAAAATAAGTGTGAAAATATACAAAGGGCAATAACTGCAAAATTATGCATTGGAGAGTTATAGTTCTTGAGCACTGCACTTCCCCTCAATTAGATCCAGCCACATATGAAGTTTCATTTTGATACTTCTTATACTTTTTGATTTATAGCCCAGACAAAAATCAAGTATGAAAATATACAAAAGGTAATAACTTCAAAGTTATGCAATGGAGAGTTATGGTCCTTTAGCACTGCACTTCCCATTAATGAGATCTTTCCACATTTGAAGTTCCATTTTGACACCTATTATACTCATATATTATAATCATGTGATTGTGTGTGGTATCTTGCTACGTATCTACAGCATGATATTGCATTTGCAACTTACTATATCTGTCTCAAATGTATATTTCCTTAGAAAAAAAAATATTTTTGTCATTCTAGAGAATTCACTTGTGGGTACACAATGTGTGCCAAGTAAAAAAAAAAAAAATAATAATAATAAAAAAATAAAGGGAAAAATCAGGTTCTTTTGCATCTATATATTCAAAACAGGGTATCTATATATTCAAAACAGGCTTTTTCTTACCTGTGAACTGGATATCCTCCAATTTTTTGTTTCTGAATTCTCCAAGCCTGTCATGATCTTGAAGCAGAAGGATTTTAGCAATCTGGGTTCTCTCAAGGTCACTTGTTGCTCTGAAGAATTGAAATTATTCTGAGGTTAAAAATTAACGTTATTTTTTGTTTTATATTTATTTTTTAATTCCAAAATATGTTCGTTTTAATTTCGCAGAATGTAAGCTTGTCATATGTGCCTATATTTCCGGTACACTTGACAGTCGTCACTTCGTCTGCTGTATGCAAATAGGACCTTCATTGTTTGCTATCCATCTAAGTTCTCTGCAGCTAATTAACAGGTCCTTTCTCGCCAAGTCATCTGTGCAAGGAGATAATTGTTGGACAGCATGCCAATTTTTGATAGGGTCATTTAACTAAATCTGATTGGTCATAACTTTCTTGCACACAGACTTGCTGACTATAAAATTTATCTTATCTTAGGATGATTAATTATTTCATAGTAACAGCAAATTTAACCAGTTCAAACAAGTTTCACCCCATAATGCCAGCAAATTAAATAACCATGTAACACAAATCAAAAGTCACTTATTATTGTTATGTTTATGGAAGGAAAAATATGTCCAAAACGTATTGGAACCAGATAAACATTGCTAAACAATAACATTGAATTGCAAATTATTACAACTAGGAAATCAATCACCAATTTCATTATACTAAATAAATACATTACATAAATTAACACCTACACATTCAAACACACAAAGAGTGACAGATGAAAATTAAAAACCTTTATAGTACATTTAAACTTTCAACTGAATAGATGTTCTTTTAATTTTTACATAAAATGTTGTTATTCTGATCCCAATAATCGAGTATTCTCTAGCAATGATTACCAAATATTCGAATACCAAAAAAAGTATTCGTTGCCATCCCTAATATATATAGATTACAAATTAATGAAGTTGTATTCAACCTGTAATAAATCTTGTGTACATCGAGGGTGTGTCCGAGATGGTTTAGAACCCACTGCAGTTGATGTGGCTTCAAGTCCAAAACTTGCAAAAAATATTAAGATGGTATAAAATACTCACCTGTGTACCCTGACCAGAAATAATGTGTCCTAAATCTGATTGAAACAGGGCTGCTTTATGGTAATTTACAATGATTTTTATTTTTTTTCCCTTGAAGTTAACAACTTTATTTTAAGAATATTATGGCATGAAAATCTGAAATTGTAAGGCTTTATGTTTACTTACCAACTGCACTTTTTTTTATAGGCAAATGTAAATATTTCTCGAACTGCACTATTTGACGTGACATCATGACTAGAAATTATGACGCATTTTGAATGAAGTAACCCACACTTTTTTTGTTCTCAAAAATAAAATGACAAAATCAGTTATTGTAAGGGGGTTTTGTATCATTTCTGGTACACAGTTACAAATCATCAGTATAATGCCTTTTAGAGATCAGCTTAAGTTTTGTCAGGCTTCAGTGATTCTCACACTATTAATTAAGGGGGTGGTATAATTAGCACACTGTGGATACAGCATGTCTAGGTGACATATGAGTAAGATTATGCAATCACTTCCTGCACTGATTGGATGGATGGGATATGTTATGTAATATTATGCAATCATTTCCTGTCTTGTTGTGCTTTGATAATTAATTGGTAATGATTGGTTTTATTACCCCTGGGGTCATGCCCTTAACTCAAGAGACACCCCCCCCCCAGGCCATGGGGGAATAACGGTAGAAAAGTTTCATCTTAGCTCACAGAAGAATATATAGATTAGACGCCACCCCACCCCCAAAAAACAAATAAAGGGGGGGGGGGAGGGTTGACTTAAATGAGAGGGGGGATATGGGTAAAGATTAGGCTATCTTACTGTCTGTGTTGATGACAAAGTTCCTCCCAAGTTTGCTCGTCAAACCAGTCCGTGTCTCTGAAAAATACACACAAAAATATTCTCTTAGAAATCTGAAAATAGAAACAGTTTATGCATAGTTTCCATATTAATATCCTTACTTTGAGGCAATTAATGATTTTCTGGGATTGAAAATGATTAACAGAGAAGCAGAAATTTCATAGATGCCTTTTTTATGCTCCTTAATTCAAATGTATACTCCATTTAATGGTCTTAATATTTTAAGTATAAGATTTTTTCTTTTCCGAAAGTAAAACTACAGAAATAGGAATTTTAAAATTTTTTAAATTATTTTTTTTTTAAACTTAAAATCAAATATTTTCATAATTCAAATGAAGAAATTAAATTAGAAATTGATTTCATTATTCAAGATGATCTGAGATATATAGATAACAGCAAGTTTTCTCAAAAATTGATTTGCATTAATTATAGCCATTTTTTTTTTCGTCGCTAATGGAAGTAACAGGATATATATATATATATATATATCTAAATGTAGAAAATAGTCAGTTGCAGTGCCCTTAAAGTTTCTATGATATATTACAAATAAGTATGAGGTGATTGAATTAGCGATATGGAACATTTCTGAGCTTAAATTCTAAGATAAAATTCTAACCTCCAAGTTCGTAAGTGATGGCCCCATATTCTTTACGCTGGTACATGGCATGGATCTTCTCGCCGACGGCATACTGTGAGAAATCCTTTCGTGGCTGTACGATGGATGTGAGGGAAATGACTGTAAAGGTACAGTCCTCCCAGTACACGATAGCAAACATAGTTTGTCTCTCAATACGTTTGTTAGACGTAGATAAAATGTAGTATTTTGACAAGTGTCTGCCATGTTTCTTGTTTATAATTACGCGCTTGAATTGACTGACCAATCAAATTCGCACTTGGCATTCGCTGGAATTCGGCTATCTCCGGCTGGTTGCTTATTGGCCAAAATAAATGCACCGTGAGTGATTTTTGTGTCGCCTGCATAGCATGGCAGACACATAGGGATCACTTTGTCCGTCGTCGTCGTCGTCGGCGTCGTCGGCGTCGTCGGCGTCGTCGGCGTCACACTTTCTTGTCCGGAGCATAACTTGAAAAGTATTTGAGGTATCACCTTGAAACTTAAAACATGGATAGATCACATTGAGGTGGAGTGCAGTGCACAAGAATGATAACTCTGACTTTCGTATTTTCTGAGTTATTACCCTTTGTTGATTCTGAGATTTTATTTTTGTCCGGACCATAACTCAAAAAGTATTTGAGGTATCACCTTGAAACTTAAAACATGGATAGATCACATTGAGGTGGAGTGCAGTGCACAAGAATGATAACTCTGACTTTCGTATTTTCTGAGTTATTTCCCTTTGTTGATTTTCAGACTTAATTTTTGTCTGGGGCATAAAATGAGTATCACCTTGAAACTTAAAACATGGATAGATCACATTGAGGTGGAGTGCAGTGCACAAGAATGATAACTCTGACTTTAATATTTTCTGAGTTATTTCCCTTTGTTGATTTTCAGACTTAATTTTTGTCTGGGGCATAACTCGTAAAGTATTTGAAGTGTTGCCTTAAACATTTATAGTAGATAGATCTCATTGGTCTGAGTGCAGTACACAAGAATGATAACTCAATAATGATAATGATGACTACAAGCTTGCAACATATATATAATTAACGTCATAAGTGCTTAATGACGTCATAATTTTTCTTACAGTTAATGTTTTGAATTCATAGTCATTCTGACACTCCTCTGATGAAGACTGTATAGTCGAAAGTGCTCGGGAAAATTATTACATATTGCACTGTTTGAATATTTTATTTCTCTCCCCCCCCCCCCCCCCCCCCCCAAAAAAAAATATATATATATATATATATATATATATATGTGTGTGTGTGTGATTTGGTGTTATTTTGTACCTCACAAAATAGATTATGCTTTATCAATAATTTGTCAAAAGATCGATTTTCTAGTCAATTCTTTCATCAAACATGCTTAAATGCAGGCGACACAAGTGTTCCGAGGAACACCCACATCTAGTTTTATATTGCGATCTTTATTTTGTAAAAAAATATTTATTCGTTGAGTATTCAACAAAATTCGATTACGATATTGTATATAATTCAAACCAGATAAGAAAACAAAATAATAAGAAAATTTCCCATCAATCAAAACTGTACCGGAAGTTCAGAAAATAAACATCCGGTATAACTTTAAACTTCATAAAGTTGTGACAGAAAATCAGGGTAAAACTCCTTACCGGAGTGTATATCAAAATCCCCTAGACTCAAAATCCCCTAGGCCCAAAACTGACAAGGTGTTCAAAATCCCCTAGGTGAAAATGAAAGGGTAGTCAAAATCCCCTAGGTAAAAATGAAAGGGTAGTCAAAATCCCCCAGATGAAAAAGAAGGGGTAGTCAAAATCCCCTAGATTAAAATCCCCTATCCAAATAAGTATATATATTTATTTGTGTAATAGAAAGCAATTTGAAAGTTTCAATTTGTATTTATTGACTTGCAGTTTGTTGTGTGTTAGTGTATATCATATGTATTAATTAAAAGTTCAATATATTATATAATATTATAAATAAATGTATTATAATTTATAATACATATATTTATTTCATATTTTATTTTCTTCTTCTTCTACATTGTGTTTGAATGTTTGTGTGTTTCTGTCTGTCTTGCATGTATAGATATTTTTGTGTATATCTATCACTCCCTTATCACTCCCCTTTTCAATCATTCTGTCTGTCTTTCACTATTTCATCCTTATTCTCTCTCTCTCTCTCTCTCTCAGGACTCGGACCAAGAAAGAAAAAAAAACATGTTTCATAATTTTATTCTGTTTTGTTCAGCTTTAAAATATGTGCATGTATTTATGTATTTATTTATTTGTCATAAAAATACATTGGCAGTTGCATTTGCAAAAAGAATCATTTTGTCAGCTCAAATGTTCAACAGCATTATTTCATTTAACGGCATTTCCATCTAATACTTCGTCCAACACCTTGAAGATGCTCCTCAACAGTCTTACGTCCTGACACAAAGTCGAGGCACAGGTTCTTTAGACGTCGCTGCAGGTCTTGTGTCACCTTCTTCACTCGCTTACGTGGGGGTTCACCATTCAGGTCCTGAAGGAGGGCAGTTGAAACAATTGCCTGATCCTTTCTGATGCCATCTATAGCAGTCCATACAGATGGATGGTGGTGGCCAATCAACTGCTGAAATCCCTGGTTCCAACTTTCACATAAGTTGTTTGTCCTGTCCTCGTCATTTAAGGTAGCCTGGTGAACATTCCACAGTGGAGGAGGGTACAGGGGTGGGATTCTGCGCATACGCATTGCTGGGCAGTTTTCACCTGGCTGTGCTGGAGGAGGCTGGATCCTACGATAACTCCCAGAAACATACACACAGTCAAAGTAATCCACTAAGTCCTCAAGTCCAGCTGGTGTAATGTCCTTCAAATATGTCATTCCATTTGACACTTCATCAATAGGTAGAAAGGCCAAGCCATCCAGCATTCCACAGAATAATTTCACATTCTCATCTTCCTTGTATAACTCAGTTAGTCCTAGCTGCTGCACTTTGCGCCATGTACTCTGTGTCAAGTGGTAGAAACAGCCACGAGATGTCACATGTTGTCCAAATGTAGTTTCAGTTGCTCGAATGATAGCCTGCTCATAGTCAGTGAGGAATGTTAATGGATCAGGACTGAAGCCATAACTTTCACACGCGTTTACAACACTCTGAAACAATTCCTCATACACTTCCTGAGATTTTCCAGGCAGAAATGCATAGACACAAGACACAGCAGTATCTCCTAATGGTGCACGAATCACAAACAACTGATAGAAAATCGCTGGTGCAGTAGAAAATGTTCCATCCATGAACCACACGTTTGACCTACACAGATGCTGTAAACCTTGCTCGGTTCCAAATACCAGCATCCTACTGTTGGAGTCTGCACCACTGTCATGTATCAGGAATGGAACTGCATCAACACCTCCAGTTGTCTTCCATTCTTCTGGTAGATGGAGTTCCTGTCGAGATCCTGGTTCTTTGGGAGGCTTCCTTTCTTCTGTCTACGGATGTTTCGTTTGACAGTATCCAGTTTCCCGAAGGCAGTACGTGCTTCAGCAGAACATGTCTGTAGAACATCAGCTATAATCTGGCATGGTCATCCTCTGTTGATGGGGATGTTTTCCTTCACATTCATCATGGCCTTGGCTACTTCCACAGCACCATCATCCCTTTCATGACTATGGGGAGTTGTAGAAAGGACTTCTTTCACCTCAGCATCAGTTGTAGCAGCACCTTGCATGAATATCGCTCGTCTCTTTGAACATTCCCAGCGAATTCTGTTTTTGCCAGTGTTCTTCTTGGTGTACATGTAACCTTCAAAGCATAAACTTCAAACCACCCTCTCTCATTCTTGATGATGTCCATGATTATGGTAGGGACAATATAAGAATAAAATCAAAACTTCAACTTATAAGAGTAGGCAGGGGCTATTCATTATCAGTTTGCGAAGTGATAATTCACTTACATACAATTGTACATTTGAAGTTATATGTAATTAAATTAAAGAAAGAACCTTTGATCATCAAAAGTTCTAACATCATCAACTGCAAACAACCATACTAAAATGAAAAACATGTTAACAAAATTGCTGATTCCAATTAATCTGAGAAAAATTATTGAAAACAAGAAACGATCAGGTGTGAAATACTACCTATAAAAACTACTATTGTTATCTTGTTTTACTTAAAAAGGTTTGTAAACAGGGCAATGTGTTAATGATTTTTAATGATTAATCTATTGAGTAAAGATTTGTTTTCTTAATTACGTAATGAATTTCTTTATTTGTATTTAAAGCTTTTCTTTGATGCAAAGGTGTAAAAAAATTCTCAAACAGGTGGTGATAGCAACCACCCTCTCTAATTATACTGATGAAAGCAAAATAATGAATGACAATATATTATTTTCTATTATTAAAGCTATGCATATTTCCATGTTTTTATAATAAATAAACATGCATATTATAATTTTATTTAATAATTATCTGAGAGAGAGAGGGGATGGGAGGGGGAGAGGGATGAAGAATATTTCTTTTTTTTTGTTGCATACAGTGAAAAAAAATTCAATTGTTTATCAATGTACATGTTCAGTTCAATATACACAAGAATCAGTGGTACATAAATCTTAATGTATAAATATGTAATATTTTAAAAGTAGGGACAATTGTCCTCTTTTTCATTAAAACTCAGGGGCAATCGTCCTAGGGGCAGTTGTCCTAGGGGCAGTTATCCTAAGGGGCTATTGTCCTAAGGGGCAGTTGTCCGTACCCCCTCCATTTAATGGTCTTAATATTTTAAGTATAAGATTTTTTCTTTTCCGAAAGTAAAACTACAGAAATAGGAATTATCTTAAAACAATGTGTCTATTTTTTAAATATATTTTTTTTTTAAACTTAAAATCAAATATTTTCATAATTCAAATGAAGAAATTAAATTAGAAATTGATTTCACTATTCAAGATGATCTGAAATATATAGATAACAGCAAGTTTTCTCAGATATTGAATTGCATTAATTATAGCCATTTTTTTTTTTCGTCGCTAATGGAAGTAACAGGATATATAGGGAATATTATGTTGCAGTAGCTTTCCGTGGCTTTGTATTTTGCTCCGAGCAGCGTGGGAAGAAAGATATCTCGGTCTCGCGAGATATCTTTCTTCCCACGCTGCGAGAAGCAAAATACAAAGCCACGGAAAGCTACTGCAATATAATTTTCCTTTTATTATATACCTTTACATTTTCAAAACAGAAGAAGTCAGTTTTTAGGGTTTTGATGGCTTTATTACTTTCTTCTTCTTCTTCTTCTTCTTCTTCTTCTTCTTCAAAAAAAAAAATCATCAATGGCGGATGAATTTAACTATGGAATTTAAGCCACGCCCCCACCTCTTCTCATGTATTTAAGAAAAATGGCGGCCAACACGTTAACTGTAATGCAAAGTGGATTTTAACAAAATGAAAAACACTAACATGTGAACAATGAATTTGGAATAAACCATGTCTGCTGGAAAACCTTTCGTTTTTCAATCACTGTCAGTGTCAGGCGTGATAACTGGACAGATTCTTTTCCGGCGTTTGGGCAAGGTAGGTGAAGTGTCGTCAGTTTTCGAGGTGTTGTTTATGATTGTGATAGGACAGTTCATGAGCGTTGCATTTTAAAAGATCTGACCAGCGTGCTTTGAGACACATTCTATTTCTGACATGCTGTGGATATTTGATGACACCACAGACTTAGATGTTGAAGGAACGGGTTCAAGGGCTGGACAGGGATGACAGGAAGTGGAACTGGAAGTATGTGAAAATTGTTGATATTTGCTCATAGGCTGATTAAATTTTGTAAGAGCTTTAGCCACATGAGAAGGATTTGGGTTTAGAGACAGTATGTCTGACATTTGTTCTTGCATTTCTAGAGATGCATTGGCATAATTATTGATGCTTTGGACATTTCTGTGAGAACTTAATTGTTGGATTGTTGTTGGTGCAATTCCACCATGTAAGAGGTCAGTGCATGTGGTTTTTCTTGCACTGTGATTTGTTTTTTTGCCTTGCAATCCACATTCACTTGCCATATTTTTCATCAAAGTGCTAAGGGAATGCTGGCCAAGAGGTTGAGATTTGAACCACTTATCAGAGTCAGGAAGGCGTTTATGATTTATACCCAAATAAAATGGAGAGTCAGGCAGACACATGTCAGCAGGCCTGTGGTGTGCAAAAACTTTGTATGCATAAACGGGACAGGTTTCTTGAGTTTCATGAGCAAACTGCTTAGGATTGAAAGCACGGATTTCTGTGGTTTTCTCAGCAGTTCTTGTTTTAGTTAAACGTTCATTGTACTCTATGTACTCTCTACCACTGTCATTTGTCTTAAGCTTAATATCACCCCACCTAAGTTGCCTGTTTTCATTACCCCCACGGAGACCAAATAACACTGTGTTGTTCAACCATATAAGGTTCAAAAGTTTCTTAGGAGAATCTGTTCCTGTAAGTCCCCTGTCACGCAGTATTTTTAGCTCACCTGAGCACTTGTGCTCGGGTGAGCTTTTGTGATCGCCTTTTGTCCGTCGTGCGTCGTGCGTCGTCAGTCGTCCGTCGTCAACAATTGCTTGTGAACACTCTAGAGGCCACAGTTTTGGCCCAATCTTCATGAAACTTGGTCAGGATGTTTGTCTACATGATATCTCGGATGAGTTCGAAATTGGGTCATGTGGGGTCAAAAACTAGGTCACTAGGTCAAATCTTAGAAAAACCTTGTGAACACTCTAGAGGCCACAAATTTGGCCCAATCTTCATGAAACTTGGTCAGGATGTTTGTCTACATGATATCTCGGATGAGTTCGAAATTGGGTCATGTGGGGTCAAAAACTAGGTCACAAGGTCAAATCTTAGAAAAACCTTGTGAACACTCTAGAGGCCACAAATTTAGCCCAATCTTCATGAAACTTGGTCAGGATGTTTGTCTACATGATATCTCGGATGAGTTCGAAATTGGGTCATGTGGGGTCAAAAACTAGGTCCATAAGTCAAATCCTTGAAAAACCTTGTGAACACTCTAGAGGCCACAAATTTGGCCCAATCTTCATGAAATTAACAGGATTTTGTCTACTACTCGGATGAGTTCGAAATTGGGTCATGTGGGGTCAAAAACTAGGTCACCAGGTCAAATCTTAGAAAAACCTTGTAAACACTCTAGACGCCACAGTTTTTGGCCCAATCTTCATAAATAATGGTCAGGGTGTTTGTCTATATGATATCTTGGATGAGTTCAAAAATGGGTAAGGTGGGGTCAAAAACTAAGTCACCAGGTCAAATCTTAGAAAAACCTTGTGAACACTCTACAGGCCACAGTTTTGGCCTAATCTTCATTTTTTTTTTGGTCAGGATGTTTGTCTACATGATATCTTGCATGAGTTTTAAATTGGGTCGTGGGGTCAAAAACTAGGTCACCAGGTCAAATCTAAGAAAAACCTTGTGAACTCTCTAGAGGCCACAGTTTTAGCCCAATCTTCGATAGATTTGGTCAGGATGTTTGTCTAATTGATATATTGGATGAGTTTGAAAATGAGTCACATGAGGTCAAAAACTAGGTCACCAGGGTCAAATCTAAGAAAAACCTTGTGAACACTCTAGAGGCCTACATTTTTGTCCCAGTCTTCATTAAACTTGATATGAATGATGACTGCATGAATTCCCAGTTGAGTGCAAATTCAGGTAGGATCAACATGTAGGTCACTTAGTCAAATGTTAGAAAAACACTTTTAGATGCTAGATTTTTTGTCATTATGCCTAACACAGCCATCTTACTCAGGTGAGCGACACAGGGCCATCTTGGCCCTCTTGTTCTCTCTGTTGCGGTTATAGGCTCAGCTGCATTGGGACGATTTTCTTTTCCTTTTCCTTTCAACTCTTTCCGTTTAGATGATGGAACTTGATGTGATGTTGAAAATTCCGTGTCCTTTATGATACTGTATGGATATTTCTGCTCTCTGAGGCATCTGCAAGTTCATATAAATAAAAATGAAAAATATCCTCACATTGATTGGTGTAATAACATTATTTTATTTATTTTATTATATATATATTATATTTATCATATAAAATATTTGTCATTTTTTTTTGAATGGATAAAAGATGTCAAAAAGCAAATAATATGATTTTTATGAATTATAAATATAATTTTGTATATTATTTTACCTATCAAGACCTCTATGGAAAGATGTCAGTGTGTCTGGTTCATAATCTGACCCATCTGCTTTTCGAATGGATAGAAGAAAACAGCCTATAAAGTTGTCCAGCTCTTCAGCCATTATCTTCCAGATTTTTCTGTCATCATTTCTCGGTGGCTCTGCCAGCCAGCGTTGAAATTGTCTTAGACTTGATTCAGTTTTTTTCACAGTAGTTTGATTCCGCATGTTTTGTACAAAGTTTTCTTTTTCCTCATGACTAATGTCTACAAATATTGGAAGCTTATATGATTTTTGTTTCATTTCAATTGTAGAGGTATTGGCTTCAGCAGGGTTGTTAGGATTACTGTTTTCATGATCAGTTGTAATTGTAGCTGTTGGTTGAAACTGATGGTCACTTACTGTGCTTTTGGAATCAGATTGGTTTTTTTCAGTCTTTTTCTCAGCCTCAGTGCTGACATTTTTACCCTGGGAATGGGCAGATTCACAAAATCCTGTCTCTTCAAATTCAAACTCAAAAAATTCATCAACTGATTCAACTATGTCAAAATAACCACTTTGACTTAACTGTAGAAAATCAATGTCATCGTCAAAATCAAAATCTGACATTTTCCATGAAAGATAGTCGGCGTTTTAGACCTATCCTGAAATGTAAACAATTGCTGCAGCCGACAACAATGAAATAACGGTGAATCTCGAAAACGTGTCTGTTATTTGTGATAAGTTTGTAAAGAAATTTAAAGAAAAAAAATAAAAACAATGTTTCTTTGATAATAATTAAAAAACAACAACAAGAACATCCTTTTTTATCGTTTATTAAATAAATTTGACGAGATGATTTCTTTGATAAAAATAGAAACTGGTTCTCCCAGTAGTATTGGTTCTCGTCTCTATTTACTACATAGCGCCCACTTACAGTGGGAACCATGCCGAAAGTAGTCCGCACAGTGTGACGTCATACTATGTATTAGACGCTGATATAATACGGATTTTTAATCTGTTGAGTTGTATTTGCGTCTCGTGTTTTGCGTGTTTTAGGGCCAGAAAATGTATAGGTATATAATAAATATATATATCTAAATGTAGAAAATAGTCAGTTGCAGTGCCCTTAAAGTTTCTATGATATATTACAAATAAGTATGAGGTGATTGAATTAGCGATATGGAACATTTCTGAGCTTAAATTCTAAGATAAAATTCTAACCTCCAAGTTCGTAAGTGATGGCCCCATATTCTTTACGCTGGTACATGGCACGGATCTTCTCGCCGACGGCATACTGTGAGAAATCCTTTCGTGGCTGCACGATGGATGTGAGGGAAATGACTTAAAGGTACAGTCCTCCCAGTACACGATAGCAAACATAGTTTGTCTCTCAAAATGTTCGTTAGATGTAGATAAAATGTAGTATTTTGACAAGTGTCTGCCATGTTTCTTGTTTATAATTACGCGCTTGAATTGACTGACCAATCAAATTCGCACTTGGCATTCGCTGGAATTCGGCTATCTCCGGCTGGTTGCTTATTGGCCAAAATAAATGCACGGTGAGTGATTTTTTTTATATTGCGATCTTTATTTTGTAAAAAAATATTTATTCGTTGAGTATTCGACAAAATTCGATTAAGATATTGTAAATAATTCAAACCAGATAGGAAAACAAAATTATAGGAAAATTTCCCATCAATCAAAACTGTACCGGAAGTTCAGAAAATCAACATCCGGTATAACTTTAAACTTCATAAAGTTGTGACAGAAAATCAGGGTAAGACTCCTTACCGGGTTCAGTCAGTTAATTGAAATAGAGTCTACATATATTCAGTTCAACTTATAGTAAGAAGTTTTTATTTTGTATGTATGTACGTCAAAAATCGCACAGGTAGCCGTTTGTTAAAATGTTTGATTCAATTGTATGCATGCTCAGCCTCGAACGTATTTAAAAGTTTAAAATACAAGCAAGCAAATACAGTACTTGTACACAAACTCTTAAGCATATCCAGATTTTTTCTGACATAATGATAACTAAATATACAAAGATATATATACAAAGACACTTGTATCAAATAACACAAACTATCAATGTCTTAATTGCTTGTTCTGCTGAAAAAGTCTGTGATATCTCTCTGCTTTGTGCACGCATTGTTGACAAACCGTTTCGTCACAAACCTCTCTACGCGAGTAAAGTTAACCAACACTTCATTCACCTCTTGCTAGTTCTCAATGAATGCACTTAATATATCGCATGCTTTCAATGCACTGGCCACTGAGACTGGTTGCTGGGTAGAGCTGTCCTCTTCTTCATCACTGAATTCCTCTTCTGGTCTTCTCGCCTCGATTAATTCCGTTACGATGTCAGAGTCGGAAGCTGGCTGACGTGCGGGTAGGGTCACATCTATTTGTATGTACTCATCAACTGAATGGTTTCCTAAGACTGAAACCAGTCGAGATAGAGGTATGTCGTCGTCGGGATCTTCATCAGACTCAGTTTCGGTTGCTCCATTTTTGAACCCAGCATGGTTGTAACAGTTAGCGATTGTTGTCGCCTTGACTTCTTCCCATGTGTTATTTAGCATCCTCAGTGCATCCAGCACACTGACCACAAAGTCAGAGTTGCTGTCAATGGATCGAATCTTTCTGGCGATGATTTGTTTTCTGTAGAACAGTTTTAAATTCTTGATGACCCCCTGGTCCATAGGCTGTGTGACACTGGTCGTGTGTGGCGGCAGATACACAAGCTCAATGGACTTAAGGTTCGGAACTGTCGATTTCCCCCCAGACACTGTAAAAGTTCCGGGTCCTTCTCTGGATTGCTCGACCGGCGCAGAGGATGTTTCATTTTGTATTGAATCCATGGTTTTCAGTTTGAGAATGGCAGTCAGTGTACATACGCTGTATTAAATATATTTTTCAAAGTTCACTCAAATGCATCATGACACTGACATTAATTAGTTTAATTCCAAACAGCTTGTTGTTTGCACCATATTCACTCAATGAGTGGCTAATTACGAACCAGCTTGGGGACACAATCAGCCGACGTGAGAATCATTGATTTTCGCATCTATCAGCGTGTTTGCACAAGCCGACGTGTGTCGAGATAAACAAAGGTAATTAGTTGAGAATATGCCTTTTGGGACCTAAATTACCAGTTGAGATATAAAATATGTCGAAATACAAAATGCCAAGATATAAGTTAATATTTACATATAGCATAACATAAAAAAATCGGGACTTTGTAAGTATGTCGATATATACTAAATGTCGAGACCAGCGATGTCGACATAATGAGTGTTAACTGTATATGTCATACTTAGATTAATATACTTACTTCGAAATACCTAACAAATTTTTTTTCTTCATGTTTACCTTTAGAAATGAATAAAGGTCTACAAAGATAATAATAGAATTACTCTTGTGTTATATGCTTTTCATTAATATTGCATGAACACCTTGATTGTACTTACATGGTAATCCCCATATATGTTCCGGATAATGTCTATTGTTTAATGATTTCAAGCAATTCCATTTAAAGCAAAACAATCTGTTTCTTGCCATCTATTCATACAGTTTCTTTGATTCCTCTTTACCTTTTGCGTTCATTTCTGACATTGCCTTTTTGTCGGATGAAAAGATTATTTGACATTTTTCGTATCGGCTGCACACTGCGGTAAAAACAAATCGTAAAAAGGTCTATTGTCATTATACATGGGATCCCAGAATAATAAAAAGATTGGCGTTCATGCATTAACTTGCATCTCTAGCATATTTAAATTAAAGTTTATCATTATGATACGAAGATTTTGTAAACATTATAAAAAGAAAAGTTAGATAAAGAAATAAGCATTCTTAGCTTAGTATTACGACATTGAACTTGGCAATGCGTTGGGGAAATAGCCTCGTTCTGAAAACACTAACCAATGAGTGAACGTCTGTCAAGGTTGATACTGAAAATTCCGCTAAATATAGCACACATGGGTTTTCCAAGAAACTGTTACAACAAGGGTCAATAGTTTGGCCATTACAGTTATTTATGTGCTTTTGATGTGTCAATAGATAAAATTTTTGCGAATTTTGACCAATTTAGAACACGACCAGTCAGTCGTGTTAGCCTAGGACCTAGCTGGCCCGGACCATCAATCTGCTAGTGAATGTCGTTCGGTCGGCCTTAATGTCGAACCCTGCACTGTACAACAGTTCGTCAGTCAGTTTATGGCCAGTATTTCTAGTCATAAATGATCTTCCACCCCCTCAGCGATTCGCAACTCAGAATATCCTTCTTTGGGGATTATGGCAAGGAAAAGGCAAACATGCCTTCAGGACATATATCTAAAGCCGATGGTTGAAGAACTGAACAAATTCTACAAAGATGGTTTACAATGCTCCATGGGAATGATCTATCCGAAGCTCACTGTGGGTACCATGGATCTCCAAGCAAAGGCGTATGTCATGGATATGACCCAGCACAACGGTGCATATGGCTGCCTCACCTGTGAGGAACCAGGACAGGTGTGTCAGCAGGGAAGGGGACGCTCCAGGGGCTATCCATACCGAGAAAACAGTGCACCTCAAAGAGATACAGGTTCAATCCTTGATAATGCTAGTGAAGCACTAACCTCCAGGAACAAGTTTGTAAAGGGAGTAAGAAGTGTGTCTGTGTTATTTGACCTTGATTACTTCCACCCAACAGACAGTTTAGTTCCCGACTACATGCATGGTGTACTTCTGGGTGCAACAAAAAAGTTACTTAGCCTGTGGTTTAAAAAGAGGTCCAAGGCACCTTACTGTATAAATTGTATGGTACAAGAAGTTGATGCCAGATTGTCTGCCATGATGCCTACTGATGACATTCCAAGACTACCACATAAATTGGAGGGAAATTACAACCATTGGAAGGCCTCTGAACTTCAGAACTGGTTGCTGTTTTATGCCATTCCATGCTTAAATGGAATCCTTCCGCAGCCATACTTTGAAAACTTTTGTCATCTGGTAAATGGCATATACCTGCTTTTATGTGATGACATATCTGAAGGAAACATCATATCAGCGCAAAAAAAATTGTCATCATTCTATAAAGGATTTGAGGATCTTTATGGTACAAGCAACACAGGGCTGAACATACATAACATTGGTTGCCATCTTTGTGTATATGTTCGAAAGCATGGTCCGCTGTGGGCATGGTCGTGTTTTCCATTTGAAGACCTTAATGGCTGGCTGATAAGATCTGCCCATGGAACCAAGAATGTGTGTGTGAAGCTACTGAACACACTATACAGTAAGAAAGTTCTGAAACATGATGATATTGCAGACAATTCATTACGGGACTTCACACAGGATATGCTGTCTTCTGGAAAACAAATCAAGACGCTGTCAAAAGCAAATAACTGTGAAATAGCTGGCAAACCCACTGCAGCCCAAGATGTGCCAGCAGAACTTCTCGTAGAACAACTGGACACATTTTCAGAGGTTAAACGAGTTCGAATGCATGGACAAATGCTTTATTCTAATGCATACAAACAAATTAAAAAATGAGTTTGCAATGTGGTTTTATTTGACTGAGGGTATAAGAAGGGGGGGATGATCGATAAATTCCTTCTCAGTCAAAATTCCAGAAAATGTTTTGCTGTGGTAAAAGAACTTGAAATTGGTGATCTTGTCGTCAATGAAGTTAAACACATTGTTAAGGTCCGTATGACAGAAAATTCTTGCACTGTTCCTGTGAATGACATCATTGAAAAAGTGTTTTTTCTTAAAGGAAACACAAATTATGTGTGCATTGCTAGATTGCCTAATCTGTATCGCCAGTGTCGTTAGTCATATTTTCATGTCTATATTAAGCATTTGTTTAATCATTCTCTGGACAAAGGCATTCACCTCAGTAAGTCAGTATGCAGTTAAAACATAAATGACTCACAAATAAGTAAACAACTTGTAAGTTTACTTACAGAGAATTGTCTTGTGTGTCTGAGGTTGTTGTTTTGAACAGTATTGTTTTTGATTTTGTTAATCATAGTTTTTTTCTTTTTGAACCTATTTTTCTTTTTAAGAATTGATTTGGAAAAAAACATTATCTGTGACAGTTTTTTATGTAGGTGTTCTTAAACAAAATATCTGTTTACAATGGAGTGATAATAACTCATTATTTTATTTTGTACACAAAATAAGGCTTTATTAAAATGAATTACAATAAAAAAAGCTTGGCTAAAATTCCCAAGATTCAATGTTTCATTATTTAGTACATATATAATAAAATCATCTGAAATCTAAAATTTGTGTTTGTTTTTTCAGGTCAAACATTTACTACATAAACCTATAAACTCACCTGGAAATGAAAAATTAAAAGCAATCCTAAATTCTTCCTCTACCAACAAGTGCAGGTTTTGAAACCTCATTACAATTGAGCTGAATATGTTATTTGACCCCTCTCACAAAGATCAACAAAACAACAAAGATCAATTTTAGGTCAAAACATGGAATGAAGAAAGCCTTTTCTATGAGGGATTTTTAAATTTCTTACAAAATAACAATCAAGTGAAGATTATAAATGCAAGAATAATAAATGTTTTGAGGTGAAATGCAGTATATAAGGCTCACTTAGCAAGTATATTCAGTGTACTTGAGCTAATATTGACGTTTTGTCACACATTAACAGTCCTGTGTATGGTATTATATTTTATAATCTAGACTGGTCCCAGGGGCCAAGTGGTAATGCATCCCCCCAGATATTGAGAGGTGGTGGGTTTGATCCCAAGCCACAACATATATCAGAATTGTAAAAAAAAAAAAAAAAAAAAAAAAAAAAAAAAATGGCATTGGTATAGCTGAGAGGGACCCTTGCTTGGTGCTCAGCATATAAGGGAAGTTCCAGGACTGCTTGGCATGGTGTCAGTATAAACTGACTGGGTATGGTATCGAGCCACATATCAACAGGGTGATACTACATTGTGGCAACATTATATCCGTCTCAAGTAGACATAGTCCCTAAATGATTGATATACTTTTGGACATTAAACACAATAAACAAACAAATATTGTTATCATACCAAGTAGAACTCATTAAGAAAAATAATGATTGTAGCAGCTCTAAAAAATTTTTTTTTTAATAATGGGTCTGGAATTAGTGTATTTTAATTTCCATTTCAACATATTGTAAAAATAAATAGTTTTTTTTTTTTTTTGGTTTTGTTTTTGAAGATAAGATTAGTTATGTTTTTCTAATTGAATAGCTTTGTCTTTTATATATAAAGCTTCGTCTTTAGTTTGCTATTGATAACTCTTCTAGATACTTAAAAGACAAAGCTTTTGCGAACCTTAATTTAAAAGACGCAGCTTTATTGAAAACTGAAATAGTGAGCATAAAAAATGCAGCTCTCAAGACAAAAAAACAAGGCTTTCAATAAAAAGATAAAGCTTTTTAAAAAAACAGAAAAAACGCAGCTTTTGTGCAGGAAAAGAAAAAAAACAGCTTTTGCAACACTTGAAATAAAAAGCGCAGATTTTGTGTAGCCTTTTATAAAAAGTGCAGCTTTAAAAAATAAAATACATCTTTTGCGAAGCATTTCTTCGCAAAAGCTGTGTTTTTCTAAATGCTTCACTTAAATTTGGCACGGGGACTGGTCCAATCATCTGGCAGTTTCGATTCCTTCAAGGAGTCGGACATGCTCTTCATCGATGACACTATATGATGCCGTAGCTTCTGAAGGTCACTGGTGAGAGGAACAGTCTTAACTTTTTGTCTATTCAAATTGTTAATTCTCTTTTGACACACATTGTTTACACGGTAATTCCACTCAGAATCATACAGTCTCTGAAATTGTTCTGCTTTCTCCAGATGCCTGACATCACTGCTTCTCAAGGCATCTCCCTTCTTAGTTTGAATAACATGTGCCAGTATGTTGCCAATAAACCTTCCAGTAGATGCAGTGACATTTTCTTTATCAATGCGTATTGACATAGTGGCAGATACTACCAGGTCAAAGTGTTCTGGTGAAATCAATTTATCTAGATTGATAATTGAAATGGTGTTCTTTTCATTACTACATATGACAAGAATGAGTAATCATCCATAAATAATACCTGTCTTATAATTTAGTGATAAACATAATCATGAAAATGATACAGCATACTAATTATCAGATTACTAGTATAATCAGAATTCAGATTTAAATGATGATGGACAGACGGACAGGAAATATGACCTTGACCTTTGAGCTAGCAAAATGATTCTTTCGCGCAACACTCTGTCTTAATATGGTAAACATTTGTGACAAACCATTTGGAAATCCAGCAAGGCATTGTTAAGTAACAGCCCGGACAAGCATATTAGCATTGATTTTCTAATGTTGACCTCTGAGTATGACCTTGACCTTTGAGCTAGCAATCTGGTTCTTTCGTGCAACACTCCGTCTTAATATGGTAAACATTTGTGCCAAAGCATTTGAAAATCCAGCCAGCAGGGTTCGAATTAAGAAAAAAAATGCACCGGCAAATTTTTGCCAGTTAGTAAATTTTCCACTTGCAAAATTTAAAAGTAACTTGCAATTTAATTTTCATCTCTTTATTCAAACTTTTTATCAGTAAATCCATTATGCTGCTTTCCCTTCTTTCAGGTGAGAGCATCACAGATTAATATATACTAAACAAAGAAAAAATGTTAACGCGCACATCATTCTACTTTGTCTCCATACATATATTGTAGAGAACAAAATATATCTTTATATCTATATATTATCATCTATAGTTTTGGGTGAAGACTAGATTTGAATTTATCCTATTTTAAAGGATTTAAGTTAGTATATATCATAATGATAAATCATTATTTCTTCTTTTTTTTTCTTCACAAAATGCATATGTATGAAATTAGTGAAGTGATTGTGTAGACATTTAAGTTGTATTTGAACCATCTGAATGGTCAGGTTATGTCAATGCGCTAACATTTTTTTAGCTCACCTGAGCACGTGTGCTCAGGATGAGCTTTTAGGATCGATGAATGTCCGTCGTCCGTCCGTCCGTCCGTCCGTCCGTCCGTCCGTCCGTCGTCCGTCGTCCACAATTTGTTCGTTTGCACTCTAGCATCTTCATTTTATGAGCAATTATCTTCAAACTTTAAAACAATGTTTATAACCATAAAATCTCGGCCAAGTTCGATTATGGCTGATATCGGAACATTAGGTCAGGAGTTATGCCCCTTTTAAAATTCAAAAAAGCCAGATTTCACATTGTTTGCACTCTAGCATCTTCATTTCATGAGCAATTATCTTCAAACTTTAAAACAATGTTTATAACTATAAAATCTCGGCCAAGTTCGATTATGGCTGATATAGGAACATTAGGTCAGGAGTTATGCCCCTTTTAAAATTCAAAAAAGCCAGATTTCACATTGTTTGCACTCTAGCATCTTCATTTATGAGCAATATCTTAAACTTTATACAATGTTTATACATAATCTGAAGTTGATTATGGCTGATATCGTACCATTAGGTCAGGAGTTATGCCCCTTTTAATATTCAAAAAATGCCATATTTCAAGTTGTTTACACTCTAGCATCTTCATCTTTTGAGCAATCATCTTCAAACTTTATGACAATGCTTATGACTATAAGGTCTCGATTGAGTTTGATTAATGCTGAGATCCGTCAATTAGTTCAGAAGTTATGCCCCTTTTAATATTAAAAAAATGCAGATCACTTTGTTTACACTCTAGCATCTTCATCTTTTGAGCAATCATCTTCAAACTTTATGACAATGCTTATGACCATAATCTCACAATCGGGTTCAATTATAACTGATACTGACTTGTAAATTTAGGAGTTATGCCCATTTCACCATAAAAAAAGCCAGATTTCACTTTTACACTTAATCATCTTTATTTCTTAAGCAATCATCTTTCTCAGGTGAGCGACCAAGGGCCATCTTGGCCCTCTTGTTTTATTTGCATCAAAACTGATTAAGATGTTTTCATGACTAGAGATCCACACAAGAAAGACAAGTACTTCCCAACTGGGCTGCCTTGCTAAATAAAGCATTATTATTATTATTATTATTAAATTAAAATACGTTTTCTTTTTTTAATTTTTAACATATACCCTTTATAATATTGTATATTTTTGACAACCAACACTTTCTATGCAAATACTTTGATTTGAAAATACAGCAATGACTGATTCTTTATCTACACAGAGTTCTGCTTTTAAAATTACATGAAAAACTTTTCATAACATTGTAAATCTATCATCAAAAGCTTTTAAGCCTAGAGTTAATTTTCATCTCTGTTTCTTTGCCCATATGGGAGGGTATAAGGCCTCTTTTGCCATTCACCAGTCAGCCACCATCTCCTGACAGATGGTTTAGGGTCAAAATCTCTGAAGGCAACATTTGCAACTCTAATTCTCATCAGTGTATCTAATGTCTGAGCACTAAGGTTACACCTCCAATCAGTTTTTAGACGGCGATTAGCCGTCTTATGCTGAAGAACGAAATCTAGGCCTTGCTAATTTGCATATTTTCCACAACAATTTTAACTGTACCTCTCCGCGCTTAGTGCGGATTCATGCAATGCGATTTTGCACTAACGAATACAAGTGAAATATGTTACACAGACGTTTAAATCATAACCGTAACCGCTTTTAGTGTGTTATTGTTTGTTAACATGTTTTCTTTTTCCATTATTTTGCATTGGAAGCATCAATTTTAAGCATGAAAAAAATATCCGTGACATTTCTTAACCAGAACAGCAACCCATCTTACGTATATGAAGATCTACTCCTGTAAAAAGAAAAATAGTGCTCCGTCGTATGTCTGTAATTGACCTAAAGTAGTCCACACAATATTTTGCATGATGGCGAGTTAGGTTCCTCCCAGGGCATTTCTTAACTTGGAAATAGATAGGCAAACATTCTAGTATCTTAAATAATCAAATACCTGGTCAATTTCTACATATACAAAACAACAGATAGAATTTGCTAGCACTAGAGAAAGAGAATGACCTACTTAGGTATGCAGCTCTTTATGAATGAAAGGTTCATGACCTTTACTCCGGATTATTATGTTACAAACAGAAATTCTGTAGCAACAGCGGGTGGAGTTTTTGTTGTCATATGACTGCTTCAATAACTTCAGAAACTCTGGGTTTATAATGTTAATTATCCCGTCGCCGTCTGTCAGCGCATTGTGCGCTTTGATTATTCTCTTCATAGTTGAAAAAGCTCTCTCACAAGTTGTATTGGACAGAGGAAGAACACTAGTCAAATGAATTATCTTCAGTATATCCCTATAATCACCTTTTCCTTGATCTGCTTGACTAACTAATTGCCAAACAAGAAATGGGTGCATGCCAGCATACCTTGCATTGCCAGAAACATGACATTTCAGGTCATTCCACTGACTAAGTGCATTAACCAAATCACACCCTGCATTTGTTAATACAGTTAATACAGTTGTGAAATGCCTGTGAATAAGGCAGACATCCTCTCTACCATACTGCAGTAATGCCTGTCTCTCAGTAGGCAAAGGCCAATTTTTATGGTCAAATGCATGACAAGCAAGAAATACTGACTCGCCCAACAAATTTTCAAACCTGACTGACAAACAATCTAAAACTGACTGTACAATTTTCCTTCTGTCCTCTGCAAGAGTGGCAGGAGCTATCATGTTTAGTAATGTGTGGCCATGGAACTGATTATTAATGATTTCAGTCTCCATTTCTTCCACAGATGGCCCATCAGCATCAATCAGATTTCTTACAGAGCCCTCAGCACTTTGAAGTTTGGTAACGGCACTGTAAACAGTAATGTCATCTCTCTGAAACAACAAACTAATTTTGGCAATCTCATTCAGGATGTCTTTAACTATACCTAAAAACCAAACTTGTGTTGCTTTAATATTCTTAAGTAGCCTCTCACTTTGGCTCTATCATCAGCTTTGTTGGAGGCATCTTCGCAATAGTTTTCCATCTGAGTGATGATAATTGGCCAGTTGTGGATTAGTTTAGTAACTGCCCTGAGCTTATGGTCTACCCATCTGGTGCCATTGGCTTTCTCTGGCTTCAAAAAATGCTCACCAAATAATTCAGGAATGTCATTTGCTTCTTTATATCTTTTTGCTGACCCACTATAGAAATAATATATGGACACTAGCATGTCAATGATAGTTTCCATATATGTTCTTTAAAGGCGTCTTTAATGGCCAGTTCAAGCGTATGGGCCAAGCACCAGACAGGCAGAATCCAATCAGCATTACCTGCATCTTTTAATAGTTTAATGACTCCCTTGCGTTCCCCCATCATAACACTTGCCCCATCTGAGCAAAATCCTACAGTCTTTTGTTTGTAATTTTGCATTTCAAACTCAAGAAAAGCCTTATCAATAGCTGCCAGAATTCCTTCTGCTTTGGTTTTTTCTGGCTCCTCAATTTTAAGATACTACATTTTTGGATAGAAGTCATCAATAACTTTTACAAATATAACCTCTTTTTCAGCATCTGACCTGTCAGTAGACCCATCACAAAAGATGCTGAAATAATCAGCTATCTTAATGTCCCTCATTACAACATCAAGATACAGCCCACCTATGTGACTTATAATAGTCTTAGCACTTTTTTCATTACAGTAAGTATCCCCTAGCTTAACTCCATTGCATTCTTGGAGTTCAATCAGACCTGCAAAATCTGAGAAAGGTTTTTCATGCAAGGCAAGATAGTATGAAGTCTTAAAGAGATTGCACATCTTCTCTGACAGTTCAATGTCCATACGGTCAAGCCCTTTCTGGAGGTCTGATGGTTCATTTCTGGCCTCTTTCTCCTTGGCAGCTTTAATCTCTAGAGCCCTGATATGCATACTTGACATGGAACAATACTGACTCCCTCTTTACTGTGGTATTTCCAGTGATAAAATGTACATAATATTTTGTTAAACATTGATCCTTTTATTATTATTACATTTATTATGATTATAATTATTAATTTTATATATATTCAATAATATATCTTATAATAATCTTAGAATTATTGATAAAATTAATATCAAAATTACTGCCACATTAGACTTAACCATTATAAAAAAAAAATAAGTTTTATTATGATAAATATTAATGTAATTTTCTTTTAATTATGTTTGTACTGTTTTATGAGACCTTGTGTGTATTTGAAAAATATTCTTATCTGGTTTTTGGAGTATAAAAAAAAAAAATGATGAAGTTTGTGTTTAAATGCCTGAAAGTTGTTTTTTTCCTCAATAATATTCTTCTAACTTTTTAAACTATGAAATTATTATAATATATATTTTTTATGTAAATACACCAAATTCTTAATGAAGGGGAATATTCACATTAAGAAATTTTGTCATATGCAGGTGAACATCATTACAAAAAAAAAATATTACTGTATATGGGCCCTTTATCTGTTGTGTCTCATTTAAAAATGAATACACAAGTACACACACACACACATATAAAACATTTATTAGTTTTTTTATGCCTTTTTCAAAATCATTTTATTTTTCGGATTTTTAGCTCACCTGAGCACAAAGTGCTCAAGGTGAGCTTTTGTGATCGCCCTTCGTCCGGCGTCCGTCGTCGTGCGTCGTCCGTCGTGCGTCGTCCACAATTTGCTTTAAACGACATCTCCTCTGAAACCGCTGGACAGAATTTAATGAAACTTGTCAGGAATGTTCCTTTGGTAAGGCTCTACAAAAATTGCTAAAATAAAGTTGATCCATGAAGAACTCTGGTTGCCATGGCAACAAAAAGAAAAATAATTTGAAAACTTTAAAAATCATCTCCTTCAAAACTACTGGCCAGATTTCAAAATAATTTGGTACAGATGTTCCTTGGGTCAACCTCTACCAAAGTTGCTAAAATTATTCCGATCCGTAAAAAAACATGGCCGCCAGGGGCGGGGCTTATTTGCCTTATATGTATATAGAGAAACCTTTAAACAACATCTCCTCTGAAACCACTGGACAGAATTTGATTAAACTTGGCAGGGATGATCCTTGGGTCAACCTTCACAAAAGTTGCTAAAATAAACTTGATCCATGTAGAACTCTGGTTGCCATGGCAACAAAAAGGAAAAAAAAATGAAAACTTTAAAAATCATCTTCTTCAAAACTACTGGCCAGATTTTAAAATAAATTGGTACAGATGTTCCTTGGGTCAACCTCTACCAAAGTTGCTAAAATTATTCCAATCCGTAAAAAAACATGGCCGCCAGGGGCGGGGCTTATTTGCCTTATATGTATATAGAGAAACCTTTAAACAACATCTCCTCTGAAACCACTGGACAGAATTTGATTAAACTTGGCAGGGATGATCCTTGGGTCAACCTTCACAAAAGTTGCTAAAATAAACTTGATCCATGTAGAACTCTGGTTGCCATGGCAACAAAAAGGAAAAAAAAATGAAAACTTTAAAAATCATCTTCTTCAAAACTACTGGCCAGATTTTAAAATAAATTGGTACAGATGTTCCTTGGGTCAACCTCTACCAAAGTTGCTAAAATTATTCCAATCCGTAAAAAAACATGGCCGCCAGGGGCGGGGCTTATTTGCCTTATATGTATATAGAGAAACCTTTAAACAACATCTCCTCTGAAATCACTGGACAGAATTTGATTAAACTTGGCAGGGATGATCCTTGGGTCAACCTTCACAAAAGTTGCTAAAATAAACTTGATCCATGTAGAACTCTGGTTGCCATGGCAACAAAAAGAAAAAAAAATGAAAACTTTAAAAATCATCTTCTTCAAAACTACTGGCCAGATTTTAAAATAAATTGGTACAGATGTTCCTTGGGTCAATCTCTACCAAAGTTGCTGAAATTATTCCAATCCGTAAAAAAACATGGCCGCCAGGGGCGGGGCTTATTTGCCTTATATGTATATAGAGAAACCTTTAAACAACATCTCCTCTGAAACCACTGGACAGATTTAGATTAAACTTGGCAGGGATGATCCTTGGGTCAACCTTCACAAAAGTTGCTAAAATAAACTTGATCCATGTAGAACTCTGGTTGCCATGGCAACAAAAAGAAGAAAAAAAATGAAAACTTTAAAAATCATCTTCTTCAAAACTACTGGCCAGATTTTAAAATAAATTGGTACAGATGTTCCTTGGGTCAACCTATTTATCTCAGGTGAGCGATTTAGGGCCATCATGGGCCTCTTGTTTTTTTTTTCATACTTACTTGTGATGTCATATTTGCCGAGGACGGGATATATTCTTTGCATGTTTTACATGAAATTTTTCTAACGACATTATCATTGTCGACAGTGCAATCTAAATCAATGTTTAAAGCTGACATCCATTTTTTCACCGTTTAGGCTGGCAGATGCAGATGATTTTGTTTCATGAGATGATTTTGAAACTTTTGAATATGTTTCGGCTTCGCCACTTGCCAATCTTTTTAGAAACCGATCCATTTTTCGAGCAGACACTCTTTCCGAGATTCTCATTCATCGAAACGCATTTTTAGCTCACATGAGCACAACGTGCTCAAGGTGAGCTTTTCTGATCGCCTTTTGTCCGGCGTCCGTCGTCCGTCGTCCGTGCGTGCGTGCGTGCGTCCGTCCGTGCGTCCGGCGTCAACAATTGCTTCAAACAACATCTCCTCCTAAACGGCTTGGCCAATTTGAAAAATATTTTGCAGGAATGTTCCATGGATGAAGCTCTACTAAAGTTGTATAAATGGTTCTGGTCCATCGCATAATTAGGTCACAGGAGCTAAAAATAGATTTTAAAAATGAAAATTTAAAAAATCTTCTTCTCTGAAACCACAAGGCCTAGCCTTTTGATTTTTGGTATGTAGCATGATCTTATGGGCCACTACCAAGATTGTACAAATCATAGCCCTATGGTGATAAATGACCCCGCACCAGGGGTCACTTGTTTTACATAGAGTTATATAGAAAAATCTTAAAAAGTCTTCTTCTATGAATCCATAAGGCCTAGAGCTTAGATATTTGGTATGTAGCATCATCTTATGGGACACTACCAAGATTGTACAAATCATAGCCCTATGGTGATAAATGACCCCGCACCAGGGGTCACTTGTTTTACATAGAGTTATATAGGAAAATCTTAAAAAATCTTCTTCCATGAATGCATAAGGCCTAGAGCTTAGATATTTGGTATGAAGCATCATCTTATGGGACACTACCAAGATTGTACAAATCATAGCCCTATGGTGATAAATGACCCCGCACCAGGGGTCACTTGTTTTACATAGAGTTATATAGGAAAATCTTAAAAAATCTTCTTCCATGAATGCATAAGGCCTAGAGCTTAGATATTTGGTATGAAGCATCATCTTATGGGCCACTACCAAGATTGTACAAATCATAGCCCTATGGTGATAAATGACCCCGCACCAGGGGTCACTTGTTTTACATAGAGTTATATAGGAAAATCTTAAAAAATCTTCTTCCATGAATGCATAAGGCCTAGAGCTTAGATATTTGGTATGAAGCATCATCTTATGGGCCACTACCAAGATTGTACAAATCATAGCCCTATGGTGATAAATGACCCCGCACCAGGGGTCACTTGTTTTACAAGAGTTAATAGGAAAATCTTAAAAAATCTTCTTCTATGAATCCATAAGGCCTAGAGCTTAGATATTTGGTATGTAGCATCATCTTATGGGCCACTACCAAGATTGTACAAATCATAGCCCAATAGTGATAAATGACCCCACACCAGGGGTCACTTGTTTTACATAGAGTTAAATAGGAAAATCTTAAAAAATCTTCTTCTATGAATCAATAAGGCCTAGAGCTAAGATTTTTGGTATGTAGTAGCATCTAATGGTTCATTACAAAGATTTTCAAAGTCTTGGCCCTACGGTGATAAATGACCCTGCGCCCAAGTCTTCTCTGAAACCATATGGCCCATTGCTTAGGTATTTGGTGTGTAGTATTGTCAGGGGTAAAATGTTTTAGATTAAGTTATATCAGAATCCTTGTCTGTTTAAAAACCTTGACATCAGTTGAAGCAATGGTACTCAGGTGAGCGATTCAGGGCCATCATGGCCCTCTTGTTAGCTCACCAGAGCACGAAGTGCTCAGGGTGAGCTATTGGGATCACCCTTCGTCCGTCGTCCGTCGTCGTCCGTCGTCTGTCGTCCGTCGTCCGTCGTCCGTCGTCAACAATTTGCTTTAAAAGACATCTCCTCTGAAACCACTGGACAGAATTTGATAAAACTTGGCATGTATGATCCTTGGGTCGGCCTCTACAAAAATTGCTCAAATAAAGTTGATCCATGAAGAACTCTGGTTGCCATGGCAACAAATAGAAAAAATAATTGAAAACTTTGAAAATCATCTCCTCTGAAACCGCTGGACAGAATTTGATAAAACTTGGCATGTATGATCCTTGGGTGGTTCTCTACAAAAATTGCTCAAATAAAGTTGATCCATGAAGAACTCTGGTTGCCATGGCAACAAATAGAAAAACTAATTGAAAACTTTGAAAATCATCTCCTCTGAAAGCGCTGGACAGAATTTGATAAAACTTGGCATGTATGATCCTTAGGTGGGCCTCTACAAAAATTGCTCAAATAAAGTGATCCATGAAGAACTCTGGTTCCATGGCAACAAATAGAAAAACTAATTGAAAACTTTGAAAATCATCTCCTCTGAAACCGCTGGACAGAATTTGATAAAACTTGGCATGTATGATCCTTGGGTGGGCCTCTAAAAAAATTGCTCAAATAAAGTTGATCCATGAAGAACTCTGGTTGCCATGGCAACAAATAGAAAAACTAATTGAAAACTTTGAAAATCATCTCCTCTGAAACCGCTGGACAGAATTTGATAAAACTTGGCATGTATGATCCTTGGGTGGGCCTCTAAAAAAATTGCTCAAATAAAGTTGATCCATGAAGAACTCTGGTTGCCATGGCAACAAATAGAAAAAATAATTGAAAACTCTGGTTTGTCATTTGATTTCCTTATAGAAAAAATCATCTTGAATATGCTGATTTACACTGGTGAGCGTTTATGGCCCTTGGGCCTCTTGTTAAAGGTTAACCACTTAGTGCAAGCGTCCAGCTGATCTCACTCTTCAGTAGTGCAGTTATCATTCTTTAATTGTTATACTTACCTGGGCTGTATAGTTTAGGTGGGTGGGGTAATCGGCGAAAGACGGTAATTCCTAGAAACTCTTAACGACTGAGCTTTAAATAATTATCAAATAGTAATATTGACTCGCAGAAATATGCGAGTTACTTATTTTTCTACTCGCAATCTGTAAATGTCGTTCGCATTTTGCGAGTATGCGAGTCTAAATTCGGACCCTGAGCCAGGCATTTTTAATTTACAGCTCGGACAAGTATATTGGCATTGATTTAATACTGTTGACCTTCAGAAAGACCTTGAACTTTGAGCTAGCGAAATGGTTCTTTCGCACAACACTCCATCTTAATATGGTTAACATTTGTGCCAAAGCATTTGAAAATCCAGCCAGGCATTTTTAAGTTACAGCCCGGACAAGCATATTGGCACTGATTTTCTACTGTTGACCTCCAAGAGTGACCTTGACCTTTGAGCTAGTGAAATGGTTCTTTTGCGCAACACTCTGTCTTATTATGGTAAACATTTGTGCCAAAGCATTTCAAAATCCGGCAAGGCATTGATGAGTTACAGCCCACAAACAATTTCAGGACAGACGGACAAAGTGAATCCAGTATAGCCCCCCCCCCCCCCCCCCCCCCCCCCCCCCCCCCCCCCCCCCCCCCCCCCCCCTAGGGTAGTGGGTTATTATTATGATCGTTGTACTGGGCTACTAACCAATAACTGAGCTAACTGTAATGGAATTATTACCTCTTGGCAAGTAGTCTATCTGCAGTTGACAGTGCCATCTCAAACTCTCCTGCTTGTTCCAGAGTCCATTTCGGTCTGTCAACAAAATCTGACACCATCAGGTCTTTCACTTCAGCTTGTCTCCTCATATTAAACAGAATTAATCTGCACATTGTATACTTGGCCAGTGAAGTCCAATATTCAGGCTTAAGATTTTCCTGCAATGCATTGATGTTCTCCGTCATTTTGGTTGTTATGTGTTCACGGAGGGTCTTCAGATCTTCAGTTACGGGAACAGTTTTAACTTTCTTCCTCTTATTTTTATTATGTCTTTTGACTCGGAAATTCCATTCACTTGCAAACAATTTCTCAAAAGCTTCAGCTTCATCTTGTTTAGTTTTGTTATTCCTTCTTAAGGCAAGTCCTATTTTCATGGCTGTTATGTGCGACAGAGCATGTTCAATCCTCTGTCCAAGTGAAGTTACCTGATTGTCCTTCCTCAAAGCAATCGCAAGAGTGATTTTTACTACCAGGTTGAAGTTTTCCGGCTTGATCAGGCTATTCATGTTAACAGGCTGCTGATTGTCCAGCTTCTGAGACTCCATAATAAGCCTAGCTAACATCCTTGCATAGCGTCTTATTAAAGGATCAGCCATTGCAACTTCTGTTACATTATCATGTCGCATCCTCTCAAAGAGTTTAGCCAATGACTCTTCATCTGATTTGAATAAGGCACTGCTCAACATGGACTAGGCATCTGAACATGCACAGATCATCGTAATATATCTTTACAGTTTCGGGGCTTTTATGTAGAGCTATGATTGACTTCTTGTTTAATATATATCCAGGAAGTTTCACTCTGTGACCCAGAAGGAATGATGTCCGATACACTGAGTAAATGATATTTGTAATTAAGACGGGTTTATATTTTGTATCCGGTCATTGTAATAAAGCATTTGACTCAAACGTAATCATAAACGATTTAAATCCTCCCTATTAGAGATTAACACCGGTGATTCTAACAAAGAATCGAGATAATTCGGAGCAAAGTATCTATACTGCCCGGTCTCGATATGTCGGAGAAATATGCCAAACGTCAAATTAATTTAAATGCCGATTCATTATCCTGGTATATTTCCTCAATCTGATCATATAATTGGTCAAGAGTAATGTCTTGCGTTGTGGGGAAATTATAACGAATTGTATTTGTCAATGCCGTCCTTTTCTGCTTTAAAATCAGGTGTTTATGCTGCATGTAAGCCCGGTGTAAATTGTCAATTGTACCGTCATCCTCTTCCCAAGGTAATGTATCATTGGCATTCCATGGTAATTGTTGAAATGTGGCAGCGTTTGCCTGAGAATGTGTCACTGAGCGATGATGGTATAACTCATGGTGGGATAAAGCTGAAAATTCACACTGTTGACAGCGAATTATATTATTCACACGTCGCTTTGGACTTGGTTGGGAATTTTCATTGCAAGGATCCTTACGTCTTTTTGATGTAGTAGGCTGTCTTCTTTCTTGGAGCCCACTTCCACCCACTGTCACGTGACCCGTTTCGGTCTGATGTTTTACTAATTGCAATGAAGTAGGATAAGTTCCATTGCACACTTGACAAGTGAATTCCGTCACTGCGCGTACGCACTTTCGCTCATGTTTCAGTCTACCCAAATAAGACATGTATTCTTTCCCACACTTATTACAGCGGGTTCTTTTCTTTTCGGGGGTACGTTTGTCCTTGTATCTAGCTTTGTGACGCTGACGCATGTGCTTTGAATAGAATGTCTTGTCACATGTCGAACATATCCGAGCCTTGTTCGATTCACTAAAACAATAAGAAAAAGAGAGAGAAATTTAGATTGAAAATAACTAAACACAACACTCCTGTACCTGCAAACGTATAGTGATTTTCATTAATTCTATTAAAATAATATAAGTAACATATGTTATCTCATCATTACGAGTAATAAGACACGTAAAATAAAATATAATGCGACACATATACAATTGATAAAAAATTATATATATACATTTAAATAATCACTTTCAAATTTTGTAGATTTTCTTTGTAAATACGAGAAATAATTGAAGAAATAATATACTGTCATTGTCGGTGCACGAATGCCATTTACACTTTCGAAACTTTAACCACATTTATTACATTCAACCATGCTAACATACAGTAAACACGTTTATTCAAATCCAACCGTCTATATTTAAAGCAGCTTTCGCATCTATCTATTCTGTTCTGTTAAATTGTTTTCTTTCACGATGTTTATCGTGGTCAATATGAGTCCACCAGACATTAACTATTATTCAATCCCCAATTTCACACACTTTAACCATTACACAACCCCCAATTTAACGCCCGGCTGATTTTCGAAACAGTATACTTGCAGGCAGGTAACCAGAGTCATAGAGCTACATATTTAACAACTCAAAATATTTTCTATAAATTAGTTTTTGTTAAAACTTTGTTCTTTAATGTTCTTTAATGTGTTACAAGCATACATAACCAAGAGATGTTTTTAAAAAATGCTAGGATTGTTATGATTCCCCGGTGAATATGAGAATTGAAAAAACAATGGTCAAATATCAAGTGAAGCATATCAGATGAAAATCTTTTCATAATAGTATATATTGAGTCCTAAGTACCTAATTTATGAAGTACAATATCCAATTTACTGTAAATGAGGTAACCAGTTGTTGACTGCTCACTTTATGTTAAATAAGTCATGTTTTTAAATGAAAAAAAAAAAGAGCAAAAATTTGAAAAGTAAAATACGCTTGGGTCAGAAAAGAAATGCTATGTATGTCCAAATCATGAAATGGACTCTGATTTTTGACCTGCAATCAAAAGGGGTGAACTTCTCAACATGAACAACCTTTCTACTAGATAGGTAGGCTGAGGGATGGACGAGTTATTGATTAGATACTATGGTCTATCGAATGACCAAAAGATGCGTAACAAAGACTCCAATGATTACAATAACAAAGACTTTCATGTTTAACCCTTTCCCTCCTATCGACTCATTTTGACGCACTCAATAGGTACCACATAAAGCCTGATCTGCAGAAAACCACAGTTAAACCTTACCAAATTTAATTATAAAGTCCTCATTTCCAGACCACTGAGGAGCAGCAAACAGCATAAAACCTGATCAGCCTGCGAGTTACTCGCAGGCTGATCTGGTTTTATGCTGTTCGCATAGGTCTTTTCATGGTGTCCTCTATGAGGGAAAGGGTTAAGACATGTTACTGTACTGCAGCCAACTCTTTAAAAAAGTAATGTGAAGGTAGATTGTACAATACTGGTAAAAGAGTTTAAATACTCACTAAGCATCATCAGACCGACAGTAAACAAGTGCCTTGTCCCCATGCCATTCTTTCACCCTGCCAGGCCATTTCATCTTTTTCGGAAGGCCTGGCAGGGTACACCAAAACATATGGATATCCATGTACTGAAATAGATTTTTTTTACGTTTACACACCATGAACATTAAATCATGCAAAAAACTTTTCAAAATAATCAACATATGTGTTTGTCAAGTTTCTGAAAAAATTGTTAAGTAACAATGCTGCACAATAAGCAATTCCTTTAGGTGAACCAAAATTATATTCATTTAAGAAAACATATTTTCATGATAAATGCTATTTTGTAGTGTCAGTTGAATAATTTTTAGTGTGAAAAAGATATTCAATTAAAAAAAACCTGAAAGAAAATATTGACATTCATTGCAAAATCAACAAAGAATTAATTCAGATACTTTAAAAAGCAACATTAAAGGCCTTCGTGGGGTGTTTTGGGGAAAGGAAGTGCATATGGACAACTATCTCAAGCTTTTTTTTTTGCAATAAAATTAAATGTATGCAAAATGCCGCACATGGATTCAGCAACTAGTATTCGCATACCCCACCCCTGTGCCCACAGGCCTTACCTGGCAAACTGATTGCTTATTTATAACTCGTATGTCACTGCAAGTCTTTTGACCATGATAGAAACAAAAAAGTCCACCTTTTTATCATTAATACGAACTTAACACTAATTGTTATCAGTAAAACACAAATGGCCAAAAGAAGCGCTGTCAATATGGCCTCCATTGTTTTGCTGTGGCGCGGTCTACATGTTTGACAACATTAAACAATAACGGAATCATCCAAACAATGCACCAACGAAACGCATTCTTTACGTGTCTTATTTTTCTTAATAAAAGTCTTTAACTTTGATTATTAACCTCATAAAACACGCAGATAAGTATTTTAACTAACCTTTATATTTGTCCAAGACAGAGCACATGTGCCGCAAGTAGCATATGTGCATGCGCTTGATTTGGTGTTGCAAGGTACTTGTTGTTTACTGGTTCCCGACTCTCGAATGGTAAAAAAAATACGAATACGGAACCATCCGGAACCAAAATATACCGAGATGAGTTGCGGGTAAAGGGAGACAACAGTGAAAAATACTGTACGCGGACAGTCAATCATTTCCATAAAAATATGTGTCTTTTTTTCTAATATCATTTATTAAGACACGTAGAGCCTTTTTCTACTAACGAAAATTTGGGCTTTTGTGGTTAGCCTCATAAACCCAATAACTCACATAAAACTGTCTTGAACTAACACAAAGACCCATAAACAGGAATTGTTAGAGCAGACGGACAGGGTGATTCTTATATACCCCCCAAACTTTGTTTGCAGGGGGTATAAAAAATATTTTTTTCTTTTCTTAACAGGAATTATAAATGAATCAGTTGGAGCCAAGTATGTTGATTAGAATGTGAAATATAAACAGTGCCTCAATATTTGTACATTCCCATAAAATTTCACAACCCCAAGACTAGTGAAAATAACTTTGGCAGGTCGCAGCAATGGTAAACCCCAATACAACAACAATACAACAACAACTTTGGCAGGTATGAATGACACATTCAAAGAGCCCATAAATCTGCAGAACCTTGATAGCAGAGTTATCAAGACCTTTCTGAGAGACAGTGCGCTTGACTATTCTTAGTGCTTGTTAGTAGGGCAAGACCCATGCTTAGTCTATCGAAGGAAATGTAATTTACAGTAAATTCAGGCAAGAGTTATCTATATATGCCCCACAACATAAAACAGAATATGACCAATGAAATGTACTGTTACATAAATTTACAGCAATTTAAAATCACCTGCACCTCATAGGGAGATATATGTCCTCCCTACACAAACACCAAGTAAGCAAGCTTAAAAGTTATAGCGCGCTTTGTACATTGCAGTATTTTATGGTAATGTAGACACATGTACACAGACTTCCTTACCTTTGCAACAAGGTTTTTCAGCAAAATCAAGGGAGGCAAGAATTAAAGTGTTGCCACTCAAATCTGTTCCTCTCATCCTCTGCTCAAAGTCTGAAACTTTTAATTCATCCACCTCAGCTGATCTGCGTTTGTTAAAGAGTAAAATTCTGACTATAATCAACTGAGCTAAAATGACATATTGGTCGTAAGTGGGTTTAACAATTTTCATTTTTTCCAATATGTCTTTAACAAGGAAGTCCTTAAGTATTACTAGGTCTTCTGTTGATGTAATACTTTCCGCTTTGTTTATGTGTCATAATTTCATTCTGCAGTGTGCCACACGAGATACTTTTGAGTTCCAGTGGGCTTTATACAATTGCTTGAAATCTTCTGCTTCTTCTTTTTTTCTTCTGTCACCAATCTGTATGCCCAAACTTATCTTTAACAGGCAAATCTGTTTAATGTAATGGCCCAATGTTAGGGCAAGATTTGGCAAATTTGCCTCTAGAGCCACCTGTTTAACAGCTACAACAACATTCTTAAATTCACTACCACAAATGTAGTGATCCATTTCCAGATGCATAAACTTATTTTCATTCAATATTTTCAACAGTCGTGCTACTGAGTACATCTTTGTGCTGATATTGTCTTTATCCTTCCTCCTCTGTTCATCTTTTGTTCCTAACTTATCAGCCAAACACTCACCAAATTCCCTTATTAAAATATCCTTTTCACAAATATCTCTTAATCCAGGGTTATGAACCATTTCTTTCATACGTGAGATAAATATATCCACTTTGCAAATTTTTGCTGATGCATGTGGTTTTTTAGAGCCTGTGGGTCTCCCGCTGACTATCAAGGTCCCCTGTCCACTCTGAAGAACCTGTGGAAGGAGTTATTGAGATTTTTTCATGAATCTATTTTAATTTATAGATATTCATTGAAAATTTCAAATATCTATAAATGAATTGATACTCGGTCTTTGGTCAGTTTGGGAGTCTAAAGTACAACAAGAGCTGTCCGTAAGACAGCGCGCTCAATTTTTCTGGTGCTCAAATCCAAAAGGGGCCATAATTCACAAATAATTTAAGCAAGAGCTATTAAACTTGAGGGCATAATGCCCCATAACTAATTTAAAGTTTCAAGTCAATCCAATGACTGATTGCTGAGATATATGCATGAAAGTATGTTTGTTAAATACAAAACTGTTAAATACAAAACTGTAAACAAAAATACTAATTCCAACAGGGGTCATTCAGGAAAGAATTGTCTAACTTGATGACATGATGCCCCTAAACACATTTATGTAGTTTCATAGAGATATGTTAGGTAAAGAGACAGCTTTAGGTCTTCCTTCAAAACTGTTCAGAGGTATGAATAACAAGGAAAAAATCAATGATTTTAACTTGCCTTGTATTTGTGGTTCCCACAATCTTACACCTCTTATTTGCATCCAATGATTTAGACCTGGAAAAAATAGATGGATATGATGGCCCATAGAATATGTATTGAGAATAACATCAGAATGTTAATGGTATATTTATCAATTGGTAGGTATTGCACCATTTGATTTGCTTCTTTCAGCAGATTTAAGACACAGTGGTAAGAGTTTTTCATTTAAAGCTTCAAATTAGCCAAGAAGGCAGACATTTTAACAGAACAAGTGATCTAACTGACCAAAAGCAGGGTTTTTTCACCTTATATTTATAACAGAAGCCTATAACAGGCCCCTTCCCAATAGAAATTATCTTTAAAATCATGCAGTTTTTCTAAAAATCCAAATTTATACCAGCTTTTTACTTTCCAAAATCAGCAGTTTTAGCGATACTTCTTCCCAAAATCAAGAGGCTAAGGCCTCTTCCCAATTAAGAGAGAAAAACCCATGAAAAGACAATAATCTTAACCTGCTAGACGGCTCACTAAGAGCGTCATCATATGATATTGATAAAATGTCCTTCCTGAGTTTGGTTGGTTGTGTAACCTTAGTTTAGCACATCTAAAAAAAGCAGATGCTGGTAGCAGGGAACATGCAGTGTCATAGTTGCTGTTTGGTTATTAGACAGGTGAACCACTCCCATTTGGTCTGGAACTAGGATTGCAAGCCATATGACGAATCCTGAATCAGGACATGCGATTCATGAATCGAATCACGAATCAAATAATGTTGTCCTGTCCATGTAATAACAATATGTCATTTCACAATGACATGTTTAACAAAGAACATTTTTACAGATGTATTTCCATACATTTGATGTATATTTGGTTAAGGGATTTTTGCATGTAATGCGGATGGCATTTGACACTCTAAGTATCAGTCATTGACTTATACCCAAGGCCTGCACTTTCTGTTTCGGGCCTGTAATTTTACAAAGTTTACAGGTCCAAAAACCTTGTGGATTTAAAAATGCTTTAGTGTATATTATTAAAATTGGCCTGCAAATTATAGTTTGGGCCTGTGAAATTGTATTGGAGCAGGTCAGTATATGGCCTAAGATCTTAAAAAGTTTTCATGAAGACTGAAATACTATTTTTATATCTTTTACTTTCTTAATATTATTTTGAAATGCTGCTACCATTTATTTTGTTCAATTATAAATGTTAATTTTATTTAATTTTAACAGGGCTAGACACTAAATCTTTGGGCAGGTGTCCTTATAAAACGTTATTTTGCATAATTTGGGACACCTCACTCTTTAAAATGATCAATTTCAGGAGTCCTATGGCTCCAACCATATCCGGGGTTAACACAACATACACTCGGCGAATTCCTCGTGTACTTTTCCCTTGAACTTCAACTAGATCTATCCTGAAACAATCAAGTCCTCAAACTAAAAAGAACAGTAGGACACACGCATAACTACATCATTTAACCCATTTTATATGGAAAATGCATTTATCAGTACGTTTGTAAAATTGGACTGGAGCCAAGATCGGGGCTGGTATTCACAATGCTCCTTTGGGAGAGTTTTCCCTTAGTTTTAATAAGTAACAATTTTACTTAATTTTTAATGGTTTTCCTAAGGAAAATCCTTAAATTATTTCCTAAAAAGCTTTATCAATACGGGCCCAGGTCCCATATTATTAACATAAATTCATGTAGATACTCAAGAAAATGCAAAATATTTTAAAATATATATCTACTAATAGTAAACTACACTCTTGTTTAAGAATTTTTGCCTTCTTTAGAAAGATTAAAAAAACAAACAATAGATAACATCTTTTACTTTATTTACTTTAGACCTGAGACCTACCTATCAAACCCTTAATAACAAGTTTCCCTATGTACTGAACAATGGACAACACTTACAGTTACAGTCAAATCGAACTAGTTTTCAATTTTCCTTTACATTTTGTGCTTCCTGGACGGAGATCATATCACTGAAAAGCTTACCCTTAGCTTAAATGAGCAGAAAAGGTGAACTTGAGCAGAAATGCAGATGCCCCGACAGCCATCCTGCTGGACATATCAACTGTTTAATGCAAGACTGCTACGAGGGTTGATCCAGAAGAAATGAGACAAACGCATTATAACAAAAACTTTTGTTTGTGTTTAGTTTAACATCCTGCCAACAGTATTTCAGTTATATGCAGTATCATTTCTTCTGGATCAACTGTCGTATAAGTGTGGGTATTGTTACTTGCACTTAAGGCAATTTTCTGTTTAGTGCAGGACTGTTATAAGTATGGATAATGTTACTTGCACTTAAGGCAATTTTCTGTTTAGTGCAGGACTGTTATAAGTGTGGGTAATGTTACTTGCACTTAAGGCAATTTTCTGTTTAGTGCAGGACTGTTATAAGTATGGATAATGTTACTTGCACTTAAGGCAATTTTCTGTTTAGTGCAGGACTGTTATAAGTGTGGGTATTGTTACTCACACTTAGAGTCTTGCGTAAAACAGTTAATATAGATGTTGAAAAACCCATTCTAAATTGACCTGCTGCACATGGATTTTTCTGCCACAGTCAGTGTATCAGTAATTGCTGTGTTTCCCATGGTATCTGCTCCTTTCATCCTCTTCTCAAAGTCGTTGACAGTGAGCTCGTCAACTTCAGAGATTCTTCTTTTATTGAATACTGCAATTCTAGTCATGATGAGCATTGCAAACTGAACATACTCCTGCGAAGAAAGCCTATAATTTTTTCTGGCAGTTTTTATTTGAACTTCCACATGCTCTTTAAACAGTTTCAAGTCTTTTGTCAATGGGATTTCATCTGGCTTGTTTCAACTTCTTTAGCTTCATTGTGCGGCTGGCTCCACTGGACACATACGCATTCCCCAATGCAGCATACTTCTCAAGGAAGTACTTTGCATCTGATCGTTTTTTGGCATCGTCATTGTGCGGCTGGCTCCACTGGACACATACACATTCCACAATGCAGCATACTTCTCAAGGAAGTACTTTGCATCTGATCGTTTTTTGGCATCGTCATTGTGCGGCTGGCTCCACTGGACACATGCACATTCCACAATGCAGCATACTTCTCAAGGAAGTACTTTGCATCTGATCTTTTTTTGGCATCGTCATTGTGCGGCTGGCTCCACTGGACACATACACATTCCACAATGCAGCATACTTCTCAAGGAAGTACTTTGCATCTGATCGTTTTTTGGCATCGTCATTGCCAAGTGCAATACTGCGTTTGAGAAAGGCCACCTTCTTCACATAATGACCTAAGGTCAAGGCCAGGTTTGGAGAGTCTGCTTCTCTTGACATTGCATTCACAATGTCCACAACAGTTTTGAATGAGAAGGGAGTTATAAAATCACTGAGAGGCAATGGGAACACCTTACCCTTGTTAAGTTCTTTCACTAGCCTGGCCAAAGCTCTCAACTTCGTCGAGACGTTCTCATGTTTTCGTCGTCATTCCTTTTTCGGCCCTATCTTGAGCAAAAGCCCTTTTCCAAATTCCTTAATCAAGTCATCATTTTCACATACTTTTCTGATACCTGGGTATTTGGTTGTTTCCCGCATGTTTTATGTAATTGATAGCAATTCACACTCTGATCTATTGTCTTCAGAAAGTCTCTGAGTCAAAAATGGCTGTATCATCATCAATCCATTGTGGAGATAGTTTTTGTTACCTTCATTGCCATCAGCCAAGCTACATGTCTTCATGTAAGTTGACAGTGTTTTGTCATGTATGAATGTCATGCAAAACTCACATGGGATGTACTCCCATGGTTTTTGTCCAGATGTTGGTCTTCTGTACACATTCAACTGCCCATGTCCTTGTTTTAAGACCTGAAATAAAAATAAATGAACAGTTTATGAATGTGACAATTACAAACCTCAACCAGGCTCTCCAGTACTATTTTATTCACTAGGAAAAAACTAGGAGGCCATTAAAAAACTAGGAGGCCATTAAAAAACTAGGAGGCCATTAAAAAACTAGGAAAACTAGGAACACTGGAGAGCCTGCTCAACCCATCACTCTGAAAATCAAAGACAGAGTCACTTGAAAGATGTGACAATAAATATGCTATTCATCAGACATGTGTCAAAAAGTACACATCAAACCTGGCTACTGGTCTAGGCTTATAGTTGCATATATATGTTTTAAGAACCCTTTCACATAATGCTGGCCATTCATTGGTGAAGAATTGTATATTACAGTGAAGGCAATAATTCTACACAAGAGACCAATGTGGCCTCAAATAGCTCACCTAGTTTCAGAGGCATTAAGCAGTAAGTTGAGTCTATTTTTGGCACAGGGCAAAATGCATGGGGAGTCTTAATTTGAACAACATTGTTATAGCACCATAAGGCAGTCAGTGCGAATGTCCGTCGGTCAGTCGGACATGTCCGGTATATTTCCTTTTTGACCAACAAAAGCGTCTGTTATTGTCAGACACAATGTCCGATGAAAAAATCCATACAGCATTGTTCATTTTTGGAAAATTACTTTCTATTTCTTCGAAAAACAAGTTTCCTTTGCTATTTTTAGCGATTATGTAATGATTATCGGCTGTCTGAGATTGCCAAGCAGTAACGATTGCGAATTGGTTCCCCGCAATTTATATACTAATATCTTTCGTAATGGAAACCATGCGGAAATCTCTGTCTTTATCGGTCAACAAATCAACAACATGGCAGACGATGCATTCACGAAAGATTGTTTTTTTCTTTTTATTCGCTTTCCATAATCAATTAACAAGGTCATACTTGTTTTAATTTATTATCAGGTTCAATTTTTATCATTTTAATATTCATTATCGTAAATAATTAAATCTAGATTTTGTTGTCACACAACTTACAGAACTTTAGTTTTTGCATAGCAATTTATGATCTTATCTGTGCAAAAATAATTTCTTGTTGTAATGGGGTAGGGTTTATTCTTCTATATGTACTTATTTTGCAGGTCTTACATTTTTACATGTTTGTGAGTTTTGAATAGTTGATTAGGACAGTGTATATGTAAAACAGAGACAATCTAAAAATAGCCAAAAATGAATGCATATTCATAATATTAACAGGGGTTTACTTAAGGACTTGACTTTTACTTGTCCAGGGGGCAAGTTACTTTGAACACCTTCTAGCCCCCAGTAAAAACAGGATGCCCGATTTTGTAGTTAGTTGGTGTTTGTTAATGTTTAAAACTAAATATGTGTAATATTATAGTGAATTTTAGTTAATATGTATCAAAGACAATTTGCAAATATTTTACCCCTGATATACTATAGAAAATAAAAAAAAAAGAAATGAAAGATTTCATTTATATAAATAAACTTGCCCACCAGGCTAATGTAGTATCAGTTATTTTCGCGCAGTCTTAATTTCGCGCTACCCTCTTTAAAGACCCTTTTGCGCAGTGCTAAATTCGCGCATTTCCCCATTTCAGAAAAAAAAAAAAAAAGTACAAAAAATAAATATGAATAAATAAAAAAAATATCCATTTCGTTCTGAATGACTGATTTGGTGCCCCGGATATCGCATGCTAATTAATTACCGACTAATATGTTCGTGCTACCCTCCCCCCAGGTAAGGGACGTCATAGGGGTGGGTTACTGGTAAGTTGTTAATTAGCACCGTCTCCTAATTGCTGGGGTCAAACTGCCGAAAGATGGCCTTTCTTTTGTTATCGACTGCAGCACTTCCGGCGATCAGACAAACTATTCTCCGGGACCTTTTTGTTTTACAGGTCTCACCTTTATTGTTGTATAAACAAACTGTCAACTTAGAAGGTGGGGACATGTCAGTACACACGATCTGCAACCATACAGTTAGTAGTAATATTTGTTCGAAATCTGTATTTATTTTGGACCACTTTCCTAATCTTCTCGGCAAAAAAGAGTAAACATT
>CM037784.1:22080457-22130457 GCA_021229015.1 Solen grandis
ACGCAAGCGTAAATTTCATGCACCGGTTCAACACCGGTAAAAGGCAAGTTAAAATATACAAAAAAAATCTTATTTTAAAAGGAATAACGCAGATTATTGATTTGATATTAGTCTCAAATAGTACACGAGTGTAAAACCCCTTGGGAAACTGTTGGTTTTATTGATCTAAGATGGTACTGATTATGAAACAACGCATGAAATTTAGTTGTCAAAATCGGCGTCAAACAAAAAAATACCATCTATATTCTTTGATTATACAGGCTTAATATCGCGTGGTCCTAAATTCGCGGAAGGCCCATTGCGCGAACATCGCGAAAATTAGACCAGCGCGAACAATACTGATACTACAGTATCTTCTTTGAAAAATTACTTGCCCGCAGTGATTTTAACCCAGCGTGAGCAAGTGGGCGTCCACTTAAGGAAACCCCTGTATTAAGTGATAAGTTTATGTAAAGTACTTGCAATAAAGAGACTGAAATCAAGATATCAAAAAGTTCTCACTAAATACTGTTTAAAAGATTGCAACAGGTAAAAATATGTTGCAAAAAGTAAAAGTTGCTGCGACAGGTAAACATTTGTTGCAACAGGTAAAAATTTTGTGTTTACCTGTCACAATGTCCTGTGAAGAAAGAAAAGTTTTTCGCATAGTCTGCATAAGGCAAAGCTGCATGCCAAATATTACCAGTCCAGGGCTTACAGTTTCAGAAAATAAGATGTTAAGTTTTTTTGGAAGAAGGCCATGATGGCCCTGGATATTCCTCGACTATTTTTGATGCAGTTATGGCCCTTTGTTATTTTTTCACATATGTAAAATATAGGGAAATATTCTTCTGTGCACAACTCCTCCTACATTTTTCAACGGATTTGGCCCAAACTTTTGCAGAAGCATTATTACATAGTGACGTGGCGCATATTGTCAGGGTTTTGTGGTTCGACTATTTTTGATGCAGTTATGGCCCTTTGCCCCTTAACAGATGTAATATAATGGGAAATATTCTTTCGTGCACAACTTTTACATTTCTTAATAAATTTTGTCCATACTTTAACAGAAGTACCTTCACTAAGTCACCCTGGAGAATATTACCTGTGTTTTGCAGTTTGACCATTTTTGATGGAGTTATGCCCCTTTGATAAAATTCCTTGTCCGGAGCATAACTCCTACATTATAAGAGGTATTGACTTGAAACTTTATAGGTGCATACATCTCATTGAGGCGGAATGCAGTGCATAGTAACCTCACTCTGTGGTTCATAATTTTGGAGTTACATGTTCGCCCCTTCATAAAAATTCCTGATATGGAGCATATCTCCTGTACTGGGACAAACATTGCAAAATTAAAGCCTGGTTTTGTGACAATTCCTGTCACTTGTTTTCTATGGAAGGGGAATTTTGGAGGATATTTTGGGGAAAAGAGGTGGTATTATGACCTTGGGAAGTAGCCGGTAACTGGCTACTGCTAAGAAGGGTAAAAAGGCCCTGTTAATAGAAAATTCGAATTGTGTTAAAGAATTTCTACACATTATGCAGACAAAATAAAAGAAGAGAAAAATGATTTCCTTTATATAAAAATAATAGGTCCTGAACTACGAATTCTAGTCTTATAAACACAATCCACAATATTTTGCTTAAATTTAATGGATAACATTTCAACTTCAATCCCTAGTATATTTTACTTTAATTTAATAGAAATTTCACCTTGTATAAATGAATGACTACACATTAAACAGAAGGAATAAAATTAATAGAAAAAATGATTTCCTTGATATAAAGAAATAGTTTCTGTGCTACGGATACTAATCTTATATAAACAGCATCCATACAAGGACATAATTGATTTAAATTCAATATTTATGGTGAATAGATATATATTGTTATTCATCATTACAAAATCAATATTTGTTTTGTTTTCCACTATTTATTAAAGGTTATGTTTGTCTTAAAATGTTAACAACTGGTTATATATAATGTGATGAAAATATAAATATAGAGGCGTAATTTCTTAGATATATGTTATTTGAGAGCAAACATGGGTTAATAATTAACATTTTAATTAACATTTTACTTCAATAGGGTATAGTTAATTCCAAAAGAAATGAAACAGTTAACAGTTATAAAATACAAAAACATCAGACGTCGTTCTGAGTTCGATATTTGTATTATATACATTTGAATAAATATATACATATAATTTTGGATATATCTAACATAAGGGCAAAATCGTAAAAGAAATACATATATGGTGTTAAGGCTGAATATATTGATGATATTCGCATTTAGAAAAAAAACTTAATATAGATTGATTTGCTGAGTTTTCCGCCATTAATTTACAAAGTCTTGTTTGGTATAGATAGGTAATCAGAGTTTATGTATAATATGCAGAAAATATAGACATAAAGGCAAAATATTTTCTGTATATGTTGCTTAAATTTCATGACTTAAATCTCAGTAAAGTATATTTAACTTTACTTTAATAGAAAATTCGTCATGCATTAAAGAATGTCAAGACATTATGCAGACGGAATAAAAGTAACTGCAGACGGAATAAAAGTAACTGCAGACGGAATAAAAGTAACAGCAGACGGAATAAAAGTAACTGCAGACGGAATAAAAGTAACAGCAGACGGAATAAAAGTAACAGAAAAAAAAAATTCCTTGATCTTGATATATATATATATATATATATATATATATATACTGGTATGACCGTAAATGCGGGCAGTCATCCTGCCACCGTGGACCTGGGATGATGCACTTCTAGGTCAGAAGGGGCTTGCGTTTTCATCTAAAAAGTCGTATATTATAAATATAATCATATGTATCACTTTCGCATGCAGGATTTCACCAGGATTAGATAAAACTATAAGTGGGTGGAAAAAGTGGGATGTTGGTGCATTATGGGATAGGATGTATAAAACATATATGTTGCTGAGGGCAGAGATACATATATATGTTGCTGAGGGCAGAGATATATGGGATGAAATTACCTGGGGAGAAAAAGTGGGAAGACGGTGCAATAAATATATATATATATATATATCACAATGAAGCCTGATTGAAGATACATTATCATCAGCGGGAGTACAAAAATACCGGCAAAATCATCCCATATGTGTATATACAAATAACCAAGAGCTATATACAAAGGACATTCACAAAATGACTCATTCTTTAAATAAAGTAAATTATATATGATTGAACAACACAGACTTTTAATAAATAAAGATGTGAAATAACAGTTATATATGCACGTATTTTTTTAAACGTGCACGTATGTTTTATTACTACTAGTTTTTCTGTCTACCTTTGACCAAAAATTGTACGATTCTACAACCCTTGTACATCTTGCGGTGCAGGCGGGTGTGAAATCCGACATCAGCTGTACCTACAGCTCGGTAAAAGAATGTTCAGTCCCAGGCGTTGATACGGCGATGCCACGTATTTACTACGCCGTTATTTGTACGAAGACACTCCTATTCAGTGGCTGCGTCGGACTTAGACGACTACGTGGGCTACTGGTCCGCCAATTTTTGTCGCCTGGTCTGCCAGTCGGGTGGATAAGGTAGAAATATGTTCCGTGGGAGGTAAAAGATCAGACAGGATATGCAACATACACAGTTGTAAACTTCCACCAAAACAAAGGAGATGAATAGGAGAAGTTCCTAATTAAATGACAATTACAATGAAATACACACACGACAATATTTTTCAAAAAGTTATGGAAAAGACGGCAATCCACCTTGGCATCTGCCGCTGGGGAGTTGCTTTTGAGCAGGTTTATCAGCTTCCGCAGGAAAGGTAGTTGTCTTTCCCAGAAGTGTAGGTGGCCTATTCTATCAATTCAAACCAACATAGCATAACATTAATTTTCTTTATTTGCCCAATCAGTCTAAAATCTTGTTTCAATCTATAGCATGTGCTGTGTTAAGTAACAGCCCGTAGTAGAGTCAAAGCTGCAGTGGGGACATTTGTCACATTATTAGTTGTTGCCGCAATGAGTTTGGGTAAATTTGATCACCTTTGGTAATATACAACAATTAACGTGAGTGCGGGTATTTATGACACTTTTCATATGTTCAATAGATGGAATTAATCAAGATGAATTATTGCAGTTGCATACTCACGAGGAATGAAAATGGTCATAGTTTATGATGTTTTATAAACGTGTGCATATATCTGCCAAATCATTGGTACACAATATGGTATTATTGAGATAATAAAGTGTATGCAAATTTTCTGCAAACTTCATTCAGCAGCAGAACTTCAACTGATCGCTTCGACTGTTGTATCTTGAGGAAAACCAATCGAATAAAGTTCAAAATGTATTTATTGTCCGAAATACAAATACCATTAGCTATGCATAACTATTTACCGACTAATCCTTGCAAAACGCGTACATAATTGTAAAAATACATGAGCACAGAGATCGCTGTATGGCATAGTTCTGCGGTCAGAAAAGTTTCAGGTTAGGCACGTTTTCCTTGCTCCTAGAGGTTTGCCTTGGTTCATCTCCCAGTGAGTGGGGCTTGGCTCATCATTTCCATCAAAATTTTATCTTCTCATTTCGCGCCGAGCGGTGCAAATCGATTGATATGGTAACGTAGGTCATTGACAATCAAATTATCAACTCAACTCAACTCAACTTTATTAGGCAAATCGGCAATACAATATGCCATTGGCCATATACAATAATCATAAAGAAAATGCATGCATCAAACATGGCAATATCACATATCAATACATACAGAAAATTACCATAAATAAATCACAAAATAAATTTCAGCATGATAAGAATAATAAATAGTTCACATGGATACGAGAAGAAACCGAAAATAAATAAATAAACCTAACTGTTTTGTTCTCTTTCAATAAAAGCATATTTCAAAAATTTTGCTACTTTAAGCTGGATATTTACAGAATTATTTGACATTAAATATATGAATTTATTTACTGTTGGGAAATTAGAAAATTTCGAGATATATGTATTTCTAATAGCTCTGTATTTCGGACAAATAAACATCATATGAAACTCCGATTCTATTTGGTTTTGATTACAATGTATACATAGTCTGTTTTCTAAATTAATACTATTATGCCTACCTGTTTCAATCGCCAAATTATGTGAGCTTAGTCTAAACCTAGTCAAATGTTTTCTCATGGCGTCGTTTTGTATATTTTTAAGATAAGATTCCATTCCAAAATATTCCTTAAATTTACTATAATACTTAAGTATGTTTGAGTTATTAATATCATTTTTCCATTTTTGTTTATATTGGTCGGTTAAACGTTCCCTAATTATTGGATAAAAAGATAGATCAGTATTATCGTTAAGCCACAAGTGAGAAAGTCCCAAATTATCTAACTGTTTCTTAATCAAACTGGCCCACGATGTATACGGTCGCGATTCGCTATAATCCATTTGTGAATAAAAAGCTTCTTTCAATGTTTGAATATTACTTGAGCGTATTTTCAGCCAATATCTGATAGATCTTTGTATAGCGATAATTGATAACGGTAATCTACCTAACTCGCCTAAGACTGCTTGGTTCATTGTAGATTTGTTTACCCCTAGTATCATTTTACAAGATTTTATATGTAATTTATTAACTTCATCAAAGTTGTATATTCCCCATAGTTCTGAGCAATAGAGTAAAATCGGAGTGATGAATTTATCAAATAAAGATAATTTAGTAGTTATATCAAGTGAAACTTTTTTAAATAAAGATAAAAGGTTATTCATCGCTCTAGATGCTTGATCATGTAATGCATTAACAGCTGCTCTGAGATTTCCTGTTTTAACCAATTTAATACCCAAGTAATAGAAGTAATCAACTTCTTCTATTTTTTCATTATTTATAAACCATTCAAAATTGTGTTTTTGTCTTCGTTTTTCAAATATACAAATCTTTGTTTTATTTACATTAATAGTTAATCCCCAAGAATTTGAATATTTGTATATGTTATTTAATCGTGCCTGTAGACTGTGTTTATCAGTAGTAAATAGAGCTAGATCGTCTGCGAAAAGAAGTAGATACATGGATAGTTGATATAAGTCTGATTCACTAAGATCTTCATAATTAATACAGTCGCTTATATCATTAATAAAAAATAAAAATAATATCGGCGATAAGGGCTCACCTTGCTTCAAGCCGATAGCTATATCAAAATAATCTGATAAATTACCATTATTTGAAGTTTTAACACAGGAAGAAACACGACTATATACGGACTTTAGCAAATTGAGAAATTTGCAGCTGACTCCTGATTGGACAAGTTTTACCCACAGTGCACCCGTATTAATTGTATCAAAGCAAGATTTATAATCAATAAAAGCACAGTAAAGTTTTTGGTTGTTAGATATAATTTTCTGAATTATACTATGCAATATAAATACACAATCCACTGTACTTCGCTTGTCACGAAAACCAAACTGACTGTCACAAAGTAATTGCTCATTTTCACTCCACGTATTAAGTCGGTTTCTTAGACATAATGAAAACAGTTTTGCCATTGAATTTATTAATGAAATTCCTCGATAATTTCTGGGGTTAGTACTATCGCCTTTTTTGAAAATTGGAACAATTATACTTTTTGTCCATAATTCGGGATAAATACCTGTCTCAAAAATTTTATTATATATTTTACACAAATATGGAGCAATAAAATGTTTAGTATCAATAAAGAAATCCAGTAAAACAGTGTCAGTTCCTGCACTTTTGTTCCTACTCATAGATGAGATGGTTTTAATTATTTCGTCTTCACTAAATGGTTTATCTAATATATCAACATTTATTTCCGATTCTTTATTCATATTATCAAAACTGTTTTGTGTGTCATTATTAAAAAGCTTTGAGAAATAGTCTAGATATTCTTTCTCTGATATATTGTTACTTGTGAATTTCGCATGTTTCAAACCATTAATATACTTCCAGAATTTTTTAGGATTATTTTTATTTACAGTAGAAACTCACTTAGCGGGCACCTCAATAATACGGGCAACTTCTAATTACGGGCAAAATTCGCGGTCCAGATCGCTTTGCTATATGTTTATTAGCCCGCAAAACTCAATAATGCGGGCACCTGGCTATTGCGAAATGCGGGCATCATTTTTGGTCCCGATCGGTGTTTACAGTACAAAATGAACCTAGCTAAAGCGGGCACCTGTCCAAGGGCGATAACACTTTTGATTTTTTATCTGACTGGTTACGTGAAATACCGTCGTAAGTTATGTTAACCAGTCTCAGTATTTTGCAAACCAGTCTGTGTGTTTCACGCGCCCGACATTTTGACACTTTCTTTTGTTTTGATAGCAGTACACAAGGAACAAACTGACAACAGGTCCAAGTGTCATTTTGTTTCGAAAAATGGGACGTTAATGGATCCCTTTATCAAAAGCGATGTGTATGATGTTTGCATCTTTTTGTCCAATAAATTTAGCAAAATGCGTTTGATAACGCTATGTTTTCAATGCATCGTCATTATCAACATCGAAATCAAACTGATGGTAATTAATACTTTAATTAAAGTATTAGGGACATATGAATTGATGATTATGGGTAATTGATAGTCGGCATTCTGTTTTGCAAACTTTATAGCTAATTAGTAAATATTCATATTAAAACGATGATAAATAATGTGCACTTCATGAAATGCATTCAGAATTCATTATTTTTTTTTGAGTAAGAAACGTAAAGAACTTTCTCTCAAAGACAAAATTTTATTGATTAATGATAGCCATGGTAAATCTCATCGTGTTCTAGCTGAACAGTTTGGCAATGGAAAGACTCAGGTATAAAACATGAATCAATATTCATTATCATTAACAGCAACCTTGGTTATAAGTTTTATTTTAAACAATATGATTTTTTCTTCGGAGTCTATGCCTAAATGACTTCCGATATGGATGCAATTATTCTTTTAGATTTTCTTTTTAACAATTTAAAAAAATAAAACTTATAAAAACGAAACTTAAAATGGCTTATTTAATGAGTTATTGAATAATCAATTGATTACACAAAACTCACATAGCAAACACAACACATAACACAAAAGTGTAGGGTTGATGTGTCAAAGGGACATAATCCCTTTTGACTTTGTGAAACCTTGCTATTAAGGCCAAATTTCAAATTAAGGCCACTCGTGCCCGGTCCCATACGTGGCCTTAATATTGAGGTTCCACTGTAATTGCGCAATATTTTGCCGCTGTTTTATATTGTATAAATATTTCTTTTTACGTTTAACTTTCGAAAAACTATTTCTTTCTTCTATCATATTTCTTTTACTTTCTTGTGTAGGGAAAAGTTTAAATATGCGTTTATGATTGAAAAAATTCACCTTTGCCCGATGACAATCCTGATCAAACCAGGGTACATTATATCTGTGCTTATGGTTTTTATATACACGTTTACTCTGTCCAAATTGTAAATTGGAGATTTCGGATACTAAATTTGAAAATGTATTAACACATTCATCGATATTTACAACGTTATCTATATAGTCTTCAATTATAGCATCAAATAAATGCTTTCTATTATTCAACAATACATGTAAATTATCTATTTTTTCTGTATCCCAGCAAACCTTATCAACATGTTCGTACTCAGATGCGTTATTTAAATCAAAATCTATATTACACTTTATATTAAAAGTGATCTGATAATGATCCGAATATTCATTACAATCATGAACTTGAAAACAAGATATATTATTAAAATTTTGAGCACTTGTTATGACGTAGTCTACTACGCTTGAACCACCGTTACGTGGATCTGTAGAATAGCAAGTGAAGCATCCAGGCTCTAGCCTACCGTTCACTATATACATGTCATTGTTTTTACACAAGGATAATAATCTATTTCCAAAAGAATTTGTTATAGTATCACTAGATTTTCTCTGCAATAGCTGATTTTTATCAAAGTTAAAATCCGGTATATCTACAAATCTATGCAAGCCTAGATTATCCATAGACTCTTGTTTCCCCCCGATCCTAGCATTAAAGTCCCCCATGATATAAACATCACCCAAATTGCGATACAACAATATATCATCGTTCAATACATTATACATATCACAGTCATACATCACTGAGCTAGGGTTTTTGTACAATGCTGAATTCTCGGGCGGAATGTAACACAGGCAAATGTATGCATCATTATTCCAACCAAAAAACTGCTTCATTAGCTTTAACCATATCATACCACGATTATCACTTTTCATTAATTGGATATTATCCCTAAACTGTTCATTGTAATAAATGCTCACACCGCCACTGTCCCTTTTTGTCTCTTTTACCACCTTTCGGACGGTAACAATTTAAAACATTAAAACCTTTAATTTGAAGATTGGATTTTTTTGCAAACCAAGTTTCTGTAAATAAAAGAAAATCATACTTAGATACTGAATTTAAGAAGTCCTCATCATTTATTTTATTCCCTAAACCTCTAACGTTCCAAACGGAAAAAGTCACCTGCCGACTGCCATTGTCCTAAATAACGTCCTCTCCACGTGCACTCACGTCTCTGGCTGTCACAACCCGACCGTTAATGTACAGCTTGTCGAACGACATGGTAGCTTTCTTTCCTCGTTCACGTGCCTTGAGCATGATTGGATAGAGGATTTGTCGGCGATCTTTCACCTCCTTGGGGTACTGGTCAGCCACACGGTATAAACTGCCTTTCAGATTGGTGTAGGCGCTTTGTTTGACTCTTAACTTATCAGGGAAATAATTGAATTTTACCACTATTGGCCTAGTTTTGTGTCCAATATATAGACCGATACGATGTGCACGATCAATTTTGATCTCACTTGCGTCGCTTATTTTCAACTTGTCTACACAAAAGGATTGTATTTTTTCAACACAATTTTCATTCTGTCGCTCCTCGAAACTTTCGCATTCTGCTATGTTGAAAAACAGCAGGTTATCACGCATAGATCTTGCCTGCAATTCGATTGATTCCTCATTCAGATGGGATGTCTGCTCACTCAAAGACTTTAGCTCAGCACACACTTTCTCACTTTTATCTTTTCACTGGCCATACTCTCCTCAATGGATTTTAATGATTTTTTGAGATCCTCACTATTTTGGGAATCGAAGGCTCTACTTGCCTCCAGGTCACTCAATATTGTTTCGGCACTAGTCATTTTAGATTCTAAACTTGTGACTCTCTTATCCAATGATGATAATTTCTGGTTCGTGATTTGTACTGACTTTTCAATGGTGTCCAGTTTCTGGAGCCGGGCATCAATACTGTTGATTTTAATGAGCAACATGTCAAGTGTTTTATTTATACCCATATCACTTTGTTGTACTGTTGTTTGTTGTTGTTGTGGATTAGGAGGGGTAAAAAAGGTCTGTATTGGTGACTGTAGCTGGCCCGCCACGGGGCTTTGGTATATAGGCATCGACATAGGTTGATATGAAGGCGAGCCTTGTACCAAATACTGTTGCTGTTGTTGCTGATGATGATAGTGTTGGGGTAACGGTAAAGCAGGATGATTTTCACTCATGACTGCATGCTTAGCTTTAGCCGCCGATTTGTTTGGTCTCTTTTCAGGTGGGTTAGTTTGTTCTCCACTTACCGCGTCAGGCGAAGACAAAGGCTTTTTCCTTTTCTTGACTGAATCCTTCGATTTAACCATTTGATCGTTCTTTTTATGTCCACAAATAGTCACTGATCATCACCAAACATTTATTCACCAAATTTTCCAGATTATATAAAATATCTATATGTTTATTTGTGTTTTAAGTCCAATTTTCCACTAGAATTTTCAAAGTCGACCGCCATTATCGAAGAGGGCATTATGATACTGTATAGAAACGACATCCCTTTGTACATAATGGACGTTATACGCGTTAGTTGTTTGGTGAATGTCGAATTATATGGACAGTTCCTAAACTTTCTATCAAGTATGTTTCTATTAACCAGCTTATCCAATCAATGTAAGTGTGAAGCATATGGTGAATGGTTGACCTATTTTGCAAAAAAGAAAATGTGCTTTTGTTTGTGAGCATGTTTGTGAGCACTTTGAAAAACAACAAAAAATAACAATAGGGGGAGGAGTTTCTAGAATTTGTAGGAACCGTCCATTGCGCTTAAACAAGAATGGAAATGAATATCCATGCAGAAATTGTGCGTTCATTGTGGTTTATATGCAAATGCGCTTTTAAAGCAGTTAGATTGCCAAACCATATCTAGGCATTTCTCGTGCCGGGTTACATGTGACTTAAAGTTGAGAACTGCAGCGTTGCGAAATTTGGTGAAAATTATTTGTTGAAGTTACATGCCCCTCGTTGGCTAATGTCGTCTGCAGGCGTGGGGCGCGACAGAGTGCACCACCTTATTGAAGAATGTGCTTGAACTGAGAATTAAACTAAACATAAAAATAATTACTGAAAACGCAAGAATTGCATTGTTCCTTTATGTCTTCTGCACTTACAATGGGTTCTTTAGTGTTAATTTTTTTTTTTTATGCGGGTCAAACGATGCCTGAACCTGCGGGGGATAACTGATTATCATTATAGTCAACATCATCATCAAAACCACCACCACCACCAGTCAGTTTCATCATCATCATCACCACCATGGCATCACCGTCGTCGTCATGTCCAGAAAATAATAGCATCAAAATTTAAAACGAAGATTACTGTTCTTGTTTTTTTAATTATGTACTCAATAATATTACAGTGAAGCCTCGTAAATCCAGCCACCTCCGTTCCCAGCTTAAAGTGGCTGGATAGTGTAGCGGGTGAGACGGCTAGATTATATACTTATTTCCTCCATATACTGAAGATTTACAATACAATGATACATATAAGCAATTATTGCACAATCTGCAACATAAGCAATAGCATTTAGTTATATTAAACTACGACCATAAATAGAACAAAACAGAAATGAAGATAGCAAGTTGACTTATATAAAGTAGAAGAAACAGATATAACACATTCAACAAAAAGGAGCTGAGAAAGAAGGGCGAATGGGAACATATTTAGAAAATGGCAGATAGACAGACACACACATACACACAGATAGAAACACACACACATTGTCATATAGTAAATGCCCTTGCCGACACAATCAAACACAACAGCAATTAAATGACTACACACACACACATAAATTGTGACATTGACCTCATGTTTGTTTCGTGCAATAGCCCTGTGTGGATCTGGGGCATGCCAGTACATTTACTGTAGTATAAAGAATTGAACTATTGTTTGTCCCTCGTAAGACGCGACTAAATGGGACTTAAGCATACACTGGATTATCTGCAGCTCTGAGGGCTATGATGGACCTGAATCGCTCACTTAAGTTGAAAGCATCAACCCATAAATGAGAACTGATTTTCCTGTTTTTGTTTGTTTCGTAAACCTGAAAAGCCCTAGGCGGGACCATGTTTGTCCCGGTGTATGATTTGAACAATTTTAGAAGAGGACCATAACCCTAATTAGCATCCAAAATCGCCTACAGTAGGTAGCCACCCTGTGGGGTAGATGGGGTGAAGGGGGCAGAGACCAATCGCCACCCCTCGAAAGGGGGGTCCAAAACACTCCCCAAAACCCCCAAGAACTTGCCGGGGTGTTTAATATTTTTTGAGAAATTGCGTCCCTAAGACCTAAAGACCATTTTTACTTTATACAAACCCCTGGGGGTATAACTGGTTTGACCCCCAGGGGTTAGGGGTTTTTGGAAACCCCCATAAACCCTCGCGGGTCAAAACATCCCCCGCCAAGGTTAGGGGTGGGTTTCTGACGGAAGGCGTCCCTAGAGGGTTACTCCTTACCAACCTCTTCTGCTGAACACATTCAAATGAGGAAATTTCAGCTTTTTTTATCGCCCTCAGTGAATTTTAAACTAGGGTTGGTATAAATTTTAATGGGTGGGGGTAGGGGGCTCATTTTTGGCTGAAATTTGGATCATAGTGTCCTAAATCGGAATTTGTCGGAAAAAAAAACCGCTTGAGGGTGCTAGTCTAGTGGCGCCGTGAGGACCAATTCGAACCTACTACCTAATTTTTTTCGGCCATATCGGTAGCGTCCCTGAGTGAAAAAGTTAATTTTTAGCGATTTTCAGCCCTTAAAACTGAAAGCTAACTTTGCGCTCCATACGAATCGTGTAGAGTATCAAAAGATGAACCAGTTTGCAAATTTTTAACTCTTAGCTATTTAAACTTTCGGAAATATGAATGAAAGAAAGTCGAAATCCTACCTTTTTTTTACTTTTTCAACTTTTCAAAATTTTGATTTTTTAATAACTTCGTAAATATACTTCGAAGGCTTCTGTATGGAAGATTATTAATGCAAAAATTACATTATTGCATTCGGTTAAATGCTTTGTGAGAAATTCCTGCAAAAAGTTTGTAAAATTATTACTGTACGCTTTATTCTTGTTGCATTGTGTTATGCTTCATGTTATTTTATAATGAAAATTGACTGAAATTAAATGTCAAAGTGTTAAATGTTGACTCTTTTGTACACATGCAACATGCAAAGCTGGAAAAAGTTTGGTCCTTTGTGTTATGTCATAATTAAGAGCGGTTTTTCGATAGCACTTTGTGCCATATCATATTAACAAAATTTTGTGTTTTCATATTATGTTTGCTGGGCCCATATTTGTTTAAATGAAGAACGGTAACTCGAGTCTACTTCACGAATAATAACTGATCCCTACAGAAAACCTTCTAAAACGAGGTTAAGATATCAACTCAAAATTCTGATATCTAACACCTAAGTAATGGTTCAGTAGGGAGCCATAAGGATATTTCCTATGGTAGGTACACCAAAATAACCATAGGGTGTATAGGGTATATCTACAAATGTCTATGGGTGGCATAGCTATGTCTACATATGTAAATATGTGTCTTAGACATGTCTACATATACACCTGGAAAATGGTTAAGCACACCCAAGATAATAAAAAGACTGATTTCAATGTCATCCTTACTTATGAAAATATTGGTATAAAAACTATGCAATATCAACACTTTGGCTATCATTACAAATTAAAATGTGGCAGGAAAATAAAGTATTTAAGTATTTACGTCTTTTCACTCTCAAAACGTCAAATTTCCACAGGTCTCATACGCACAAGTGTGGTAAAATTGTCTATTTAAGTCTTTAGAACAAGTCTGTACCTCAGTTGTTCAGTTCCGGGTGAACCCAGTATGTGTACGGGTGAGGTAACCAGTCAAAACGGTCCCAAGTAAAAACGGCCCCCAAGTTAAAACGGTGCCAAATTGGTCAAAACGGCCCCAACGGAGTGTAAAAATTGGTCAAAACGGCCCCATCACGAACGTGTTTAAATTAATGCGTTTAAGGCAAGGCAGTATTTATTATAGTGTGACAAATTACTGTGCGAGCCTATTTGTGAGTGTATTCATGTATGTACGAATAGCAAATTTCAAATGTAATCATATAATTTAAGAATTTTTGTAACTCAGTTTTTAATATATATATTCATCAGATAAACTTAATGGCATTATTATTAATTTTTGTGTCGCCTGCATAGCATGGCAGACACATAGGGATCACTTTGTCCGTCGTCGGCGTCGTCGTCGGCGTCACACTTTCTTGTCCGGAGCATAACTCGAAAAGTATTTGAGGTATCACCTTGAAACTTAAAACATGGATAGATCACAGTGAGGTGGAGTGCAGTGCACAAGAATGATAACTCTGACTTTCGTATTTTCTGAGTTATTACCCTTTGTTGATTCTGAGATTTTATTTTTGTCCGGACCATAACTCAAAAAGTATTTGAGGTATCACCTTGAAACTTAAAACATGGATAGATCACATTGAGGTGGAGTGCAGTGCACAAGAATGATAACTCTGACTTTCGTATTTTCTGAGTTATTACCCTTTGTTGATTCTGAGATTTTATTTTTGTCCGGACCATAACTCAAAAAGTATTTGAGGTATCACTTTGAAACTTAAAACATGGATAGATCACATTGAGGTGGAGTGCAGTGCACAAGAATGATAACTCTGACTTTCATATTTTCTGAGTTATTGCCCTTTGTTGATTTTCAGTCTTAATTTTTGTCCAGGGCATAACTCAAAAAGTATTTGAGGTGCTGACTTAAAACTTTATAGATAGATAGATCTCATTGAAGAGGAGTGCAGTTCACATAAATGATAACTCTCACTTTCTTTTCTCCTGAGTTATTGTCCTTTGTTGATTCTCAGTCTTTATTTTTGTCAGGAGCATAACATAAAAAGTATTTGAGATATTGCTTTGAAACTTCATAGATGGAAAGATCTCATGGATTTGTAGTGCAGTGCATAAGAATGATAACTCTGTTTTATTTTCTGAGTTATTTCCCTTTGTTGATTTTCAGACTTAATTTTTGTCTGGGGCATAACTCGAAACGTATTTGAGGTGTTGACTTGAAACTTCATAGATCTCAATGGTCTGAGTGCAGTGCACATGAATGATAACTCTGTTTCTCTTTTCCTTGAGTTATTGCCCTTTGTTGATACTCAGACTTCATTTTTGTCTGGAGCATAACACGAAAAGTATTTGAGGTATTACTTTGAAACCTCACAGGTGGAAAGATCTCATGGAGTGCATTGTGCAAGAATGATAACTGTTGTATTTTGGAGTAATTTCCCTTTGTTTATTTTTTGGATTTAATTCTTGTGTGGTGCATAACTTGTAAAGTGTTGCCTTAAACATTTATAGTAGATAGATCTCATTGGTCTGAGTGCAGTACACAAGAATGATAACTCAATAATGATAATGATGACTACAAACTTGCAACATATATATAATTAACGTCATAAGTGCTTAATGACGTCATAATTTTTCTTACAGTTAATGTTTTGAATTCATAGTCATTCTGACACTCCTCTGATGAAGACTGTATAGTCGAAAGTGCTCGGGAAAATTATTACATATTGCACTGTTTGAATATTTTTTCCCCCCCCCCCCCCCCAAAAAAAAAAATATATATATATATATATATATATATGTGTGTGTGTGTGTTATTTTGTACCTCACAAAATAGATTATGCTTTATCAATAATTTGTCAAAAGATCGATTTTCTAGTCAATTCTTTCATCAAACATGCTTAAATGCAGGTGACACAAGTGTTCCGAGGAACACCCACATCTAGTTTTTATCTATCCACTTCATCCTCTTTCCTTTTTTGGCAACTATTTCCCAAACGGAGTATAAAAGACATCACATTGCCTTTAACTATTTCACACATTTGTACTCATGCTCCTTTAATTAATGTTCTCACCGCACGTGCCAACGGTTTTGTTTATGTATTTATAGTACGATACAATATGACAAGTTTAAGAACGGAAATTGGTATGGAACACAGAAAATAATAGCTCAACATGCGTCTTTTGCACTAAATAATGTTTTTACTATTTTGAATCATATTGAATTGCCTACTATTCAAAAGCTTAAACTTTTTGATACTCTTGTTGGGTCAGTTCTATATTTCAGATCGGAAATATGGGGAAGAGGACGATATAGAAGAAATACAAATAAAAAAAATCTACAAATATTTCCGAACTTTACGGGGAGTAAGGACGTTGTCCACTTCAGGTTATACGTAAAATATGATCAAATAATGGAACAAAATCATACAACAAAAGGAATCGTCAGTTAAAAGGCAATTTTATAAAATGCTAAAAAGATGGTTGTGAAAATGATAAAAAATACAATGGGGAAAAACTGGGTATTTTTTTATATAAAAGATATATTAGTAAGGCATGATTTTATTGATGGATGGATGAATCAGTGTGTTATTCAGATACCTCTTGCTGAAATGAAACAAAGAATTAAAGATACTTATTTATAAAAGTGGTATTCTGATATTAAAAATTCTAGTAGTTTACAGTCGTGCTGTTTTTTAGCTCACCTGAGCACAACGTGCTCATGGTGAGCTTTTGTGATCGCCTTTTGTCCGTCGTCCGTGCGTGCGTGCGTCCGTCGTCAACAATTTGCTTTAAACAACATCTCCTCATGAACCGCTGAAGGGATTTTGACCAAACTTCACAGGAATCATCCTTATGATGCCCTCTATCAAAGTTGTACAAATTATTCAGATTGGTTAAAAAAGTAGGTCACAGGAGCTAAAAATAGATTTTAAAAATGCAAACTTTGAAAATCTTCTTCTGCAAAACTGCAAGGCCTAGAGCTTAGATATTTGGTATGTAGCATCATCTTATGGGCCATTACCAAGATTGTACAAATCATAGCCCTACGGTGATAAATGCCTCCGCACCAGGGGTCACTTGTTTTACATAGAGTTATATAGGAAAATCTTTAAAAATCTTCTTCTATGAATCCATTAGGCCTAGAGCTTAGATATTTGGTATGTAGCATCATCTAATGGTTCATTACCAAGATTGTTCAAATCATGACCCTACGTTGATAAATGCCCCCGCACCAGAGGTCACTTGTTTTACATAGAGTTATATAGGAAAATCTTTAAAAATCTTCTTCTATGAATCCATAAGGCCTAGAGATTAGATATTTGGTATGTAGCATCATCTTATGGTTCATTACCAAGATTGTACAAATCATGACCATATGGTGATAAATGACCCCGCACCAGAGGTCACTTGTTTTACATAGATTATATAGGAAAACTTTAAAAATCTTCTTCTATGAATCCATAAGGCCTAGAGCTTAGATATTTGGTATGTAGCATCATCTTATGGTTCATTACCAAGATTGTTCAAATCATAGCCCTATGGTGATAAATGCCCCCGCACCAGGGGTCACTTGTTTTACATAGATTTATATAGGAAAAACTTTAAAAATCTTCTTCTATGAATCCATAAGGCCTAGAGCTTAGATATTTCATATGTAGCATCATCTAATGGTTCATTACCAAGATTGTTCAAATCATAGCCAAACGGTGATAAATGCCCCCGCAATAGGGGTCACTTGTTTTTAGCTCACATGAGCACAACGTGCTCAAGGTGAGCTTTTCTGATCGCCTTTTGTCCGTCGTCCGTGCGTCCGGCGTCAACAATTGCTTCAAACAACATCTCCTCCTAAATGGCTTGGCCAATTTGAAAAATATTTTGCAGGAATGTTCCTTGGATGAAGCTCTACTAAAGTTGTATAAATGGTTCTGGTCCATCGCATAATTAGGTCACAGGAGCTAAAAATAGATTTAAAAAATTAAAATTTAAAAAATCTTCTTCTCTGAAACCACAAGGCCTAGCCTTTTGATTTTTGGTATGTAGCATGATCTTATGACTCTCTACCAGGATTGTACAAATTATGACCCTGGGGTCATAATTGGCCCCGCCCCAGGGGTCACTTGATTTCACATAGGCTAATATAGGAAAAACTTGAAAAAATCTTCTTCTCCGAAACCACAAGGCCTAGCCTTTTGATTTTTGGTATGTAGCCTCATCTTATGGGCCACTACCAAGATTGTACAAATCATAGCCCTATGGTGATAAATGACCCCGCACCAGGGGTCACTTGTTTTACATAGAGTTATATAGAAAAATCTTAAAAAATCTTCTTCTATGAATCCATAAGGCCTAGAGCTTAGATATTTGGTATGTAGCATCATCTTATGGGCCACTACCAAGATTGTACAAATCATAGCCCAATGGTGATAAATTACCCCGCACCAGGGGTCACTTGTTTTACATAGAGTTATATAGGAAAATCTTAAAAAATCTTCTTCCATGAATGCATAAGGCCTAGAGCTAAGATATTTGGTATGAAGCATCATCTTATGGGCCACTACCAAGATTGTACAAATCATAGCCCTATGGTGATAAATTACCCCGCACCAGGGGTCACTTGTTTTACATAGAGTTATATAGGAAAATCTTCTTCTATGAATCCATAAGGCCTAGAGCTTAGATATTTGGTATGTAGCATCATCTTATGGGCCACTACCAAGATTGTACAAATCATAGCCCTATGGTGATAAATGACCCCGCACCAGGGGTCACTTGTTTTACATAGAGTTATATAGGAAAATCTTAAAAAATCTTCTTCCATGAATGCATAAGGCCTAGAGCTTAGATATTTGGTATGAAGCATCATCTTATGGGCCACTACCAAGATTTTCAAAGTCTTGGCCCTACGGTGATAAATGACCCTGCGCCCAAGTCTTCTCTGAAACCATATGGCCCATTGCTTAGATATTTGGTGTGTAGTATTGTCAGGGGTAAAATGTTTTAGATTAAGTTATATCAGAATCCTTGTCTGTTTAAAAACCTTGACATCAGTTGAAGCAATGGTACTCAGGTGAGCGATTCAGGGCCATCATGGCCCTCTTGTAAATAGAGTTATATAGGAAAATCTTTAAAAATCATCTTCTATGAATCCATAAGGCCTAGAGATTAGATATTTGGTATGTAGCATCATCTAATGGTTCATTACCAAGATTGTTCAAATCATGACCTTATGGTGATAAATGCCCCCGCACCAGGGGTCACTTGTTAGCTCACCTGAGCACAAAGTGCTCAAGGTGAGCTTTTAGGATCGCCCTTCGTCCGTCGTCGTGCGACGTGCGTCGTGCGTCGTCCGTCGTGCGTCGTCAACAATTTGCTTTAAACGACATCTCCTCTGAAACCGCTGGACAGAATTTAATGAAACTTGGCAGGAATGATCCCTGGGTCAACCTCTACCAAAGTTGCTAAAATAAAGTTGATCCATGTAGAATTGGTACAGATGTTCCTTGGGTCAACCTCTACCAAAGTTGCTAAAATTATTCTGATCCGTAAAAAAACATGGCCGCCAGGGGCGGGGCTTATTTGCCTTATATGTATATAGAGAAACCTTTAAACAACATCTCCTCTGAAACCACTGGACAGAATTTGATTAAACTTGGCAGGGATGATCCTTGGGTCAACGTTCACAAAAGTTGCTAAAATAAACTTGATCCATGTAGAACTCTGGTTGCCATGGCAACAAAAAGAAGAAAAAAATATGAAAACTTTAAAAATCATCTTCTTCAAAACTACTGGCCATATTTTAAAATAATTTGGTACAGATGTTCCTTGGGTCAACTTCTACCAAAGTTGCTAAAATTATTCCGATCCGTAAAAAAACATGGCCGCCAGGGGAGGGGCTTATTTGCCTTATATGTATATAGAGAAACCTTTAAACAACATCATCTCTGAAACCACTGGACAGAATTTGATTAAACTTGGCAGGGATGATCCTTGGGTCAACCTTCACAAAAGTTGCTCAAATAAACTTGATCCATGTAGAACTCTGGTTGCCATGGCAACAAAAAGAAGAAAAAAATATGAAAACTTTAAAAATCATCTTCTTCAAAACTACTGGCCAGATTTTAAAATAATTTGGTACATATGTTCCTTGGGTCAACTTCTACCAAAGTTGCTAAAATTATTCCGATCCGTAAAAAAACATGGCCGCCAGGGGAGGGGCTTATTTGCCTTATATGTATATAGAGAAACCTTTAAACAACATCTCCTCTGAAACCACTGGACAGAATTTGATTAAACTTGGCAGGGATGATCCTTGGGTCAACCTTCACAAAAGTTGCTAAAATAAACTTGATCCATGTAGAACTCTGGTTGCCACGGCAACAAAAAGAAAAAAAAATGAAAACTTTAAAAATCATCTTCTTCAAAACTACTGGCCAGATTTTAAAATAAATTGGTACAGATGTTCCTTGGGTCAACTTCTACCAAAGTTGCTAAAATAATTCCTATCCGTAAAAAAACATGGCCGCCAGGGGCGGGGCTTATTTGCCTTATATGTTTATAGAGAAACCTTTAAACAACATCTTCTCTGAAACCACTGGACAGAATTTGATTAAACTTGACAGGGATGATCCTTGGGTCAACTTTCACAATAGTTGCTAAAATAAACTTGATCCATGTAGAACTCTGGTTGCCATGGCAACAACAAAAAAAAAATAAATGAAAACTTAAAAATCATCTTCTTCAAAACTACTGGCCAGATTTTAAAATAATTTGGTACAGATGTTCCTTGGGTCAATCTATTTATCTCAGGTGAGCGATTTAGGCCCATCATGGGCCTCTTGTTTTACATAGAGTTATATAGGAAAATCTTTAAAAAAATCTTCTACTATGAATCCATAAGGCCTATAGCTTAGATTTTTGGTATGTAGTAGCATCTAATGGTTCATTATCAAGATTTTCAAAATGGTGGCCCTTTGGAGATAAATGACCCCGCACTAAGTCTTCTCCTCTGAAACCATAAGGCCCAGTGCTTATATATTTGGTGTGTTGTATTGTCAGGGGTAAAATGTTTTAGATTAAGTTATATCAGAATCCTTGTCTGTTTAAAAACCTTGACATCAGTTGAAGCAATGGTACTCAGGTGAGCGATTCAGGGCCATCATGGCCCTCTTGTTACCAAATTTGTATGTCTATCTTGTGTTCCATCATTAGGATCTTCAATACAATTAATTCCCGGTTGTTGATATATGTATTGACTTAAAAATGCCACATGAAAAACCTATACCGTTATGAAATATGACTTAACTAAGAAACAGTCGACCAGATGCAATGCCAGTGGTAATAACCCCCATTTTTAGTTTTCAAATCTGTCAAGGGCATGAAATTTTAACTCATACATTAAAAAACATATGTTCATTATAAAAAATGAGTTGTCTTTACAGGAAAAGGTGAATTTTATGTAAATTCAATCAATTTTGTCAAATTTCAAAATACTGTGTAAAATGATGCAGCTTTTTTCACCAAAAATGGTTAAAATGCATTCATTTTTACGTGCACCAGAAATGTGTGTTATACAAGTGTATTCATTTTGGCAGATATCTCAGAATTTCATGTTATAAATGCAAATATTACATCAAGTATGCGATGGTGCCCTCCTTACATTGCTATGGTTACAACAAGGATCCTAAAAACCGATTTTTTACCGGTTTTGACCGATTTTGATCTCAATCGACCGGTTCAGATTTCAAAAAGTACCAAAAAAATCGGTCGAAAAAAAATCCATAATCCTCGTTTAAAACTTTCAAAATCGGTCCAAACGGTTCATAATAGTCTCTCTTACACACCAATTGACCTACTTCTTGAATTTCCGGTGTGCCCTCGGGGCAGGTGTCAGTGGGGGTCAGGCAGGGACACCCGTCTAGGTCATTATTGGGCAGTTAAGATGAATGGATTGACGGTTTGTACTTAGCGGTTATTTGGACGGTGCCGTGTAATTATCTATGCCGTAATAATGGACCATTGCTTGTTTGCAAACTGTAACCGGTCGACTTTTAAATGCGGTAATTAATGACAATATCAAAGGCTAATCAAAATGTTTGATCTCCTTAGTAATTTGTAATTTGTAAGAACAAAATAAAAGAATTAAAAAAAACTGATAACTGTTTGGTGTTATTACTCAACTTTATATTTGGTATATAAGGGGATGGTATCAGTGACAAGGCTGCATTTCGTTGAAATGGCTCAGCGCAATTTACTTGCGATGTTTAAAAAATCAAATGACCGGCTTGGCAACACAAACACAAAGGCACATAATAAACAACACCAAAACGACTGCTTCCAACAATTTATTGATTCGTTAGAGTCATATACAGACCGTCATATACATGCACTTCCGGTAAACAAACTTTCGATTTCGTAGAGGTAAATATTGCAGAAAAATACCTTATTATGCCAACAGGATGCTGAAATATAATAAAAGATCTATTTTCACACTGCAAATGATTCAGGGTATGTTGATTGAAAATATCAATGTTATTTTTTTTTTCGGGGGGGGGGGGGGGGTACGGAACGGAATTGTTGTAAGGGGGGGGGGGGGGGGGGGGATTTTGCCGTCGACCGATTGAGATTCCAAAATTTTAGGATCCCTGGGTTACAACTACATGCAAATATAAATGGTGACATTAAATCTTGATGCCTAATCAATCAATTAACTCTTGTTGCTGTTTATATTGAATTTTCGGTAAAAAAATATAGTATATGTAGTGAATAGTCATTTCAGAATCCATACAAAACACTAAGGACTGGCAAAGTAGTTATTTTAGCTTCTAAACCCAAAATGTTTGAGCGGACAGATGGTTCGAATACTATATGCCCACCTTCGGGGGCATAAAAATAGATATCTATATATTTCTATAAAGTGAAATCATAGTCTTAAAATAGCATATTGAGTAATGGGTTTAAAGTGCACATATGTCAAAATAATGCAGAAAAAAGCAAATGATTCAACCAGAGAGCTAGTATAAAACCATGTTATCTACATGTAAGTTCCTTTTTCTGTAGCATGATAACTGCATGAAAACTGCTAAAGATAAGGTACAGTGTAGTATCCATTTCCTTTTATCACAAAGGCGTTCATTTGTTCTTTTATTTCAATTTCTGCTTCCCCAAAATGTAATTATTTATTCTTGTTCTTATCTGTGGCACTGTTCTTGTCTTCAGGACAGCCTGACAGTGTTTAATTGTTGGCCCATAAGGCATTGTTTTGCTGCGCAAGTATTTGCTGAAGAACTTCTCAAACACTTCTTTTTCTGCTGCTGTCCACCTTGCTTTACGACCTGGAATATTGTAGAGCTGAGAAATTGGGGTGGCTATAGATGGTAAAAAATTGTACCCTTTACCTGTTTAAGATGCCTTTTCATGCCTTTGCAAACAGAGAAGACCCTGATCAGACAGCTCCCACAGGAGTGTATATTGTGTGGTGTCCTAGAGGAGGTGTCTGATCAGGGTCTGTTTGCAACATAAAATTGTGTAGTCTTAGATATTTTTCTACAACTTACATCTGTAAATTTCCTTATTTTCATTGACAAACTTTGAAAATGTTCTAATTATATATACTTAGTAGGCAGAGATTTGCATAAATATTAAACAGGTAAAGGATTAACCATAGGCATATATACCTACTGTAAAAGAATTGCCATCAGGTACCCAGACTCAATACTAGAAACAATTGGCTACTATTTAAATGGCTCATGTTTAAATGGAATTATATTAAATGTTTAGCTTTTAATCATTACATTTTGTTTGTTTCTAGGTATTGTTGGTCTGTAATGCCTGTTATCAACAGATTGAGTCATATACCTGCAGTCAGACCACTAACCCTTGTAGGAGATATGGCCCGGACACAAAAATAAAAAAAAAGGAAATAACTCCAATTAAAGCTAGAGTTATGACCCTTGTGCATGACACATCCCTAATCATGGTTATTCCATATGTTAAGTTATTATGAATTCAATCAACCCTTGTAGGAGTTATGGGCCAAACACAAAGAGTGACAGACGGACATACAGACAGACAGACAGAATCGAGCAAACATATAGCCCACTAACCTACCAGTAGGGGACTCATAAGGAACTGCAATCATTTTGTGGGTGTTATGGAAATCTAAGGTGATTGATAATGTGTTTTTAGACGGCGATTAGCCGTCTTATGCTGAAGAACGAAATCAGGCCTTGCTAATTTGCATATTTTCCACAACAATTTTAACTGTACCTCTCCGCGCTTAGTGCGGATCCATGCAATGCGATTCTGCACTAACGAATACGAGTGGAATATGTTACACAGACGTTTAAATCATAACTGTAACCGCTTTTAGTGTGTTATTGTTTTTTAACATGTTTTCTTTTGCCATTATTTTGCATTGGAAGCATCAATTTTAAGCGTGAAAAAAATATCCGTGACATTTCTTAACCAGAACAGCAACCCATCTTACGTATATGAAGATCTACTCCTGTAAAAAGAAAAAATAGTGCTCCGTATGTATGTAATTGACCTAAAGTAGTCCACACAATATTTTGCATGATGGCGAGTTAGGTTCCTCCCAGGGCATTTCTTAACTTGGAAATAGATAGGCAAACATTCTAGTATCTTAAATAATCAAATACCTGGTCAATTTCTACATATACAAAACAACAGATAGAATTCGCTAGCACTAGAGAAAGAGAATGACCTACTTTGGTATGCAGCTCTTTATGAATGAAAGGTTCATGACCTTTACTCCGGATTATTATGTTACAAACAGAAATTCTGTAGCAACAGCGGGTGGAGTTTTTGTCGTCATGTGACTGCTTCAATAACTTCAGAAACTCTGGGTTTATAATGTTAATTATCCCGTCGCCGTCTCTCAGCGCATTGTGCGCTTTGATTTCTAGCCATTTCCAACAAGGTTATACAACCTTGAAAGCAGCAAAATTACCTTTCCAAGTTACGTCACCAGTACAGGAGCTTTGATCACTTTGAGTGTCATCACTGTCATCTGTAAATTATGTTAACACATTTGTTAATGTAATTTCAATAGAAACAAGGGAAAATGTGCTTACTGACCTGCTTGTGGGCATATCACTGCTAACCATGTCTACAAGTTCAGATGAACAATCAATGTTTTTTTGGGGGGGGGGGGGGGGGGGGGGGGTATATTGGAGTCCCACCATCGGTCTGTCCGCACTATACATACAATCTTGTGGTGCGAACTACTTCTACATTTCTGAAGGGATTTGAATGAAACTTGCTGGAAGTAATCATCATACAGTGTAGATGTGCAAGACATGATTTTTGTGGGCTTCCTACAACACATTGCAGAGTTATGTACCCTTGAACTGTCATTCCTTTCGTGTAACAATGCGGTATTTGGGGGGTATTAATCACCTTTAGTGATAGCTCTACTTTGATTTAAATTAGTTACACTAGAGTGGGGCTCGCACATTGGATGATATGGGCTGATTATTACTCCTCCTGTGTCTGTTTATAAATTCCAAAAATAAACTTGATATATTTTGTGTCTTAACAATGAATTGAAATTGTAGTCTTATTTAGGCAGACAGACAACTGATGAATATAACATGTACAGTCACTAGCTGATTAAAATAAACAACAACAATTACATGTATCTGCAAAAGTTAGCGATAAGGTGTTAGGAACAGTTTGTTAAATATTTTATGCATTTTATACTCACATGATGACTCTGTCGGTTCCCATTCTGTTTCACTATCAAGCACATGTTCACTCTCTGAATAAAGAACATAAAATATTCAGTACTGGCTAAAGATTTGATTTAGATTTGTGAGTAAATATCACATTAATATATTATTCAAGGGTGTACAGTATACTGTAGAACAGCTTATTTAGTTGAGTCACGGTTCGATTCACGATAGCACCATCATCCATGTGGTACAGGAAAGGTACAGGTTTCCAAAATCCAGGTCATTGGAAATGTGCTTGTCTGTAGCGCTGGTTGGTGTTTTTGTGAAACAAGAGGCCACAGTGACCTCTAATTGCTCACCTGAGTATCTTCGCTCTCAAGGATCATTTCTCCTAAGTTTTATCAAATTCTGTCCAGGAGGTTTAGAGGAGATATCGTTTCCCTAACTCGATAAGTTTTCCCTATATACATATTAGGCAAATAAGCCCCGCCACTGGCGGCCATGTTGTTTTACAGAACTGAACTATTTTAGCAATATTGGTAGAGCTACACCTAAGGAACATATGTACCAATTTATTTTGGAATTGGGCCAGTAGGTTTTGAAGAGAGAATTTTTAAAGTTTTCATTTTTTTTCTCTGTTGCCATGGCAACCAGAGTTCTTCATGGATCAAAGTAATTTTAGCAACTTTTGTGCACATTGGCCGAAAGATCATTCCTGCCAAGTTTTATCAAACTATCAATTATCAAATTCCGATTATTATATATATGGGAATTCGGCCGGGACCAAGAAACGTGTTTAAAAAACAGGTGGTGTTCCGATTATCTGGATTCTAACTTTCGAGAGCCGACAGTACATAGATTAACACCAGGCCCAGTGGTCCTATAATGAGATATATGATTTCATACACTTAGATATACACTTGAGACCTAGCCCCATATAATCAAACATAAAGCAGGAACAAACCTCTTAAAGTTGAGTCCCCAAGGCGTCTCTTCTTTGGTCTTGATTCATGCTTAGAGGACACTGGTGCAGATGATGTTTCATCTTCAAACTCTGAATTTTAAGTATCAATATTAGCACACATGTTCCAGCCATTAGTAAATAGTTGTAATTCAGAATTTGATGTAATACGGAAAAACCTAACTAATCCCTAGGAACAAATCAAATCTAGACTATATGTCACAAAACTGTATACCTGATTCATTCTTTGAATTTTGATTGAATCTGAACAATGCATGAAACTTGTCTGCAATAAGCTATATACACATGCAAATCTTTTTTTATAACTATGCTATCAACACGACATGTGAAACATTACTGCAATTGAAGATTGTGTATTTAGAATTGTTAATCAAAACATCTACAGTAAGTTGTAATTGTTAAAAAAGACTGATTATGCTTAATAAAGTTTAATAATGTTGTTGTTGTTGTTGTTGTATTGGGGTTTACCGTCGCTGCGATAGTATTTCAATCATATAGCGACGTCCAGCTAATTACAGGTGGAGGAAGACCCTGAGTACACAGAGGTACCCGGGTAGAACCACCGACCTACCGCAAGCCAGCTGGAAGGCTTCCTCACATGAAAAATCCGAAGTCCCTACCAGGATTCGAACCCACAGCGGTGAGGGGCTGAGAGATTTGTAGTCCACGACTGTAACCGCTCGGCCACGGCGGCCCCCTTCAGCGCGATTATGCTTAATAAAGTTTAATAATGTTGCCAAAATATGACTGGGAATCACAAAATGCCATAATAATAAGCAGTTTCACAGCATCTTCATTCATCGACAACAATTTTTTTCAATACAATATAGGATTTATTAAAAATATAGAAAAATATGGGAATAAAGGAATCGACTGACAGCCTGTATTGAGTGTGTCAAAATGAGTCTATATGAGGGGAAAGGGATTAAATTGATCTAAGTTAAAGCCTAAAGTAAACTAGAACTGTGAGCAAACTCACTAAGGGATACCCCTGCACACCGCTAAAACCAATAAAAATGGATTATCTCCCCTTTCGGTCGTAGAATAAAATATTCCTGGCTTCATGCACATCTACATAATAATTGCTATTATTGTGTAAAGTCTCAGCCAAATCCAACAAACAGCTTAGGAGGAGTTGCGCTTACAAGCTTTGAATGCTAAAAAAAAAAAAAAAAAAGGATTATCTCCTCTTTCTGTTGTCGAATCAAAAATTCCTTGCTTCATGCACATCTATATATCATAAGCTATCATTGTGTAAAGTTTTAGCCAAATCCATCAAACGGTTTAGAAGGAGTTGCGCTGACAAGGTACATGGACAGACGGACAGACAGACGGACAGACAGACAGACGGACGGGCAGGGTGATTCCTATATACCCCCCAAACTTTGTTTGCGGTGGTATAATGACAAGTAATGCTGGTGTGAAGAAACTTTTGAAGGGCAGTGTATATACAATATATCTGCCCACATCAGCTAGATAATATGTATCCTCTCAGGTTTTTATATATAATATATATTAGGGATGGGACCGACAACCAAATCAATACTGGAGTACTTGGCCACACTTAAGATCAAGTACTCGGGTACTCGGTTACTTGGAAATAGATTGCATAAGATCCGAGACTTGATCAAAACTAGCTGATTGTTTGTAGACCTAAAATGGCTATATATAAAAAATTGTTTCTTTGATCGCCATGTGTTTCAGCTTGAGTCACAATTAGATTTGACTGTTCGTCCAATGAGAACATTCAGAAAGTTGACAGTCGCTTGAACCCGATATTGGCCAATGTACAACGGCTGCACTTGCGCTACAACTTAGTGGTCAACCTATGACTGTGGAAAGTGGAAGGTTATGTAGTAGCAGACAAGAACAAGTGATTACTGTAACAGTGAACTGTTACTAAGTCTCCCAAACGAAGTTCCCCACCCCCATTCCCCACTCCCTAATTACTAAAGAAGTACTATTTAATCTTTCTCATTATGTGGAACAAGAATATATATAGCTGAGGTACGGGGATCTGAGCATTTTTTAAACATCATGAGGAGCAGGAATATATATGGTTTAGGGGTGGGGATCTGAACAGTTTTTAAATCATACAATCCATCTCATCATGAGGAACAGGAATATATATGGTTTAGGGGTGGGGATCTGAACAGTTTTTGAGATATGAGGCCAAAAGTAAATTAGAGGGGGTGGGGCATGCCCCTGGATGACCTCGGGGACATGAAAGTAGTGTAATTCAATCCACCCCATCATAAGGAACAATAATATATATGGTTTAGGGGTGGGGATCTGAACAGATTTTGAGATATAAGGTCATAAGTGAAATTCAGGGGGTTGGGCCTGCCCCTGGGGGACCTTAAGGGATACCAAAATGGTACTATTGAATCCTTCTCATTATAAGGAAGAAAGTCATTAGAACTAACAGATGCTCCCCAAAGAACGTCATTGTTACAAATAAGGCCTTGGTCAATGGGTGGGAGGATATATTGAAGAACGGAATGGGATCAGCACATGCTTATCATGTATAGAATCCAGGTAATATCCTCAAATTCGAAAAAAGGGAAAAATCAAATACAAAATTTAGGAACTGTGTCAAGCTGAAGATATGCGCATCTCCTCTTGGTAATAAAGCTTCACATAAAGTTTTGTTGAAATCAAGCTATTAGTTCCTGAGAAATAGCCAGGGCAAGAATCATGCAATATGTACTATAGGCCAAAAGGTCAAGGGCCCAAAACTCTGTAAAAAACTGAGGAACCGGGTCATGCTGATGATATGCGCATCTCCTCTTGGTAACAAAGCTTCCCATAAAGTTTTGTTGAATTTAAGCCATTAGTTCCAGAGAAATAGCCCGGACAAGAGTCATGCAATATGTACTATAGGCCGAAAAGTCAAAGGGTCATAACTCAGTCAAAGGGTCATAACTCTGAGACAAATTGAGGAACAGGGTCACGCCGACAATATGCACATCTCCTCTTGGTAATAAACTTCAAATAAAGTTTTGTTGAAATCAAGCTTTTAGTTCCTGAGAAATAGCCCATACTAGATATACCGTTTGCATAAAAGTCAAAGGGCCATAACTCTGTGAAAAATTAAGGGACAAAATTACCCCCATGATATGCAAATCTTCTCTTGGTAATAAAGCTAACTTGTAGGTCTTGGGGTTAAAACCCAAAGGCCGAAGGTCTGAAGTGGGAATAAACCAGCCTGGTCCTGGCTTGGAGGAGGAGGAAGATTCGAAATCCTCCAGAGCCGAACGGACGACCGGAGAGAAAGGGAGCAACTCCGGTTCGACTGATTTGGATTCCTTAGGCTTACCGACAAGGTCGAGGTAACCTTCGCACCTCTTCCGGGAGGGAGGAGGGGCCAGTTTGCACACTGATGCAGGTAAGGTAGCAAAGACCTCCTGAACAGCCCTGTCCATGGAAAAACGACTGTCGTCTGACTCCTCGTCCTCGTCAGAGAGAGGATTGTCAGTACGAGGTTCGGAAAGAGCGCTGGATCGGCGCGAGGTGGCCGAAAGAGGCACGTCCTCGGCAAATAAGGAGTCCTCCTCCGGAGCATGAAGGGAGATTTCATCCTCCAAGTGTCCGCTCAGAGCAGTCCCGCTAGTAGGAGGATTGCGAGTAGAGGGAGGAGACCCAGCCTCAGGGCAAGATGGGGGAGCATCCTGAGGGGGAAAGCCCATAAAGGGAAATGGAGGGAAAAAGGGCCACATAGGGGGCTGTGCAGAAGAAGCGCCCTGTGGACCCGAGGAGGGAGGAGACTGAAGGAACAGTCTGTGATCTAAGGTCTCTGGTGGAAGAGAAACCCGATCCCTCCTAGAAGATGAAGGCTCGCCCGGTATGACAGGGGGGGAGGCAGAACTGAAATGCCTGGCATATTCCCCCATCATGTGGGACCACCACGTGGAAGGATCGAAGGTCTGAGGTTGCGCTGAAAAATCCGCACCTTGAACCTTCGAAGACGTGGTAGAGCGTAAAGGGGACCGGTCCCTAGGAGCAGAGCTAGGGGACCGGTGACCGGAAATGCCCGGGGAACGGTTGTGGGGCCGTTTCTTGGGCACCCTTGAACACGAGGGAGCAGGTGGCCGAAGCGGAGAAACCGTAGGGCTGCCTGAGGAAAAACTCGAGTCCGAACTTTTTAGCTCACCTGAGCACAAAGAGCTCAAGGTGAGCTTTTAGGATCGCCCTTCGTCCGGCGTCTGTCGTCGTGCGTCGTGCGACGTGCGTCGTGTGTCGTCAACAATTTGCTTTAAACGACATCTCCTCTGAAACCACTGGACAGAATTTAATGAAACTTGGCAGGAATGTTCCTTGGGTGAGGCTCTACAAAAGTTGCTAAAATAAAGTTGATCCATGAAGAACTCTGGTTGCCATGGCAACAAAAAGAAAAATAATTTGAAAACTTTAAAAATCATCTTCTTCAAAACTACTGGCCAGATTTTAAAATAAATTGGTACAGATGTTCCTTGGGTCAACCTCTACCAAAGTTGCTAAAATTATTCCCATCTGTAAAAAAACATGGTCGCCAGGGGCGGGGCTTATTTGCCTTATATGTATATAGAAAAACCTTTAAACAGCATCTCCTCTGAAACCACTGGACAGAATTTGATTAAACTTGGCAGGGATGATCCTTGGGTCAACCTTAAAAATTCTAAAATAAATTAATAAAATTAAAAAATATCTTCTTAAAACTACTGGCCAGATTTTAAAATAAATTGGTACAGATGTTCCTTGGGTCAACCTCTACCAAAGTTGCTAAAATTATTCCGATCCGTAAAAAAACATGGCCGCCAGGGGTGGGGCTTATTTGCCTTATATGTACATAGAGAAACCTTTAAACAACATCTCCTCTGAAACCACTGGACAGAATTTGATTAAACTTGGCAGGGATGATCCTTGGGTCAACCTTCACAAAAGTTGCTAAAATAAACTTGATCCATGTAGAACTCTGGTTACCATGGCAACAAAAAAAACAAAAAAACTTTAAAAATCATCTTCTTCAAAACTACTGGCCAGATTTTAAAATAAATTGGTACAGATATTCCTTGGGCCAACCTCTACCAAAGTTGCTAAAATTATTCCGATTCGTAAATAAACAAGGCCGCCAGGGGCGGGGCTTATTTGCCTTATATGTATATAGAGAAACCTTTAAACAAGATATCCTCTGAAACCACTGGACAGATTTAGATTTAACTTGGCAGGGATGATCCTTGGGTCAACCTTCACAAAAGCCATGGCAACAAAAAGAAAAAAAATATGAAAACTTTAAAAATCATCTTCTTCGAAACTACTGGCCAGATTTTAAAATAAATTGGTACAGATGTTCCTTGGGTCAACCTATTTATCTCAGGTGAGCGATTTAGGGCCATCATGGGCCTCTTGTTTCAGTTAGAATCGGCGAAGACCGGTGACCCACCTAGGGGGTGACCGGCGATTGATGACTGGTGCCTGGTGACCGGTGGCTTGTGGTCGGTGGTCGGTGACCAGTCCTGACCGGTGACCGGTCCCTGGTAGATATACCCGGTGACCGGTCCCGTATCATAGACGATGGTCGGTGACCGGTCTTGACTGGTGACCGGTGGCTAGACCTGACCGGTGACCGGTCGTGGGCTTTGCTATGACTAATATCAAGCAAATGACCGGTCATGCCCGGTGACCGGTGGGAGTAGTCTTCTTGACTGCTCCCCTGGGGCTAACACAAGGAGAGCCGGGCAGGGAGCCAGGAGATGAAGGCGGCCTCTCCGGAGAGGGGCGGGAAGCCTTCTTCCTGGGAGGGGGAGAGGGACTCCGACCCCCAGCAGCACTGAACCCAGAGAAGGAGGAGGAAGATGAGGCCTTCCTTTTCCGGGATGAATAGGATCGACGTGAAGAGGCTTTCTTCCAGACCTCTTCTGACCACGAAACACAAACGGTGCAGGTGTCAACCCTGGAGCACCCCGAGCATGAAAGGCAGGACTGATGGGAGTCCCAGGACGCCTTGACATGTCCGCAGGAACCCCGAGACTGCGACATTGTAAAAATCAATACAAGAAAGAACAATGTAAGCAAAATAAAACGGGAAGACCGAAGAAAACCCGTACAAAAATTAAAAAAAAAAAAAAAAAAAATACCAGTGCCACGGGAGCCAAAGCACGGAAACCCGTGACACAAGGCAAAAAGTCCCGATACGGGACAGGGATTGAAAATTCTACACGATATAGAATAAAAATCAATAAAGAACAATATAAACAACACAGCCGAGGCTATGAAAAGAAAGAAAAGGAGAGCTGTAGCGCACAGAAGCTATCAAGAAAGGGACACGCTAGGTTACCCACAAAAACTCGATGGCTTCCAAAACACAATTGGAGAACGGGGGTTACACTTCCGGTAACTAGGGGGTTTAGGGAATGGTTTATTTTGCGGACTTTGTTTTGGAAGCTGTGCACAAATAGACACATACCTGAAGTAATAACAGGTAAGTATTTACTAATTAAAATTAATTTTACTTCAAAAATTTCATTTCAAGCCATTATTTCCTGAGAAATAGCCCTGACAAGAATCATGCAACATGAACTACAGGCCGAAAAGTCAAGGGGCCATAACTCTGTAAAAAATTGAGGGACCAGGTCACGCCGACGATATGCGTATCTGCTTTTGGTAATAAAGCTTCCCATAAAGTTTCGTTGAATTCAAGCCATTAGTTCCTGAGAAATAGCCCGGACAAGAATCATGCAATATGTACTATAGGCTGAAAAGTCAAGGGGCCATAACTCTGTAAAAAATTGAGGGACCAGGTCACGCCGACGATATGCGTATCTGCTCTTGGTAATAAAGCTTCCCATAAAGTTTCGTTGAATTCAAGCCGTTAGTTCCTGAGAAATAGTCCGGACAAGGAAAGTGTGACAGACGGACGGACGGACTGACGGATGAAGCGGCGAATTTATGCGTCACCTTTGGTGAACATAAAAATATATGATTCAGGGTTTGAAATTTGGAATATTTAGCCAAAATATTTTTTTTTTCAAAAATCCATCTTTGAGGGGGCGGGGCTCGACCCCCCATTTACCAATTTCAGGGGGGGCACCACTACTCATTGAGGACTATAAGTGTGCAAAGTTTTGTTGAGATTGGTCAAGCGACCTCAGAGAAAAAGTCTGTCCAAAGTTGCCGGCGCGAGAAAGAAGAAGATGAAGAATAATAATAACTAGAACCGCAAGCGGTATCTCGGTTTTCGCTTTTAACCTAATCAACTTGAACACTTTATTTCAACTCAGCCACAATTTTCAATATGAAACAGAACGAAAAGGTTTTTTGAAGACCTACTCTCATTAGCACATTTTTTTTTTTTTTTATTTATTTATTTATTTTTTTTTTTTTTTGCAATGTTAGAACATTCAAACTCTTCTAGCGCAAATATTTTCCCATAACCTATCCTTTGAAATCCATCACATTTTTGGTGCTGTCAACAAGGAACAAAATGCTGAAAACCGCATTTCAATCAGACTTTAACGTTTTTAGTTATAAGCAAAAGAGTGATTTTAAGCAAAACGCCCTCTAGCGGCAAAATGAGAAACAAAATTGCAAAAGCAGCAAATAGTTCAAACAAGTATATAAGTCGCACTAGTCGAACATTCTTTTTCTTATATATCACAATTTCAAGCATAAAAACTGATTAACAATTATTCCAAAAAAGGATCAAACTTTGGACTGCCGTAAAATGAACAGATCAAGTCCGATCTTCAAAAACTAAACATTATACGAAAGAACTATTTAGAACTAAAACTTTTGTTCATATACTCTCAATGAAATATTTTTAGATTTGGAGCACTTTGTGGCCGAATAAAAGCACACTTATCATAATATGACCTTGACCTTTTCAATGTTTTGTTAACTTTTTAATTGTGAGGCCCTTTCAAACTTAAAAACCATAACGTGTAAAAATTTCATGACGAATAAACAAAACATTAAGTCAGGAGCGACAAAAAAATCATGTTTTTGGAATTATAATTTTTCCTAAATTTAAGTGAAGTTTGACCGTTTCTAGTGGACAAACCACGCATTTCTTAAATTCGCCACCCCATATATTTTGTGTGTATACGTCTTTCAAATGGTATGCAGGAGACGGAATTCTTCAATCTGATTTCTAAAAAAAAAAAGGATAGGTTTTTCGTAGACCTACCCTCATTTGCACAGGGTTTTTTTATTGTTTTTTTGCGAGGTTCGAACATTCAACCTTCCGTAGCTCAAAAGCTTTCAGCCACACGGACTCTCGATTCCTATCATATTTTATTAGGCTATCAACAGGGAACAGAATGCAAAAAACCGCATTCGAACCGAACTTCAACTTTTTGAGTTATAAGCAAAAGAATGATTTCAAGAAAAGTGCCCCCTAGCGGCAAAATGAGAAAGAAAATAGATTAAAATTTTACCATTAGGTACCTACCAAAGCAGCAAATAGTTCAATCAAGTATACTAGTCGCACAAATCAAACTTTTTATTCTTATGTATCAGAATTTGAAACATAAAACCTGATTTACAATTATTCGAAAAAAAAGGATCAAACTTTGGACTGCCGTAAAATGACCAAATCAAGTCCGATCTTCAAAATCTAAACATCATTAGAAAGAACTTTTCTAAAACTAAATTTTTTGTTCATATATTGTTTATGAATTGTTTTTTGATTTTGAGCTATTTCAAGCCGAATTGATATACAATTATCCTAATATGACCTTGACCTTTACGATGCATTTTTACTTTTTATATTATTTGACACTTAAGAACATAGTTTTACATTAAATGTGAAAATTTCATAGAAATTGAACTAAAAATAAAGTCAGGAGCTGCAAAAAATCTTAACAGTCATGCTTTGAAAATGTTGATTTTTCGAAAATATTGGTTAAGTTTGACCGCGTTCTGTGGACAAACCATGCATTTCCCGAATTCGCCACCCCATATATTTTGTGCGTATATGTCTTGCAAATCATATGCAACAAACAAAATCCTTTTATCTCAATTCCAATAAAAATGGGCACTTTTTTCTTAGACCTACCCTCATTTTCACTGTTTTTTGCGAAGTTCAAACTTTCAACCTTCCGTAGTCAAAAAGTTTTATATACGCAGATTTTTCAAACCTATCATATTTGATTAGGATTTTGACAAGGAACATAATGCAAAAAACCACATCTGAATCGGACCTCAAATAACAGAATTATTAGCATTTGTAGATTTTTTTCAAAGCGCCCCCTAGTGGCAAAAATAAGACAAAAATGAAAATTTTCTCAACGTTAGGATCAAGTTCAGATAAATATAAGAAACTGGTAAAAATTTCATAATTGTGGCTTTTTTCTATCATGGTGATATGCCGTTCACAAAAAAGGGTTAGAAAAATAATAATAATAAAAATAAAACAGAAGAAGAACAATAGGTTTTCGCAAGCGATGCGAAAACCTAATAAGAAGAAGAAACGGAGTAAAAACAATTAGTCTCCAAACTTCGTTTGGGAGACTTAACAAGTCATTCAAAAAATGATGCATTATAGTTACCAGTCAATAAATATTTCTAACTTATGACCTTTGACCTGTAAGTGTGACCTTGACCTTAGTAGAAATAGGTTTAGGTCTTGCTTGTGACACACTATCTCATCATGCTTAACACTTGTGCATTATTAAAAAATACAACAAAATTATTTTGATGCATGGCAATTACAGGCAAGACAAGACTATTTTTCCTTCTTAGTGAGACCTTTATCTTGATGCTAGTGGTCTTGGTCTTAAGTCTTGACAGTGTCACACCATCTCATCATGCTTTACGTTTTTGTTAGATTGTTCAAATCCCCTTGATGCATGACAGGACAGGCACTAAATTGTTTATTATCCAACTCCAGGTCTCATATGTTACAACCCGAAGCTTTTCAACTTTGAAGGTTGTAGGTTAAAGCCGACTCTGGATTTTGTGCCGGAACAAATTTGTTGCAGGATCATGTAACCTTGTCCTCTATATCAACGGGTGTCTGCATGCCTTTGTCAATAAGTAAATAGCATGTCAACTTGAAGGCTACCAGCAGGGCCTTCCACAGACGCAACACAGCGCCCCAAGGATTTTGAAATCAGTGTTGCCGGGGCGCTTGAATTACCCCTGGGGCGCCTGAAATCAGCAGCCATGTAGCTTGACACTTCCTGTATACACACCAACATGATACAGTGTCGTATATTTGCCACTGTCATTACCCAACATACATGCATACCCAGCATGTGGTTATCTACTACCTAGACAGCCGTGGCCTTAGAGAACATGTATTGACACCCTGTATAGCAGCAGGAATCAGTTTATAATGCTGTTGGAAATCAGTCAATCATTTTTATGAACTACAGCAATCATTGCGAACGTCTTCCGGTAAGACGGACACATCCACCAAAATTTTACCAATGAAAAACTGTGTTTTTATCGGTATCTTAAATTAAACTTATATCAGTCTCAGAATCGAAGACTAAGCCATCTTTTCCTTTTCTACTATTATTCACACGGTTAAAACACTGACATATTTTTTTGTAACCAGCAGATTCCCCAAACTTAGTTTTAATGCGCCATAGTGTTATTTTTATTGCATGTGGCGCCAATGACCAACTAAATGTAAACAAAATAGACCACAATAAAAATGTATATTCAGAGCTATTCATACCTTTAATGTCATTTTTATGGCGAACCCATCTTGATCATGGTCCTGTAAACTCCAAAACCGGGCAACATCTTTTGGTTTTGTTCTTGACAATCCCCACTGTAATACACATGTAAAGGTTAAGTGAAGGTCACAATCATGTAATGGTAAATGTGGTCAGAAGGTATATTTAAGAACGATTTTGAGGTTTTTTTTGCTCAACATGTAAACAGTTGTGAAATGATTGTGCTAATGTTTAAAAAAAACCTAGATGTTATATTTAATGAACATCTTTTTCAGCCATGCAATATTAAAAAAGTCAAATAATTATTTAATTAATGCCCAGGTTAAATAAATGTTAGACCCATTGCTGAATTTAAAAATAAGCACTGGTGACTTTGGAAGTTAAAATACCTTATTTAATATACATACAGGCCCCTTATTTTATTATAAGCCAAACATTGCCTTATTAAACATTTTTAATAGCAATAACTATTTTATCAATTGTCCCATGATTTGGACAGATAATTTTATCATGGGCAATTAACTCATTCAGCCCTTGAGTTTACAATGGACTCTACCATTTTGTTTGTATATTTTCAAGTGTATGTTATTTCATCATCATTATTTTTTAAGATTTTTCTCTAAATTTTTTGTTTACAAAAAGTGTACACCAGGAGCCCTCTGATCAGGGTGTACACTTTTTCCAAAGAACGCTAAAAGTCTTCGCTATGGCTGAATGGATTAAAGCACTAGCCCTATTGCAGGTGTTATTCACATCGTAAAATTAAATGTTCCTTTTCAGATATAAATGTAAAACAATTTTCACTATATAAACATACGGTATGCTTTTGAAAGAGTCAAATAGGTCAGGGTTTTTTCCAGCTATTTAGCGATAAGGACCCTGGTTAGAATTGGGAAAATAAACATGCAGTTTTACTCTAATAAGGAATGTCTAAAACCTAAAACCTTTTTTTATTGAAATACCTATATTTAAATAAAAATGACAAGCTTAGCTATTTGTACTGTCAAGTTTATTAACCCTTTCCCTCATAGAGGAAACCATGAAAAGACCTATGCGAACAACATAAAACCAGATCAGCCTGCGAGTAACTCGCAGGCTGATCAGGTTTTATGCTGTTCGTTGCTCCTCAGTGGTCTGGAAATGAGGATTTTATAATTAAATTTGGTAAGGTTTAACTGTGGTTTTCTGCAGATCAGGCTTTATGTGATACCTTCTGAGGGCGTCAAAATGAGTATATATGTGGGAAAGGGTTAAGCATACAATAAAGATGCTTGCCAGTGATTTAAAGTAGTATATAGATAATAGTGTTAAAAACATCCCTGATAAATAAATGGTCTTATGAATCATGACTGACATTGATCCACCATAATCCTGACATGATGAAAGGTTTATCATTGTGTAATTTAAAAATTATATCCAGTCATGGCGAAACCATGTCGGACTGTCTGACATTTCCAACAAAATTGTTACAAGTCTGATGAAAAACACTGCTCCGGTCATTTTATCCAGTAACTTTCTCATCATTGAAATTGTGGTTTCATGACAATTTTTCAAAATGCTGATTTAATTGTAACCGTTTTATTTAAATGGCCCAGGCTGATGATGCTTGTATCTTTTTCGGCGTAGCTGTATAAAATTGATTTTGACCTACTTCTTCATGTTCATTTTAGACCACAATTTCCCCAAATCTGAAAAGGTAGACTCAGCCAACTACTGCTGAAGTTGTTTATTTTAAGACACCACAATGCCCCCTTATCTACAAAAGTGGACTCTGCCTTCTACTGCTGAAGTTGTGTAGTTTTGTTCGGATCTGAAATCCTTAGGTTCACTTGGTTACATTCTAATTGTCTTTTCTTGAAAAAAATCAGCAATGGAGGTCAGTAGGTTAGTATTTTAGTTTGAAAATCAAATCTGTTTTCCTTCATAATACCTCCCATAATTTTGGTATTTATAAACAAGTTTACTAATATTTCCAACTTCTTAGCTTTTATCTGTTTTGAATGCTACAGCTGTCAATTATTTAGCTATGCCGAATATCTTTTTTAAAGATATTTCTTGTTTAAATTTCAAAAGCATTGCTATTAGTATTTTTTATGCTAAAATTACTTCTTTCATGCAAGTTCTAAACCAATATTTTCTAAGTTAAAAAAGGGTTATATCTTGTACAAAATACCGATCAGAGTGATGGAATTTGGTCAGTTGCCTTAGCTAATGATGTTTAATGGTAAGTTTGTAACATGTTTCAAGTTTTAGCATATGGGGTGCTTGAGATATAAGTCATTTCATGCAACTTCTTAACAGGGTGAGTACATAAGCTCTCCCTATTCTTCAATAGTCAAGCTAATGAAAAAATCAAACATTGAAAAATTTAACATCAAAAATTTAAGTGGCAGATCCATTGTGAACACTAGATAACTTTTTTCAAAATCTCAATATTGTCAAATGTATAATTTGCGACGTACATGTGGAACAGGCGGTTGCTGTCCTTTGTCTCGTCTTCATTGTCAACTGAAACAGACAGCATCGACTTAATTTATCAATTTTTAGCTCACCTGAGCACAAAGTGCTCAAGGTGAGCTTTTAGGATTGCCCTTCGTCCGGCGTCCGTCATCGTGCGACGTGCGTCGTGCGTCGTCAACAATTTGCTTTAAACGACATCTCCTCTGAAACCGCTGGACAGAATTTAATGAAACTTGGCAGGAATGATCCTTGGGTCAACCTCTACCAAAGTTGCTAAAATAAAGTTGATCCATGTAGAACTCTGGTTGCCATGGCAACAAAAAGAAAAATAATTTGAAAACTTTAAAAATCATCTTCTTCAAAACTACTGGCCAGATTTTAAGATAAACTGGTACAGATGTTCCTTGAGTCAACCTCTACCAAAGTTGCTAAAATTATTCTGATCCGTAAAAGACATGGCCGCCAGGGGCGGGGCTTATTTGCCATATATGTATATAGAGAAACCTTTAAACAACATCTCCTCTGAAACCACTGGACAGAATTTGATTAAACTTGGCAGGGATGATCCTTGGGGCAACCTTCATAAAAGTTGCTAAAATAAACTTGATCCATGTAGAACTCTGGTTGCCATGGCAACCAAAAAAAAAAAATGAAAACTTTAAAAATCATCTTCTTCAAAACTACTGGCCAGATTTTAAAATAAATTGGTACAGATGTTCCTTGGGTCAACTTCTACCAAAGTTGCTAAAATAATTCCTATCCGTAAAAAAACATGGCCGCCAGGGGCGGGGCTTATTTGCCTTATATGTTTATAGAGAAACCTTTAAACAACATCTTCTCTGAAACCACTGGACAGAATTTGATTAAACTTGGCAGGGATGATCCTTGGGTCAACCTTCACAATAGTTGCTAAAATAAACTTGATCCATGTAGAACTCTGGTTGCCATGGCAACAACAACAAAAAAAAAATGAAAACTTTAAAAATCATCTTCTTCGAAACTACTGGCCAGATTTTAAAATAATTTGGTACAGATGTTCCTTGGGTCAATCTATTTATCTCAGGTGAGCGATTTAGGGCCATCATGGGCCTCTTGTTTCATTGTATGAAGGAAAGTTAGTTTTTGTTTATGTAGTTTTTTAATTGTAGTAGTATATGTTATAGTAGTCATTTTTGTTGTGTCCGGACACAAGATTAAATGAGAACGAAAAGAAAATGGCCGAACTCAATTTATAGTTTCAACGTTTAAAAATCATTGGAATATTATGAAGAACCGATTGTGATCTGCTTTAAAGTAAATAAAGGAACATTTAATGCTGAAAGTTCTGTCATTCGTACTTACAATCAGCCGAGCGCAGCCATGAGTTCATTCAAAATGCAACACATTCTCTCTCGGCGACGCGGGGAAGAAGGCATTTTCCGAGCTCTATATTTAGATACAATTACGTCACGCAAACAGTCTAGGGGAGGCAACTGCGCTTGGTCTCTATCTTCCCACACGGCTAGCCGATGAAAGATGGGCAGAAATTTAAACAACGAATTAACCTCTCCCACGACAATATGAATGAAAAAAAAGTACCGTATATTTGGGTCTGCCCAGATTTCAACAATCTACCCACAACGTTGGTCTAAGGATCACAAATCTTCCCGGTTCGACGAAACTACACTACTATATATATACACAGACATCCTGCCATTTACGAGGCACCCATTAGGTTTAAGTTTTTTTAAAAAATATTAACTGAGACATGTTGCAAATTATGGGCTATCGAAAGTAAGCCTTTTTGAAGAGATTTATATCCAGTTATACATCACTTAGTACACTGTTCCATGTTGCCGAGTGGTTAAAGAGTCCACTTCGGGCACAGAGGTTGTGGGTTTGATCCTAGGCCGCGAAATATTAGTCATTAAAATAGTACTGGTAGCTCCGTTTGGTTCTCAGCATAACTATATAATGCGTAGTTACAGGACTGGCTGGCAAGGTTAAGGGTGTGACTGGATGTGGTATCATGCAACATGTCTATGGTGTGATACTGCAGTGTGGTAGTTCTATATCTTTCTCAAGCAGACAATCTTTAATGACTGAAATATTGTCAGTAGTTTGTTAAACCCAGCAAACAATTATTTAAGCTTCCTAACCCAAGGACTGCAAGTATTGAAACTTTCTTACATAAATATTTAAAAGACTACATGTACATATTTCTTATATAGTTTTGTAATGGCATGTTTAATTAAACAAATAAAGAGGGATTTAAACTTAGACAGTGTTTTCCAACGTATATAGTATACATGCTTCCGGTATACATGCAGTATAATGATGCTGCAGTTCCATTTTGGGGCACCTAAACAAAACCCTTTCAGGAAACATCTTTTTTAGCTCCCCGAGACCTATTGGATTAGGGTACGTCGTTTGGCAGGCTGGCGGGATGCGTCATTTTTTCGGTGTCCGCAAGATAACTCCTTAACAGATTGATGGATTTGAATAATTTTTGTTACACATGTGAATATCAATAAAATGAAGGTCAAGTTCGATGTTGGACAAAAATTCCCAAATTTTTGACATAGTTATGGCCCCTTTTCTACTTAGAAGTTGTAAAAAACACTTTGTCAGCGCAATAACTCCTGAACAGATGAACAGATTTAAATAATTTTTGGTACACATGTTTAGACTTAGAAAATGAAGGTCAAGTTCGATGTTGGACAAAATTTGCGAATTTTTGACATAGTTATGGCCCTTTTTCGACTTAGAATTTGTAAGTAACACCTTGTCCACGCAATAACTCCTGAACAGATTGACAGATTTGAATAATTTTTGGAACACATATTTATACTAATAAAATAGAGGCCAAGTTCGATATTGGACAAAATCTGTAAGTTTTTGACATAGTTATGACCCCTTATCAACGTAGAATTTACACAAAAAATCATGTTGTCTGTGTAATAACTCCTAAAAAGGTTCAAACTTTTCAGGAATGTTGGTTTCTCAAGTTTATCATGATGAGATGAAGGTCTTGTTTGATTTTTTAAGCATCCAGAAGCTTCACTACTTTCATTCGCTCTTCTAACGTTTGGCATTTTCGTTTCGACATCGTGGCATACACAGTCATAATGCGGAATTGTTCTAGAAATTCCATTTTATACCGCCAATGATTTATTGTTTTTAACATCATTTTTTGTTAAATTTCTATAATTATTCGACTTCAATTATTCATTCTTTATACTCACAAAGATGAAACATGTCCGAATTTAATTATTCAAACTCAAAACACAAACAGTTTCGGCGATCTTCAATGGAGCGTAAGCAAATCGAGTCAGCTTTTTGTTTACTGATTACAGAAATGGAGTGTTTTGCCCAAACTGTGATTACATCAAGAGCTATCGAAGGTAATTAAAACACTGGGCATTGGCTGATGGGTCATTCATCAAATAACAACCTGTCAAACACCAATTCACACCGTACTTTGTTTGCACACTCTATGAATGGAACAATTATGACAGTGGGTGGGGGGTATGCAATTAGCGGTTAAGTGTATGGCGCGAGACAACTATTGACCGTCTGCACCTGCATCTGTTGATTGGGTGCCGATGACCGCTAATTAGGAGTCAATTAAAGAAGGATTTGACCATCAAAGGTGACAGCTGGCCGCAGAAGACACATGACCGCTGATTACACGACAATTAAAGAGCAAATTTCTCGGGGGGGGGGGACCGCTTACGGCATGTTGACCGCTTAATACACGTGACCGTTAAGACAAGTTCAACTGTACTTAAAAGCCCATTAAGTCTCATAACGATTTGATTTTCATGAAAAAGTAAATATAGAACAACATTGATATTTTGTAAACAAACACAAATGGTACATTATGTGCAAACATATTCTGCATTTATCAATGTTAAATTGTAGCCTCTAGTATGTAAACAAGATTTTTCTAAGATTTGACCTACTGACCTACTTTTGGATCCAACCTGACCCATTTTCGAATGAGTTCAAGATATCATCATGACAAACATTCTGACCAAGTTTGAGGAAGATTGGATCAAAATTGTGGCCTCTAGTGTAAACATCAAAATTGTTGACGGATGACAGACGACGGACAATCAAGTGTCACAAAAGCTCACCCTGAGCTATGCCCAGGTGAGCTAAAAAGAGACCTTTGACCTTAACCTGAAAATTGATCTTAATCTATCATAATATGATCATCAAACCTTATACCTAAAAACAGGTTAAAAATATATATTTATTTTTCACTACAGTGACCTTGATCCTAATGACCAGAACGATATCTAATCTTAATGCTTTTTACTCTAAACTGAATACTCGTTTTTCTCTGTCAATAAAAAATCTGTATCAAATATAATCATATCTCACTCCTACAGGAAGTTCTTTGATAAAAACAAAAAATATGAGCAAAAGTGATCTTGTCCCTTATGGTCACTAAAATCCAATCTAAAATCCCTCTCCAAATAAGTTATCTACCTGTTAAATACTACATGTAATACTTTTAGTTCTAACAAAAGCTCTTTGGATGAAATTACCAATCCTGCTGCAAATCATTTTAACGCATCAATGATATTGATCATATTGAACAAAAATTCAATAAAAACCTTTGGCCTCCCATAAGGAACCTGTACACAAAATTTTGTGGCGTGTACCGAGCGGAAAGTACTATATATAATTTTTCTCAGGGCAGTTTGCCAATGATTAGAAAACTTCACACATTTGAAACAGGTTTGAAACAACTAATAACTAGTAAAATTAATGATTCTTAAATAATTAGCAAACGGTTATAAACTGGCTTCCTGCCTTACAAAGAATCAACCAATTAATCACAAAATAATTATCTTTTAAAACAATTAATAGAAACAAAAAGGGATCCTTAAACACCCTAACCCTAGGTTTGGAACACCTTCTGAACCTTGGTTTCGAACCCTGTCCAAACCTTGGTTCTAAACACTCTTTAAACTATAGGTTTAGAACCCTGTCCAAACCTTGGTTCTAAACACTCTTTAAACTATAGGTTTCGAACCCTGTCCAAACCTTGGTTCTAAACACTCTTTAAACTATAGGTTTAGAACCCTGTCCAAACCTTGGTTCTAAACACTCTCTAAACTATAGGTTTAGAACCCTGTCCAAACCTTGGTTCTAAACACTCTTTAAACTATAGGTTTAGAACCCTGTCCAAACCTTGGTTCTAAACACTCTTTAAACTATAGGTTTAGAACCCTGTCCAAACCTTGGTTCTAAACACTCTTTAAACTATAGGTTTCGAACCCTGTCCAAACCTTGGTTCTAAACACTCTCTAAACTATAGGTTTAGAACCCTGTCCAAACATTGGTTCCAAACACCCTCTAAACTATAGGTTTAGAACCCTGTCCAAACCCCCTGGACAGTCTTGAAACACAATTTAAGTTTCAACCCTCAATTGGTTTGGAGACAGCGACCCAGAACTAATATTAACGTCTTCTGAACACTGCAATAGTTTTCAGAAGTGTATTGACTTTGCCGTAAGTCCCTGTTCTCCTTACAACTTACTCCTTTGACATACGGCAGCCAACTGACTCAATTTCTCTCGCTTCCGCGCTTATATAGGCCCACCAACAGGTGGCGCCCCCTATCGACCTATCAGGTGAGTAGAGCGTCCAAATGATATTTGTAATCAGGTAAGTATAATCACAATGAGCGTCTGATAATCATGACTGTATTTTCAGTATATTTATAATTAATTTTAGCAAAGAAAAACAAAACGCAAGAAATATTAATGTGGGAATACTACGAGTGATGATTGGACAAAGTAAATAATATAAAACATACCTCGCAAATGGTCTGAAAGATCCTTCCTAATATCAATTTAAGTTACCGTAAATAAACAACTTTTTAACATGGGAGATCACTGCAAATGACTATTACAGTTTCAAAAAGGGGAGAGAACTAATGCGATTTCAGATATCTACATTTGTCACAATATGGTTATCTTACCTCACATCTAAAGACTTTATTCAATGAAATCCATTTTTTTTTAAAGCAAAAGAAGTGACCTTTGTCTTAAAACTAATGACCAGAAATTCAATTAAAAATTTCCTTTTCTCTTAAGGAATCTGTATATTAAACATGATAGTAATTACTTACCCTTTAAGGAGGGTAATAATTGAACAGAAAAGAACAAAAAATGTGTCTATGGGACACAGATGCCCCCACACCTTAATAACCGACCGGCATTTCACCATTTCACCTTGTTTCTCCTTGGCTGAAAGCACACTTGGCACGCTGGATTAACTGTCTGTTGTCCAGGAAGACTTGGAAAAATTATTAACAAATCATGGGTCATTATTGTTGTTGTTTCAAATGTACAATGAACAAGACAAAATCTGCTTTTAAACCATGATTTAGACATTTACAGCTTATGACAACCGGGAAATAGCCATTACTGAAAATTGAAATACTTCTGTTTTATCTATTTCATGTTTTACAATGTAATCTTAAAATATTTTGAAGACATTCTGGAACAACAGATGAATATCTTGACTCTTATATATCCAACAACCCAAATTAACTGACATTTTCAGTCAGGAGTGAGGAATGTCTGATAAGGCAGGTTATACTGTGCTAGCACAGAAAATTACTTTTTTATTTTCCCTAAAATGATGTTGTTCATTTTTGATCTTAATACAGCCTCTGATCTATTCAAAAGACTTTGTAACGATGTTGTGCTTTCCTGATTTCTTTTGATGTTATGTTTCTTTTTTCTTCAATTTGTGTTTGAAATGCTGTCCTGAAATCCCTCTCCTCTTCCACACTCCACCTTTTTCTCCGTATGTTTGCTGTAATATTGTTAAAAATGAAACATTACAAAGCACTGCCTTCATATTTAAGTAAGCTTGTAATGAAGGTTTAACTAGTAATTTTAAAATTATATCATTACAGCTGCATCACTTGGTAATTAAGTACAAAACATATATTACTAAAGCTGGTAGATGCCTCCCAATATGAACTATGTCACTTGATTGGTACCTTGATTGGTACAGAGGAATTCTGTTTCAAAATGTGTAAAGTGTAAACAATAAAATATAGAAAATGCATGACAAACAACAAAACTAAATATTATAAAACAATAGCTCACCAGTGAGCTTACAAGACATGAACCAGAACCAAGGAAGTTTTTAACTCATAAATCATAACAGGTAGGGTTCAACACTAATTTTTCAGAGAAAGGATCCTTTGGACTCCCCTAATTTATGAAGTCATGGAGTCTAAACAGAAACCTTGGATAAATCTCAGACTCCCGGACTGTCATTAGTGTCAAACCCTGACAAGATGTGGAAATAAGGCCCAAGCAAGTTCAAACTTTTTGTTGAAAGCATCTTTTCAAAAAAATATGATTTTTCATTATGTTCTTTTCAAAAACTGTTTCCTCCATTCCCCTTTTGGAAAGAAATTAAATAATGTTCCAAAAAAGAATATGTCTTAGGTTAATTTTTCTTCCGAACTAAATTACCAGGGCCTTAAGTAACCCAAGAAATAACCCTGAACAGTGAACAAGTACCTATTCCATCCTCCTTCAACTTCACTGTCTTGGCCGAGAATGCGATAGCATTTCGGTGTTTCACTTTAAGTCTGTTCGAAGATAATATATAAACCTTAATGTGACTGATTAACCCTAGCTCCTAAAAACAAAATTCTAGCTTTTATGAACAATAGGGTTTCTGGGGCTTTCCTCCATCTATAATTAGCCAGCTGTCGCAAAATTGCTGAAATACTATTGAAGTGTATTGAAGTTATTAAGTAGAAGCTGAAAATTCTATTGTTAGCAAGTGACCTTGACCTTGCTCCAAAATATCTAAGTCGAAATCCCAAGCTGCATCAGTATATGTTACCCAAACAGCAAGTTTGGTGTCAAAAGGTCAAAGCAAACTCAAGTTATTACATAAAAACTTCTTTTTTCAAACAACAGTGACCTTGACGATCACAGGTACAATCCCAAGCTCCTCTAAGTAAGCTACCCAAACAAGTTTGGTTCAAGGCAAAGCAAACTCAAGTTATTGAGTGAAAACTAATTTCACCTTTCACAGGTAGCAATCCCAAGCTACCTCTCAAGATAAGCTACCCATACACAAAGTTTGGTGTCAAAAGGCTAAAGCAAACTCAAGTTATTGAGTGAAAACTGAATTTCTATTTTAGCAACAGTGACCTTGACCTTAATCAAAGACACCTGGGTAGCAATTCCAATCTGCCTCTTGATATAAGCTACCAAACAAGTTTGGTGTCAATAGGCTAAAGCAAACTTAAGTTATTGAGCTGAAACAAAAGTTGATGCCCCACCACCCGCTCATCTGCCGGCTTCAGCATTACAATTACTGGTTTTCATTAAAATGTAATTTCATTCAAACTGGTTAAAAAGAAAATCTTTGTACATATTTGTTTTTGTAAATTTAATAAGCCTAGATTTATATACCTTGAAGTCTGCCTGCCTGTTAATCAGCATTCCTTGACAACTATACAATCCTACAAGTACTGGTGTTCAAATTCCTAATTTTAATAATAATTTATATTTTATAACATGAAAATGTGCAGCTTAATGAGATACACATGCATGCCAAATATAAAGTTTCTAACTGCATTAGTTCAAAAGTATTAGCCAATGTTAAAGTTAGAAAACAGACAAACGTACAGACAGGGCAAAAACAATATGCCCCTGGTTTCATCTGGGGGGGAATAAAAAGATTGTTATTGTTCATGTAAAATATCTTGTATAGAACAACAAATTATTTGACCTTTTATTAGCTCACCTGAGCACAAAGTGCTCAAGGTGAGCTTTTAGGATCGCCCTTCGTCCGTCGTCGTGCGACATGCGTCGTCAACAATTTGCTTTAAACGACATCTCCTCTGAAACCGCTAGACAGAATTTAATGAAACTTGGCAGGAATGTTCCTTGGGTCAACCTCTACCAAAGTTGCTAAAATAAAGTTGATCCATGTAGAACTCTGGTTGCCATGGCAACAAAAAGAAAAATAATTTGAAAACTTTAAAAATCATCTTCTTCAAAACTACTGGCCAGATTTTAAAATAAATTGGTACAGATGTTCCTTGGGTCAACCTCTACCAAAGTTGCTAAAATTATTCTGATCCGTAAAAAAATATGGCCGCCAGGGGCGGGGCTTATTTGCCTTATATGTATATAGAGAAACCTTTAAACAACATCTCCTCTGAAACCACTGGACAGAATTTGATTAAACTTGGCAGGGATGATCCTTGGGTCAACCTTCACAAAAGTTGCTAAAATAAACTTGATCCATGTAGAACTCTGGTTGCCATGGCAACAAAAAGAAAAAAAAATATGAAAACTTTAAAAATCATCTTCTTCAAAACTACTGGCCAGATTTTAAAATAATTTGGTACAGATGTTCCTTGGGTCAACCTCTACCAAAGTTGCTAAAATTATTCCGATCCGTAAAACAACATGGCCGCCAGGGGCGGGGCTTATTTGCCTTATATGTATATAGAGAAACCTTTAAACAACATCTCCTCTGAAACCACTGGACAGAATTTGATTAAACTTGGCAGGGATGATCCTTGGGTCAACCTTCACAAAAGTTGCTAAAATAAACTTGATCCATGTAGAACTCTGGTTGCCATGGCAACAAAAAAAAATGAAAACTTTAAAAATCATCTTCTTCAAAACTACTGGCCAGATTTTAAAATAATTTGGTACAGATGTTCCTTGGGTCAATCTATTTATCTCAGGTGAGCGATTTAGGGCCATCATGGGCCTCTTGTTTGTAAAAGGACAGTTGCATTTGCATGAAGCCAATTGATCTTATGGTTTTTAGAAACTTGGTAAACATTTTTGTACCTATTCTCCCAAGGTTTACTAACAGGCTATTCTCAGACTTCACAAAGACGTGAACATGAGCATCATCTGCACTTATGACCTTTGCTGGCCAGTATGGCACCCCAGGAAATTTTGCCCAGATGAATCTGCAAATATAGCACATCATGTTCAATGAAATATGTATCCAATATTGCACTGATGTCCAA
>CM037784.1:22130557-22180557 GCA_021229015.1 Solen grandis
AAATCCACATAATAAATGTGTATGAACAGTAAGTAAGTAAATGTTTTATTTAAGTGACGTGTGTTATACAATATGCATATAAATAAAAATAAGCATATAAACACCCGGCCCAATGGCCTATAAGTCACTGTTGAGACATACAAACATAATTTAAATTTATAAATAATAAATATCACATGCAAATATGAAGAGAAGATGAACCGTTGCTTTGTTGGTAATGTCAAAAGAAACCTGATTCAGAAAAGTGCTGTTGACAAGAAATTTGCAGTTTTTTTTCTTTTTTTTTGGTATGTGTGTGTGTGTGTTCATCTAGAGAAAAGACTGTCTTCTCTGCAACAGATTTCTGAATAAATAACGGAGTATATATAAAATCTTTGAATTTAACATTTAATGTCATTTAATTTCTGCCCTGATATAAACACAGTAATAAAAATTCAGATTTCAAAGAATCTACGTCATAAATGGACAAAAGGATATCTATGAAGTACACAACACAAAAGATAAAAAATGAAATTCCGGGTAAATTTTTGTGTTGATATGAAAGATACAAAGAAAGGGCCCCTTTAAAGGGTGTAAATGAGGTTAACAACAGTCTATTGGCCAAATCTTGAATCTAGCTAATGAGATTTATCCAATGACAAAATCTTTTTTTTCTCTCTTCATCATATATAGAGGTAATGTTATTACCGATGGGAAAAGAGAAAGTTGCCACTCAAGCAGACAAAATTTAAGTTGTGCAGAATTGCTGGAAAATGAAAGTTGACATCATCACCAATAGAACGGCCAAGATATGCCCGTTTGGCTTGCAACCTGAAAGTAAATGTATAGTATGAGTAAGTAAATACAAACATGTATTCAAGTTTTTGTTGTTGTTGTTTTTTTGTTAATACTAACTATTATTGTTTAACACTAAATGAACCACCCTTAATATTTACAATCATTTGTCATCTTTACCAGGAACAAAATGTTTAAAAGATTAAAAAAGATATCTTGTTTTCGACATTTTATTTATCTTTTTTTTCAATGAACAAGTTTCAATACTGACATATTGTCTATAGTCAAAAAAAATCTTTATGATCAGTAGAAGCTGTAAATGATATTCACGCAGCAGTTGTTTTAACATAAATCAAAAGGTTTAAAAATCAGCAGTAGTACTGGATATCTTACAGGACATGTTGTTACACAAAACTGGCTTATTCTCTTTTTGTTACCCATAAATTTGAAAGTGATTTGGTATTTTCTCTGCTTTTAGTGGGTAATTACGTAAATTTGAAGTCTATTGCAGTATATCTTTCTGATATCCCGGACGGTATAAACAAGCAGTTTAGGAATAGTTGCATATGCTCATCAAAAAGCTTGGACGTGAAGCACTATAATCATGTCATGCCTTACACTCAAAGAAAGACCATATATTGCTTAATTCAAGTATGTTTAAACAGCTTAAAACATACTTAGTTTTATACAAGTTAAACGGAAATAAAAATACTGTAAAAGTAGTTAATATACTATACATGTATGACTAAAGAGTTACAAAACAACATTTGTGTTGTGCACTCAATTTTGTCAAAACAACTCTGAATATGGATTCGAAATTATTCAATTAACATGACGCCAAAACGCCCCAAAATGAATAAGCATATCGGTTTAACCAGTGAAAAGCTATACAAACCTCCGACAAACAAATGCATTCAATAGTTACTTTTGTTCAACTACCTCCGTCAAAAATTTAGGGCGGGGATATACCTGTTTTGGCTTCAAGTAAATGGTCAGGAGGTTCATTTTCTGAGTCTATAATGAATGTTGGAGTTATTTAGTTACCATGACTACACTCCACCTCGTCCGCCCCGTCCCCACAATCGTCCACACCGTCACAGAGCCGAATGTAGTTAACGCAGATGCCATTTGGGCATTCCATGTCGGTCGCACTGCACTGTAAACATGATTAGATCACAATGTATACTTATTTCAAATGTTCTATGATGGTATACTATGCACAAAGTCAAAACAAAATATATGTACACAATACATTACAGTCAATCCTGTTTTAAGTATTACCTCTTAATAGCAGTCAGTCTGTGAACAAAGGCCAGATGCTTTGAATTTTTAGATAATGTGACCTCCATTCAAAGACTGGTTTTCATGTTTCTTAAGCGGCCTTTGCTCACAGATTTCATGGTGCATATTCCTTACTGGCAATTTGAAATCGTAAATCCGGTTTGTTTTTGCGATCAACACAAAAGTATAGTTCTTGGAGTACATAAAAAGGAATACTGTAATTGGATTAAGCATACAGTGAGGCAACATTAGACCAAAATGACTAAACCATTTACCCTAACAAACAATAATAGATGCCGAGAAACAGGTGGACAATACACGATAGTCAATATAGCCTTAACCATGTTGCTTACCGTTGTGCCACCCGGACTTTGGGTAGTTGAAGCGGCAGGGTTTTGGGTTGTGGCGGGGTTTTGTGTCGTGGCACCTCCCGGACTTTGGGTAGTTGTAGCGGCAGGGTTTTGAGTTGTGGCGGGGTTTTGTGTCGTGGCACCTCCCGGACTTTGGGTAGTTGTAGCGGCAGGGTTTTGTGTCGTGGCACCTCCCGGACTTTGGGTGGTTGTAGCGGCAGGGTTTTGTGTTGTGGCGGCCGTTGTTACTCCTACAAATTACAACATGCTTGCAATAAAAAAGGCGATATTAGTTACTAAATAAAACATTCAACTGTTTCTTTGAGCTATGTGTTTTGTAGTGCGTCAAACACATATGAGCATTTAATGACTTGCCCATAGCAACGATCTGAATGCAGAAATTCAAACTACTGCTGTATACACTTTTTTAAACAATCTTAAAAAGGAAAAAAATGCCTTTTATCAATAACTGAATTATATGTATTATATCAATCGGTCATATATTGATTAGTTTGCATTGATTTTAAGCTCAAAACAAACAATTTATGTATAAAGCAAAATATAGCAAACTTCTAGTGAACTAAAACTAGGTAAAATCTAGGTAAAAGGCAAGCATGCAATTTAGATAAACCAATAAATCAATAGATCATGAAAGGAAAGTTAATCGTTCAATCCAGAAAATTGTTCACAAAGTAATTTTGACTTCGTTAATTTTATGATGATCATACTTAAGAATCATTGCACATACCTTTTTTAGCAATTATTACATGTCTCATTTAATGAGACCATTTTCCATGAAAACACGTGACAATAACTTTTGATGTACTTTTGATGTTACAGTTTGCGTTTGCAGCTTCGATACCCGCACTCTTCATTATCTACTGTATAGTTTTTGTTGTTTTTTTTTTTATTGAGTGTTAACTTTTGCTCTTTTCGCGGTTTTGAAAAAAAAGCGAATTTATCCACTAGCAAATAAATAAAATGTATTGATTGTCATTTAAGAATCAACAGAATGGAATACCGCTTTTCAAAAGATAAAAAAGCGAATAAAACAAATCTGAAATCAATGACCTAAACAGTATTTGCCTCTACACATTTTTGATTTCGGAATGATAGTGCATCATAGTTGAAGTGATTTTTTGTATATTTAAAACACTTTAAAAGCAAACAATTATAAGAAAGGATGTGAAAGCGAGAAAGGAAAAGAAGACACACATTGCATATACAATGTATGTGTTTTTAAGAATGAATAGACCCTTTTTGTAACAGACCCTGGTACAGCTTTTTGAAAATGATTTATATATCCCCATCAAATGTTATCAAGATTATCAAGACGGGATGATATTGTTTTGGCAATTTTCCATTATTTTCAATACAGGGAAACAGCTGAACATATGACATATGAACTCTCCGAAATGTTACGCAATTACATTTTATTTTGTTTCATTTGGGTATATGTAGCGATAGCTGGGAACCGTTGCGCTGTACTTTGTCAGGAAATAATAATCTTAGTCGTAAATATTTTGTTCTACATTGTGTTTACTTATTCATTATTTGCTCAATTAAAATTAAACAAAGGTGTCCCATGTATTGCATTATACAAACACATCACGTTTTGTAAAGAGTAATTCACATGAATAAAACTATAAACATCTGTAAAGTTGCGTTACAAGGATTTTTTCAGTAAAAATGTGATATTTCAAGGATCAAAGAAATATATAAAATCCTCGAAAAATCCCGAGACCACTTCAAAACTGAAAGAGCATGATGTGTATTTGGCTTCTTCATTGAAAGTAATTGTGGGGTATATGAATATGCCCGGAATTGCATGGTATAAGGAAGATCGCTCCATGACTAGTGTCATTCTACTGTATATACTTCAATAATTAAAGAATTGCATGTTTTGAATAGTTTGTCAAAATTATGCAAAAAAATAAATAACATAAATCTTACACAATTCAGAAAATTCAATTTATAGAAAATAGGCAACATAGTTTGATTTTTACATTCTTTCCCCTTAATATTACTAAAGCATATTTAAATATGTCTTATTGCAAAGAGAACCCAGGTCTCCTAATCAATTATGTGTAATTCATAGTTCTATTTCTTTATCGAGCTACGTAGACAACGCTCTTGTCGCGAGCCAGATCCCGACGGAGATGTTGCTTTTGTTGACGCTGTGGACGACGATGTTGAAAAAGAAACTGTGGAGACCGATGCAGAGACGGTCCCGGAGTCTGTAGAACTAGGAGGATCTGTTGATGTCGTTGTGTCTACAAGCAAACATGACTGTGTCTACACGCATGACTGTGGGTCTACAAGCGAACTTATGAAATATTCTAGTCTATTTTTAGAAACAAAGTGAGAACTAGAAAAAAATGACTAAATATATATACAATAGAAATAAAAAGCAAATTGCAAATTAACATTGCAAGCACTAAATCTATTCGATGAAAAATATAGGGAAAGAAATATAGCCATTGGATGACCCTTCTATGTGCGGCTTTATTTAGTCAGGGGTCGTTACTCTACTATGATTCCATGAAGTTCAGTTGTTCATCTCTATATGCTGGTGACGCTTAGATAGATTAGCAGATAGATGCTGGGCACTAAACATAAGACGAAACATAAAAACAAAATCAGGAAATCTAAATTAGATAAGTGTGCCAGTAAATGAATATCTTACCACTCCGAGGTAAGGAGTATGCATAATACACAACAGTATTAGGTTTCGATCCACTTCTGAAAAGCTGGAAAAAATTTAAATTTATTATCTTCAAATGTCAAGGTCATTACATGGTCAATGGCATAGTCCTGCATTACATAGGTACGATCAAAAGGAATAGTTGCACATATTCATGAAAATTACCGTGTGGTAAACGATAAAGGTTAAGTCACGTGAAGGTCAAGAAGACTAAGGTAAAAAAATGGTCGTGGGAAATAAATGTTTATATCATTATGCAGCAATGTTAGATTTTATCATTTATAGATTGGTCATTTCCACGTGGATATGAAAAGACACGAGTAAAGCACCATATCTGTCTCATGTGGACAAACAAATGAATAAAATATCTGAGATACTGTGTTAGTGTCATTTTGATATTATACCCAGACGCTGTTGTCCAGTGGTGCTGCACATATCCAGCGGATCCGAAGGTTATAGGTTTGAATCTCGTCGGGTCAATGAATTATAATGGCCTTCTGGACGCAAGTACTGGTCCATCCAAGAACCTGTTGAGAGTTGTAAGAACCCGTTCCCAATCGTCGTAAAATTAATGATAGAATCAACAAAGGATAAATCAAATCCAAGCAAATAGACTTTAAATAAACTGTACCCCCCCCCCCTCACCTTCAAGACCGCCGGGGCAGTGATCGCTGTGTAGGAGTACATAAACTGGGCGGTAGACAGGTGGTACCACTCCGTCCCCAGGGCACTGAGGGGGGCCGCGGTCGTGTCCTTGATGTTGTTCTTCTTCGCTCCAATTATGATATTACCGTCAATATCATACAGCTCTGGAAATGCATGTATATTGTATATCATCACATCATCATCATCATCACCATCATCATCATCATCACTATATAATCTCAAATATATATGTGTGTGTGTGTGTGTGTGTGTGTGTGTGTGTGTAGAGAGAGAGAGAGAAAGATCTACAATGTTGTTAGATAATCATGATGACATCATCATACAATGTAGTAATAATTATGTGTATGTCTTTTTTTATTTTTTTTTTATTTTTGTAATCAAAGTATCACGACCGTCTGCTTAGAATACACTGAGGGTAGCGTTAACTCCTTAAATACCGCAGATACAAAGGATGCACATGTCATTAGGAAAGGTCTGCTTGGGATGGACTACTTAACCAATTACAAGATGATGGGATTGGCCATCGACAGGACCAGGAATGACAGGATACGATACCACCACCCCCCCCCCCACCCACACACACATACACAACATTTCGATAAACAGCAGATGACCTAAACGAGCGTAGCGATGTAGCAAGTGTAGGCTTCTATAACACGCAATATTTACCGATGAAGTTGTATCTCATCTCTCCAAATTTGAAATAGACCTGAATCAGGAAGGCTCCGACAGGAACGGTAACAATGTCTCCAGTTTCACCTGTAATGGAAGCACAGAACATTTGTATTTCGATACTCAACAGCATAAATATACAAAATGTAACCGAGCAGAACTACCGACCTACTGTCTGCCCCTGAAAGTGAGGTTTTTTTGCTCTTTTATGTAGTTTTTTAATGGCAGATAACTCAAAATGTAGAATGGTGACCCTCCCCTCCCCCCATTTTTTAACCATAATGTAATTCTCTATAATCATGCAACGTTTTAGAAAATTATCATGCCCGTCGGCTAGTTTAAATTTTCCTTCTTTGTCTTAATAGAAAATAACTGCATTGTGCACGTATGTTTATAGGCCCATGTACGCGTGTTTAACCCTTTCCCTCATAGAGGATACCATGAAAAGACCTATGCGAACAGCATAAAACCAGATCAGCCTGCGAGTAACTCGCAGGCTGATCAGGTTTTATGCTGTTCGCTGCTTCTCAGTGGTCTAGTAATGAGGATTTTACAATTAAATTTGGTAAGGTTTGAGTTTGGCTTTCTGCAGATCAGGCTTTATGTGGTACCTATTGAGTGCGTCAAAATGAGTCTATATGAGGGAAAGGGTTAACTGTGAGTGTATGTTTAACATACCCTGGGCCAAGGGCGTGTCAAAGACTCCCTCTACAATGGTGCACGTGCTGTTGTCCCCGCCACACACGCCGCAACCATCTGACATTAGCCCCGAGTTAATACCGTCACAGCCAATCGTCTAGAAAGAAAAAACAACAATACATTAATACACAAGTTTATTAAGACCCGTACACTAATTTGCATGATAAATACACGTGATTGCAATGATGTTATTAAGGCGATATCCTGTATTATTATAATAATGTAATAACCGCGTGCATAAATGTACTCTACTTTGTACTTACTTCAGTTTAAAATCATTTATTTTACGCCGATTGGGAAACCTTAAAACTTATACTAACCCCTTCTGAAAGATCCTGAGTTGGACCAGTACTAAGCGCTTGGGAAGGTCATGAATAGATATCAGGGAGAATATTTCAATCCATTTAACGAGAACATGACAATATAAGTCGGACGGTTTACCATTCATAATAGTGGATAGAGCGTCCTATCATGGACCGGTGATGTACTACCCCATAGCTATTCAGTTATGGAGCATAACTGAAAGGGAATGGTAATTAATATCCCCGGCCGTGATATACCAAAGACAGAAACGTTGTACTGGTATATCTGAAATACACTTGGTGTCTAGCATATAAGGGTAGTTACAAAATTGACTGTCCTATTTTCAGGATAATTAGACAAGGTGTGGTATCATGCCACTTGTCTTCGGCGTATTTTTGCAGCGCGGTGACACTTAAATTGTCCGTAGACAAAAGTCACCAAAATGACAGAACTTTTGTTGAAGGGACGTATACCTCAAACATTTAACCCTACCATTCTTATTCTTTACCTCACATTGCCCCTTGACGCACATTCCGGAAATGTTTTTGCTTCTCGAATAACCGCCCAGATCCGGCTGACCAAGCGTCACCCCCAAGTCTGGAGGATCACACGTGGTACCGTCGGGCATAAGGCTGTACCGGTCGTTCCAACTCGGCAGTGGCATGCCACTCGCAACTTTGCAATACACCTCACACTGCCCTAGTTTATCTGTGGTAGGAAAACTTTTTTTAAAGGGCAAATTTTGATATATTGGCCGTCAACAACAATAACAATAATAATATTAATATATTTTACTCTAAAGACTTAATATCACCAAAAACATCCAAATCTATGTATAAGGTATATGCATCAACAATATTATATACCATGCTATCCAAAAAACATCAAATAATATCACTTATAATGCCTTTTTCATATTTTCTTTTCTCGTGTCTACGAACTTCTTCAGACGTTATCTATATCAATCTAACGTCATTTATCATATATCATGTTTGTTTTCTTAATCCGCGATGTCACCTTAAGAGTATGAAACTTTTTTTACAACAGACATGATGAACATTTTATCCTCTACGCTGAAAGAGTTGATTTATCATTCATTGCTTTTAAACTTAATATACGGGAACATTTCTCATAAAGTTTCAAAGTTTCTTTTCATATTTACATCGAATGGAAAACAAGTTAAACTAACTTATGCTTATCTCACTCGATGGGTTTCTGGTTGGACCAAAACTTTCCGCCTCGGGAGGTTATTAAAAAATCCTTGGCCCAAATGGTGTTCAACCCCACAAACTGAAGGTTGAAAATCCATGAGGAGAGATAGATCTAGCATGGCGGGGTAGTACATGATTTATATAACAAGCAACCAAACAACAAATAAGTAAACATGACATCCATTTAAACTACCTATAAGGAGCACATTGAAAACTCCTTAATCATACCTAATGTAACTTAGGCAGAAATGATACTAGATTGATAACAGAGTGTCTAAGATCCACTGCTAGATCTGCGTGTGTCAGTGTTGGGTTCAGTGTTTAAGATCCACTGCTAGATCTGCGTGTGTCAGTGTTGGGTTCAGTGTCTAAGATCGGTTGGGTTCAGTGTCTAAGATCCACTGCTAGATCTGCGTGTGTCAGTGTTGGGTTCAGTGTCTAAGATCCACTGCTAGATCTGCGTGTGTCAGTGTTGGGTTCAGTGTCTAAGATCCACTGCTAGATCTGCGTGTGTCAGTGTTGGGTTCAGTGTCTAAGATCCACTGCTAGATCGGCGTGTGTCAGTGTTGGGTTCAGTGTCTAAGATCCACTGCTAGATCTGTGTGTGTCAGTGTTGGGTTCAGTGTCTAAGATCCACTGCTAGATCGGCATGTGTCAGTGTTGGGTTCAGTGTCTAAGATCCACTGCTAGATCTGCGTGTGTCAGTGTTGGGTTCAGTGTCTAAGATCCACTGCTAGATCTGCGTGTGTCAGTGTTGGGTTCAGTGTCTAAGATCCACTGCTAGATCTGCGTGTGTCAGTGTTGGGTTCAGTGTTTAAGATCCACTGCTAGATCTGCGTGTGTCAGTGTTGGGTTCAGTGTTTAAGATCCACTGCTAGATCTGCGTGTGTCAGTGTTGGGTTCAGTGTTTAAGATCCACTGCTAGATCTGCGTGTGTCAGTGTTGGGTTCAGTGTTTAAGATCCACTGCTAGATCTTCGTGTGTCAGTGTTGGGTTCAGTGTCTAAGATCCACTGCTAGATCTGCGTGTGTCAGTGTTGGGTTCAGTGTCTAAGATCCACCGCTAGATCGGCATGTGTCAGTGTTGGGTTCAGTGTCTAAGATCCACTGCTAGATCTGCGTGTGTCAGTGTTGGGTTCAGTGTCTAAGATCCACTGCTAGATCTGCGTGTGTCAGTGTTGGGTTCAGTGTCTAAGATCCACCGCTAGATCGGCATGTGTCAGTGTTGGGTTCAGTGTCTAAGATCCACTGCTAGATCTGCGTGTGTCAGTGTTGGGTTCAGTGTCTAAGATCCACTGCTAGATCTGCGTGTGTCAGTGTTGGGTTCAGTGTCTAAGATCCACCGCTAGATCCGCGTGTGTCAGTGTTGGGTTCACATACCTTTACCGTTCATTTTCCGACCGCTTCCGTCGAATGTGGACCCGTCCAGGATACCTGCATCAATAAGTCTCTGGCAGGTTTCGGCAGCACGATCCGTGACCTCGGAAGTCGTGTCTGTGGGACATGGCTGTCAACATAAAGGTTTGTATAAGATCAGATGTTTCAACGTTCCATCAGCGGTATGTTTTACATTTGAGTATTTTTTATGTAAAGGTGCTGCTTCACTGCGATTGCATGCTTTAGGAGCGTGGACTACATCCAGTCACAATATCCCGTGAAGTGGTTTGTATGTTGCGACTGGCAACCGAGTTAGAACGATATCAGCCAAACCCTCATGTGCTTAGCGCTAAACAGTCATTTCAGCGGAATGATCAACACTACACACTGCACTAAACTCGTGTGTAAAACAAGGGAAGTAAATCCCACAAAAGTGCCATAACAAACCGACACATTTGTATCCCTTGAATCTTTCTTCTGCGTTTCTTGTTTTTTTTTTCAGTGTATAAAATATTGTAAATCATATCACATTGTTTCCATTCTAAAAAGGTATGCACAGCTTGCATGTTTTGTATTGTCATATAAAATATCAAATGTTTGTTTGTTTGTTTGTCTACTTGCTTTTAATGTCTCGTCAACAGTAATTCAGTCATTTGGGCGACTACATAATCATTTCAAATGCAGCTTGATCAATATAAGCTGTCACCTATATCAAACAGTCAATCTGACTTAGCTATCAACTTTAATATTTGCAAATAAGCCCTTCTATTTAACATTCTTTAACGTTTACCTGTCCTAAATGCCCGTTTAACTAACTAGCCGCCTCGGACATGTCGGACATCTTGACTAGAACTATCATTTTTTAATCATCCTTAATCGATATAAATGTTCGTTGATTCTGCATTAAATACAATTTCGTGTGTTTGCATATTCGTGGATTCGTGCTCTAAAAATGGTGAGGTCTACCAAATGGATGATTTTCTCAGGCTTTATATTCGTGAATAAAACCATCCACGAATTCAAAGAACATTATTCTCCTTCAAATATCAATAAGTTTACAGTGACCCATATTAAATATGGTATACTGACTGGTATTAAAAAAACAACTTAATGGAACTTTCAATGAAAATAGACATTAAGTGCTGATATTAGCGAGTAGTTCTGTACCTCATTGTAACACGGCCTTGCTTCGTACTTGCTGCCAGGGCACGATGCGGTGTTAAGGGGTCTGAAAAATACAAATATATTAATTGTGTATCTCTGGTTTGGAGGAAAAAGACCCAAGGTCATTGACCCTACTCTGCTGATCTATAAATACACGTATTTTGACTTCCTTTCATTTAATAATTTGTCTAAAGTCGATCATTAATTAATTACAACTGTAAGTAATCCCGCAGATTCTTATGATGGACCAGCACTTTGCGCCCCTGAAACATTCTGGCTTCTAGCGAGGATCGATCTCCAGACTTTCGGATGTATTGTCTTTGGTTGCAATCGGATAACGGCGTCCGGGTCTTTCGTCCACCATACTGATAGTGGTATTATTAAAATAACTTCATTTTAGAACATCTCTTAAATAGAAAAAAAAGCGTAAACACATAAATCAATATATTATCTTGAGATTGTTTTATTCAATGTTAACCCATATACATGTACTATTATTTTCTTTGTAGTTAATATCTCTAATTACTGATTTTGATAGTCATTATTTGATGTAGAATAATCTAAAACCTTTATGTTAAGAAATCGCAGTTAAACTTTACTGTAAGAGTCACTGTCCTGTGAGTTTACACTTAGAGGTTGCAGGTTCGAATTCCACTGAGAGATAGATTCATTTTCATAACTTACTAAAATGCGATGAATCCGTATAATTTTATATCTGTAACTGTCGAAGTGATGCTTGTTAGTATCATTACAGGTGATTTAAAATGTACCAAAGGACAAATCTATGAATATCTGTATATGCTTGATTATCAGTATAACACTTATATTTTCACAACTATCACTGATATAATAGTCCACATGGCAAAGGTTGTGGGTAACGTCTGTTGTAACTAGATTAAAAGTCATCACTCGGACCTGTCCATTACAGTCTTATGAGCCAGTTTGAAAAAATGGTACATAAAATTATGAATAGCAATCAAGCAATATTCAGGGTTTACTTTATCAGCTGACTTTCAACATACCGAGGGATTTAAAATCAAATAAACCCTCGCTTTTACTCCTTAGCTAGGTCAGTTCATGGATCATATGTTTTGTTTGATTTGGTGTAACGTCCCACCCGACCGTATTTGAGTGTTTACACATGATGCAGATATATAAAGTGTTACCTCGCTACGATATCACACTAAAGATAAGCACTCATCATGAAACCGGGCCAACGAATCCTTTGAGGATACTTGTATGCTGTGCGCCATCTAATAGAGATTGAACGACGTCGGTATGTCCCGATCAATGATTGAACCAACGACCTCCTGGATACGTGGTGTACGTTCTAACAACTCAGGTCAATAATCAATTCTTTGATAGAACTCATAAAGTAAAGGTAAGACCTGACCTACTTACACTGGATTAGTGCACGAGCGCGTTCTCAGGTGTATCCCGTTGCCGCACGTTCTTGAGCACGCGGAACTTGAGGACCATTCCGTCCAGCCCCCCTCCACCACTACTATATTGGCTTCCGGTATGCGCGTCTCCGTCCACGTGAGGCACTCTTCGTCCACACAAACGAGGCCGTCGCCACAGTACGTTCCGTCAGGTGTGGGGAAGTGATTGACCATGATTCCAAATGTCGGTCCCTCCACCATGTTAATGCAGCTATACATGGCACATAGACCACCGGGCTGTAGGGTAAACGGTACCTTAAGGTAAAGTCCCTGTAATGGTTCCGCTACATTTCGGACCTCATGACCTTTCACGGAGATACCAAGTTTTCTAATGTTTCATTAGGGTACCTTGGTTATCTTGGTAGAGGATAAGTGGTCCAAGATGTAATGGAACCATAACAGGGACTTTACCTCAATTATTCAATTAATTTTAACTAATCAATCACATTACTGATAATTCTACAGCCACCTACAATGAACAGACATTGTTCAAGCAATTACCTTCGAGTACATATAACCTCAATACAGCAATCAGCCGTGCTAAACAATCCCTTTCCATTGCTCCTTTTATTGACCTCTAATAATAGGTTTGCCTGTTAGTCTTTTAAAATGTCTCTTATATAACATTTTTAACATATATACATATATAAAACAGAATCGCTATTTTTTTCATAGCAAACTTTCTTTTTAAAGTCTCCATGCATGCTTTTTAATGGGTATTCGGGGCCTCCGTGGCCGAGAGGGTAAAGTCGCTGACTTTAACACTCACTCAGGCCCTCACCGCGTGGGTTCGAATCCCGGTAGGGTCATTCGGATTTTCATTTAAGGAAGCCTTCCAGCTGGCTTGCGGTAGGTCGGTGGTTCTACCCGGATGCCTCTGTGCATTCGGGGTCTTCCTCAAACTGTAATTAGCTGGGCGTCGCTATATGACTGAAATACTGTCGAAGCGACGGTTAACTCAAATAGTCTAGTCTAGTCTCAAAGGTATTCTAATATGCCATTGAATTATGCTACGCAATTAGAGATGCAATTAATCTTCGCCAAAACGAAAACAAAAAACGACTACATTTACATATTCAGTTAATTGTTATATAAATATCATCTATTTATTCACAATCATGTTACTGCAATGACTAATTTTATTGACCAAAAAATGACATATCGGTAACAAACAGATGTACCATAGCTATGCCGAGCAGATTTTGGAAACAACACATCATTAGATAGATCTATGTGTAGAAAACGTAAAATTTCCATAGCATTAAAATGGTGTGATATAACATCGATGGTAACATCACGTGACGGCCACGTGACGTTGCCTGACACTCACGATCGCATCGACGAACCATCCTCTGTAGAACCAACCATCTCCATGCTTCTGTTGACACAACTCGTCCGAGCTGTATTGCATACCTGTAACATATAAGATGTATGTATGTATGTATGTATGTAAAACACATTTACAGTTTCTCTCGTATGCCATACACCTCACATTACTGAACCTACCCCCGTTTGATGGAGTTCAATGTCAGTATCACTGTGTACATTTATATGCAAAACATGTATGCAAAACAATACGTTATCAGTTGCTGTCGAAACAAATTGTCCATTATGCCGCAAACTTATGTAGGCACAATACACACTCATACTTTCTCCATTTCACAATATTAGGACCTCACGGATCATTTTATACAATATATATTTTTTTCAAAATTTAAACGAAATGCAAGCATTTCATTGAACAATTATGTAGGACAAATACATGTTATATTATCGATGTCGTCGAGAGATATGTGTCAACAATAACAAATGTTTATCACGGACATTTTACCAAGTTATCATTGTGCCATCCCAAACAAAGACTATTCTTTATTGATGTGTGATGAAGCCCAAACGTTCTATTTAGTCGGCCGATAAGCAGATACGTGAGGATTAGTGAGGTCAATTTCTAGAGCTGAAAGGACTTATTATTTTACTTCCATAACTCTTATCAAATATTGTTCTACTTGACATAAAAAAGAAATAGAAACATGTTTATTATTAGTGGTAGTACTCAAGGATTTAAATCAAAGGTACACGTTTTCCATAATTTGTAATCTGCCAAAATGCATTAACAATCGGCCCCAAAGTCTGTGATGGCATCCAAGACGCGTTTAAATACAAATGTATATGGGTTACCCTTCAGTGTGAATAAATTATTTTGATGTATGAGTATATTAGCATTCGTGCAAACAAATGCATGTTTTAATTTTGCTTGTGTGTGAACTTCATGTAATTACACATATATGTGTGTACAGTTAAAGTCACGTTGGCTTATAGCGATCATTTCAAGAACAACAAATAGAATATGGAGTATACCAAGGGTTGCTTATCAATTTTATCTTACAAAGGATGTTTTAAAACTGGATAAAGATCCTTGCAAGTTTATATTTAAATTATGTTCAAATAAAAAAGATCCATGAAAACATTTGAATATTACAAGTAGATTAAGAGGTTTTGTGTTAGAATTAAATCCACAGAGTAATTGTTAGTGATTACAATTAAAAAATATATAATACAACTGTATGAGCAAAATCAAGTTTTAAGCATGACGGAAGAGAGAAAGAGAGAGAACTTCTGAAACGTAGTACATAATAACATGACGTTAGAAAGCGACGTCACTTCCTTTACCTTCATAGAGTCCATTCATTTTAATGGCGGCAACATCAGGTAATATCTGATCGTCTGGTACGTTGATAGTAAAAATGCAGTCCGGGGCTGCTAATTCACTAGGATAATATAGCATACAGCATGTTGTCACAAGAATAAGATGCCATGATATCATGTTTTACCAACCAGGCGAAAAGAAAAGTTATTTGTTTCCAATACTGTCTCCGAAAAGATAGGGTCGGCTGAACTTTTTTTTACTTTTACTTTTTTTCCTCGGTTTTTACCTTTTTTTTAGAGGAAGTGGCGAAAAACAGTGTTTTGAAACCGTATTAGCCCGAATGTATCGAAAAAAATGTTTAGGATCGGTTCAAACAAATAGGGTCAGCCGGGTTGGTGGAAACAGGTAAGTCTTTTTATTACGCCTCATTTTTGAACCATCTGTTTTGATAAGGCGACATATTTATTTACGTGCAAATTGGCTCCGCTTCGAATTTTATGTGGTGTTAAAGCAGAAATTTGACATAACAAGAGGTGAGAATTTTATGTTTCGTAAAGCTGACGATGTTAATCAATTGATAAAAACTCAGTACACGTAGACCGAGTGCATTGTGTGTTTGTATCCAAATACAAATATGTGAACATAGCACGTATTTGAAGAAATGCAAGGGGACAATACTAATTTTTATCGGAAAAAAAGTGGCAGAAATTAAAAGACTGTTAATAAAAGAAAAAAAGTTTTTATAGTTGAGTTCCTACTTAATCATTCTAAACGCTGAAATATTTCCGTGAACACATTTCGTAGCTTGTTCACTCTTGCAGAAAAAAAAACATTAAAAAAATATTGACAAATAACTAAATGGGGACTCATATAGAATGCATTATGTGTGGTGCAATGTTACAAACTTGTTTTTATAGCTCATGCGACGTTATTTCCGCCTCTACTTTTAGCATATTGGTAAAATAAAATATGTGGCTATTTAGATATTTTCGTTAAACATCGTCATGTTTTAAGTTCTATAGTTTCACCTCGAAATATCTTGAAATGGGTTGATTTTTCCGTTACATTTGTATGTATATAGTACCGGAAGTATGACATATTATTTGAAATGATAATGGAACTGTGTCTTGACCTTCATTTGATTTTCACTGAAACTTAAAGAATGCATCACTTTGAGGTGAAATATATTCCATATCCACTCAAAACAAACAAATGTTCTTTTTATTTTATGCTAACTGATGACAAAATAATGGAACTAGTTGTGTAATCGTTCCTTTTCACACGCGATTGAATTCATGTTCTTTTGAATACACATTTTGTCCGCCATTTTTGATAGTTGTAACGAGAAAAAGGCAGACATTTATTAACTGGATTTGTGTGTGAACTAAACATTGTCAGACATAAATAATAAGTCCATTTTGATACATTGACAGCAAACAAAACTACATATTACCCCAATTATCTCACAATAAAAAGTAGTTCCGGCATATCTATATCAGCCACAGTGTGGATTGATATAGATTATATCTCACTGATAAAACCCTGTATTTCATCAGTTAGCATAAAATAAAATGTTATATATGTTATACACCAGAGTAATATCATAGTCCGATTCCAGAAATAGGCGAAGAGACACGACTTTACTCACGTGACTAGTATTCTGAGATGATCTTTACTGCATACTGTCCACCGGAAATCTTCTGAATATCCCATGATTCCGTAGTCACCTGGTGCACAGTCACCCGTAGCGTCATGTATCATGTTCAAACTGTGAAATACCAATGGTAAAAAAAAAATCTTAAAGATCATGGGACACAGACATTTAAATTCTTATAACCCTAATAGCCATCAATGCAACTTCACAATATATGCTTTTAAAATTTCAAATAATGGAAATGGGGCAAATTGACATGTTATGCGACGTATGACAGAAGTTCTTTTATTACTTCCCCTTGATAATTTTGCTTTCATGAGTTATCTTCCCTGAAAACTAAAAAATAAAGTGACTTTCTCCATTTTTCTACGGTAAAGTTTAGATTTTTTCATGAAATTTGAAACATGTAATGCATCTTTCTACCGTGAGTTCTTTTAATTAATCAAAGTCCGTTTTTCTTATTCACAGAAAATGTATATTTCCCATAGGCTTCAATGTTAACTTGAATACAGATTGTTTCTCTCCCAAATCAGATAAAAGTTGAAGAAAAAAAAAACCCTTGGTGAGATATTTTCATTTTTGAATATCATCAAAGTTTTAAAGTTTCATAGAAATATAACCATTCTGTGTCAAAATATGGAATATGGCTATTAGGGTGCTAATACCTATCGCAAATCTTGTTTGTCTCTTCGCATAAGCTCATATGATTTATGTGTAACGGTAGGGTTACAATATTCTTAATAAAGCTGTTTTTATTTTTTAAAAAAAGCTGTTTTCATGTTTTACTGTTTGATATCTCATCTGCAGATAACAAACTGACCTGTGACCGAGCTCGTGGTAGGTTATATAGAATCCTAGGGTTTTGTCTGCAGAGGCTGCGCACCTGTTACTCTTTTCAACTGTGCAGATACCTGGTAACTTCGACATCCCATCAGCGCTGGCTTCGGTTCTGAAAATATTAACAGCTTCTTACACTTTTACAGAAAATGAAAATTAACAAAATGATTTAACATACATGATAAAGTCTAAGGGCTGTGTGCATGAGTGCAGGTCCGAAGGTTTTTGGTTCGAAACCCTTTTAAAGGATATATTATATTCTACCCAGGTTGACAGTACTGGCCGAACCCAGGAACGGTTGGGAAGGATTAAGTAAATATGCTTGAGCTTGTTTCAATATTAGCGTGAATAGAAATATGGTTTGATAAACAATACATATAAAGACTCTTAGCAAAGAGTGTGCCTCTTTCGGCCCTTAAGGTGCACTCTTAAAATACAAAATGACAAGAAAGTATTTTGAAACAAATCATTTATATATTTCACATTTTATTATGCAAGTTTATTTTCAAAAAATGTGATCTACCACCAACATGAATAAGTGTCCACATGGTAAACATGTATTACTATATTCATGTCTGTGATAATGTATGCAATAATGCTCTCAGTTGATAATTTTGTTAATTTTAGATCTTCATGAACAGCCAATGCAGCATTCGTTTAAGCCTTTCCCCCGTCAACTAACCATGTGATAAAAGTAAGACTTTGGGGGAAAACAAGTTAAAAAAATATAACGTTCGTTTCATCAAATTAATTGTAAATCAGCTGTCAAAAACCTGCGTCACGAGTGGTAAGCCGAAAATCGACTTTGATTAGCTTGATCAGGCATGTTCGATAATGACTGACAGAATTGGAACATCAAACTTATGCCTACCCAGTATGAATATGGAAGTGATCTGCCGGTAAAACCTTCGGCTGCTGGGTGACAGAACTGCAAAAATCACCCATAGTTTGGCCTATGTTGTCAATTGTGAAAATGTACCAGTCCTGTAAACATAAAAAAAGAACTTGCATTACATTGTATCATGCAAATAAACGTATCGTATCAAACTGTATCATACCAAAAATGTTCCGACTATATAGCAAGATTATTCACTTTGAGGAAGACTTCGTATTGGCCTGCAGAAGATCGGATGTTCCCAGCAGTTGTAGCAATCCTTCCTATGTCGATAATGAGCTGGCTGTTGTTATATGACTGACAACGAACACCTCTAAATCAACAAAAACTTTGGTTATACATAACGTGTTACATAAGATACAAATAGTCTATAACATCCCGCTTGCAGCTGAAGCCACTGCCAGGAGATCGTTTTACTTAACTTCGTATGAACAAAAAATATTCGTTAGCGTACAATCAGAGATGTAAAATATTTTCCTGTGATTTTCTTTCTTTGTAAGATGTATTGTGTTTCAAAAATGCAAACGGACCAACAGACTTACGACTTAGATCAAATTTGATCGTGCGAGATTAAGTTAAATGGGCTAGCGAAATTGTCCTGTTCAGCAAACAAAACCGAAAGCATTAATCGCTTAAGAGGTTCGTACAGACTAAATAAGACAAACATGAGATTATGGAACAAATTTAAGAATTATGCATCTATCAATGTTTTTCCCCGAGGACCTAGGGGAAGTAAACTATTCATAATTTTTCGTTATTGGGAATTGCCAAAATCCCTATATTATATGATTGCCGAGGTCCGGTTCCCTTTTGTCTGTCATATGTCCGCCTGTCGAGAACGGTGATAGAACTGTCAAATGCCACGTCTATGCCCGCTGCACCCACCCTTGGGCAAAACGTTGATGGGTGCATTAAAATGGAATGAGAAAAGACCGTAATGGTTGCTTTATTATCAACATTCAACGTACAGACACGTACTGTCTGTTCCTGAAAGCCTATCAGTACAAACGTTCCTTCATCTCTCTCTCTCTCTCACTCTGCATATAACTTTAAAAGTTAAGATTGACTTCTGAATAAACCATTTTTTGTATTTAATGTCATGTTCTAATGGTTGATAATGTTACCTTAAAACTGTCTGATCCAAGTTCGAGCCACGTTGTGGGCAGGCTCAAACTACTGGCTCTACCATAAACTATCGAGCTTTATTAGTTTGAACTGTACTTGGATCATTGGTATACTATTACATTTACAAAAAGTAGAGTCGCAATGTAACAAAAAATGTCTCGTTTTACCAGCCCAACCTCAGTTTAAAGGGGTCATGTTTATTAAGCTTTTGTTGTGTCTTCATGTAACTTCTACTCGCACATAATCCAAACCAACTGGACAGATCATCCTGCGGTTTGTTTCCCTGCAGGATTAGCACCATATATTTCAGGCTCTATGGTCTAACAGAAAAGAGTCTTGGCATTACCTGGTTAGTTTTCCAAAACTCAAGATGAACAAGTTTGATCGTGATGATGTACCCAAGGTCTTCACTCAATCCAACTGCAGCCTGAACCTGGTAACAACACATAAACATATGTATATACATGGTAAGTCTCAGTGTGACATCAATATTCAATATTGGTTCTATCACAGTTTAGATGATCGATGTTTGGTGGGGAGACCGGGGCAAAGTGTTACATTTTTAAAACTTTTTAAGTATCTGTTGACATGAACTTACATGAAGCCTTATAAGTGATGAATTCAGGAAATACATTCTAATTCGAGCAATTATTTTCAACAATTTATGACAAGAACAAAATTACGGGTATATGTAACATTTTGCCCGAACTTTGGGGTAAAGTGTCACAGTCCTCCTGGCAAAGTGTTAAATAACAAAATGCAAGAGAAATATAAAAAATAACGGAAAGAAATCGGAACCAAACATTAACAATAAAGGGAAACACTACTCAAGTAAAGTTCGTTGAATGAATGGTAGTAAAGCGTCGATTCCCGACATTACGGTCGGAAGTGTAGCCTGGTTCACAATGTTGCCATCAAAGATATTGCCCTTAGTAGCAGCATTACATTCTATATGTGCCCAACCCACTGGATCCATTTTATCTTGCTTTACAAAAGAGTTCCACACATATCAGACAATACTATTCTTCATCCTCTGACAAAATGTCTGACAAAATGTATACAGTAAAGGACAATAAATCCATTATGAAAGCCAAATAGCTATCACTTATAATGCATCACCTATGAAAGGGCTTGACCAAAAGAAAATATTATTCAAATATAAACACTGTCAGATTATGAGAGAAGCAACAATGGTAGGTTTCTCAATGAGCAAAGGGCAATTAATCTGATGTGAAATCTACAGGCTTATCAGATTGTCTGGAAAGGCTGAACCCTTGTATATATGTATACAGGTCAATATGTCCCTTACCCCCACCACCTCCCCGGTCTGCGATAATGGGCATTAAGTCTTATACCCTAAAGTTCAATACTTTTGATAGATGAACATGTGACATATTTGTTGGTATTGTAAGTGACATATTCGTTTGCTAAACAAAAATATTTGTGACATATTGGCGGCGTCGCATATTCGTTTTTGTGACAAAAAGGGTTCAACATAGCGTCATAGGCTTAATATATATTTCACTTGCGACATATTAAATACTTCGCCCACGTGCTATTGCAGTTTCATTGTCTTTTTCAATGCCATCGGCAGGTACCTTGGATGTCTGTGTCGTTTGTCTGATAGTTTCGAACCATTCTACAAAGTGTAAAATGCACAAGAACCCATTAATAGTTGAGTTATCTAGAGAATATAACTTTTTGCAATTATTATTAATTTCGAAACACTTATGGAAGTTCAACAATAAGTTCTGTTCCATTAGTAGATATATTATTGAGCTAAAATTGTGGTAGAAAGCGCAAGGAACAAAATGTTACACTGTAACACTTTGCCCCATGTATCACATTGCCCTGACCGTAGTTCTAGAAACACAATAGATCTGCAGTTAATCCAAATTAGGCTGGATAAAGTTTCATATAATATTTCCATTCTATCCTTTAACAATAAGCTAAACTATCCTCTAATCTCCCGGTGGAAAACAACCCGACACTTTGAATAATATTGAACATTTACATTTTGTCACAAAAAGCCTAGGCCCATCTTCTTAAATTCACAGACAAAAGGAACTGCCCACGACCTATCGGATGAAATGGCGCTTCCGAAAAGCGTTTACAGAGCAGTGTTCGTGACTTTATAGATGACAACATAGAGTCACAACTTCAAATGTAACACTTTGCTCCGTGTAATACTTTGCCCCGGTCTCCCTACATATATCTCTGATGTAATGACTGGCTAAGTTCCATTTAACTTCGCTCGATTCCCTTTACATACGTACCGTACAATTTACTAGAATCAATCAGCGAAAAGTAGACTATGTACCATTCATCAGTGATCGCTGGCGTCTTGCGCTGATACAAGTTCGATCCTGGTTTATTTTTGTTATCACATTTAATTGATTCAGATGACAATATGTCATACAACGGGAATAACTTGAAAATCTCCAAAGCAAAGACATAATTACATGTTATAGAATAACGCAGGCTCGGATCCCACGTCTTAGAGTCCTCCTTTACTGGGTCATGACAGAGAAAAGTTTTATAGGACTTTTTACACCAAAAGCTAAACAGATAGTTTGAATATGTGAGATAACTTTTTAAAACAATCAAAGACTTCCCTTTATTGATCAGTTGGTTCAAGACATCGGAGTTGTTTAGAGGACGATTTATATGATTCGGAAGGAAAAGAAAGAAACTAGATGTCTGGAATAAAATGTTTCAACTAATAAAAACCAATTTAAAAACTGAAATTAAATTAAAGAGATTTAAAAAAGAAATAGGAAAAGTCCTGTCAATGTACTGTGAATGTAAACGACATACAGAAAAGCAAACGAAAAAGAAAGTTAAAATTGAACTTGTATCCTCCAGCTTTGAAGTGCTTTGTGTTTACCAATGTGTATACCAATGCTATGTGTACAACAGACAGTGATACTAGTACATTGCCCCTTTTACAACTGAACAAAGTGTACCTTTCGCTGATTTATTCCTGTAAACCGTATGGAATATAACGAGAATCGAACGAAGAATAATATATTAGGTGTAGTGACCATGTAATGTATGCGCTTGTGACCAGTAAAAGAAACATACACAATACTATGGCCATTTACCCCATTCCAAACAATGCCAGCTTTTATGATCTTCCCTTCTCGCGTGGTCGCCCCATCTTCCTCCAGTACCCGCCAGAAGATTTCATCCCAGTATGAAGCCACTTCCACGGTGAAGCTTTCTAATGTCTGGCGCCGGACCCGCTCCGACTGGCTCGAGTTCACGGCTTTCTTGACTGTGTAGAAACCACGCACATGGGAAACGTTATAGTAATAGGAAACATTTTTAATTAATGATTTAGTACATAATACTGTAATGCAAAGACGAACTGCAAACCGTGATATATCGTCAGTATCATATTATCATACATATCATTATATGTAATTTGAAAAGCTACTCACAGTCACTCATGTATAAAACGTTTTTGTTGTTGTTCTAATTTGTAAATAGTAGAATTTAGAAGCTAGACACAATTGATCTTCTTAATATCATATTGTGATGAGTTATCTTAGTGGAGTATGATGACCATCACTGATCTCACGTCTAAATATCATATTGTGATGTGTTGTTTTCATTGCCAATGATACAAGAGGAGCATCAATATTAACTTGTATAAATATCATATGCCGATGTATTGTTTTATTGCCAATGTTACAAAGGGATCATCACTAATAACTTGTATAAATATCATATAATAATTGTGATGTGTTGTTTTATTGCATTTTACAAGAGGAGCATCACTAATAACTTGTAAAAATATCATATTGTGATGTGTTGTTTTTATTGACATTGTAAAAAGAGGAGCATCACTAATTACTTGTATAAATATCATATTGTGATGTGTTGTTTTATTGACATTGTTAAAAGAGGAGCATCACTAATTACTTGTATAAATATCATTATTGCCATTGTTACAAAAGGAGCATCACTAATTACTTGTATAAATATCATATTGTGATGTGTTGCTTTTATTGCCATTGTTACAAGAGGAGCATCACTAATAACTTGTATAAATATCATATTGTGATGTGTTGTTTAATTGCCATTGTTACAAGAGGAGCATCTCTAATAACTTGTATAAATATCATATTGTGATGTGTTGTTTTTATTGCCATTGTTACAAGAAGTGCACCACTAATAACGTGTATAAATATCATGTTGTGATGTTTTATTTTTATTGCCATTGTTACAAGAAGTGCACCACTAATAACGTGTATAAATATCATGTTGTGATGTTTTATTTTTATTGCCATTGTTACAAGAGGAGCATCACTAATAACGTGTATAATTATCATATTGTGATGTGTTGTTTTTATTGCTAATGTTACAAGAGGAGCATCACTAATAACTTGTATAAATTTCATATTGTGATGTGTTGTTTTATTGCAAATGTTACAAGAGGAGCATCACTAATACCGTGTATAAATATCATATTGTGATGTGTTGTTTTTATTGCCATTGTTACAAGAGGAGCATCACTAATAACTTGTGTAAATATCATATTTTGATGTGTTGTTTCATTGCCAATGTTACAAGAGGGTCACTAATAACTTGTATAAATATCATATTGCGATGTGTTGTTTCATTGCCGAAAGAAACAATCCTAAGGTATTAAAGTTAGGTTTGCCTTATGAATGCAACGTAACGTTCCTATTGTCGCAGCAACTATCCTATTTTCAAATACATTTATCACATTAAACATCTATCATGTATAAATGGACTTAAATGGATATTATTGCTCAAACAGTAAACATGGTGGCATTATAATGAGTTGATATATAAATCCATAATTCCATGAAAAACATGGGTCATTAAATTTGAAATTATAAACTTTCCATTTGATGACGATGTATATTCATAAGCATCTTAGGATTTCGATTTTTATTTCAAATTGCCTTGTGTATTATGTTTATTAACGCACGTTGAAAATTGAAGATACCACTTGACCTTATGAAAAAAATCGACGTGTACCTAAGTTTTGGGACACTTTCTTAAAAAGAAAAATACGACTCTACGTTTTGGGACAAAATAAAAATATTTATTTTTTCTGTCCCAAAACTTAGAGTGATTACGGCTTTACCATTGGGTCATTCTGACATTTGATTATGTATATGATTTCATTTAAAAATTGAGATGTTCGTTTTAAAAATCATTAATTTCTGATATATCATTCCAAATATGTAATGTGCATAATATATTAAAAAAAAATATGATAAAGATCTTATTATAAATTTGGACGAAACTGATAATAAACATGGTTGAATGTACGTTAGATCGTTGATTTCAATGTGTATCTCTCATCCTTACGCCAGCGTCGTGAACAAACCGTTCATTTATACCCATAAAAGGGCCCGCCAAGCTTCGCGAATTCTCAAGGAAATTAATTAAGCCGATAATTGATGCATGACTAGTCCTCTATATCCGTATCGAATGGATGAAATGGAGCTGTTTGTTCGCTCTGGGTGTCAGCCTTTTTGATATTCCGCAAAGTACTGAATGCATTCGGCATTGAACACTTTAAACATGCAATACAGAAGCTTGTCAAATGTTTTGGTGCACTTTGAGCAGATGGAATGCGTGTCGACACAACACCTGACAAGTTATCGACTACTGTGTAGGGCGTAGGGCGTACTCTTGCGTACTTTTAACTGGTATATTCAAATGCCAATTGTATGTACTTTTTTTTTCGGGATGGGGGAATCATATACAATACCAAATGTTGACCAACGTAGTGTGATAACGAGAAGTCGCTCATATGGTTAACACAATTGAAGATTGCTTTAAATTTATCTTGAAAATGAAAACAACTTGAACAACAAATAGCAATTACGGAACATGCATTATTGAGTGACGATAATTAGTTTTAATTTAGATAAAAATGTAACAACTAAGAACAAATACTTTTATCACACTCGTATAATAAATCAGTTTACCAGTACAGTGTATTTCATTAATACATACCAGGTTGAAACATCAGTTGAAACATCAGTAAAACCTAGAATGTAAGACCACTACTGGGTCCGTCTGGAAGTGGTCTTAATACTGAGTGGGTCTCATTATTTTATTATGATGTTTTCAGAAATAAACTAACAAGGTTTCATTACAATGTTGATCAAATACAGTAGTTTTATTTAAAGAATGAATGAAAATATTTGTTTTTAAACAACATTGTCATGAAATGTTGAGTCTAATCTTAATTATTCTTATACAACTTTTTTCACATTTAAAATAAATATCTAAAGCCATATCATGCCGATTTAAGTAGTCTCTTATGCAATTTTGAGTTACCCACTATAATGAGGTGAGCGACCAATGGATTAAATAGTGAGCTATTCGGGTCCGACAAAGAGTGTCCGTAATATTGAGTTAGTCGTGAAATTGAGTTAGTCGCAGAATGAGGTTTAACTAATACATATTGTACAAGGCTGAGATTGTTTTTCATGTTTATATGTTGGAAATAACAAGCTTGTTAAGCCGCAGATTCGTAAATGACTTGGACCCTGTGTTTATATATTTGTTGTTGTTTTGTTTCTTGATGTTTCTTATTTCTTTTTGCCTTCAATTTAACGTCCCATCGAGAGTTTATCAATTATTTCAGAGCTTTTGTTCACATGAATAAATATTGGCCTAGCTGCGATATAACTCCGTGCTTTGAAACCACGCCCGGTCGTACCATCGTGATACTGGACAAATCAGTCCTACAACTACCCTATGTGCGGAGGGAAATATACCAATACCATAACGACTTTAATATATTACAATCTGGATCGAACCGACGGGGAAGACACTTTAACCTTCGGCCATCCGAACCAGCATCGTAAATTTTACAGTAGATATACAATGTATGGATTTTTATGCAATTTAATGGTCACTTATTAAATCATATGGGACTTTTAGTTAAGATCAGTTATGGTATATCATAGATTTCTCCCAATAAGGTATTATTGCTAAGATTAATGTAGGTTGGTGTGGTATCTGAAAAATAGCGGCCATGGATGGTATGAATAGACACTGTTAAAATATCAATAGGGGGAGGAGTTACATACAAATTGCGGATTCGTCCATTTATACATTCGAGATATGGCCAGTGACCTTTCATGGAAGATAAAAGTAACACATATCTACTTAAATAGTTGAACAGAAACAAATGATGGGAATTGCTGAAAAGAGTACCGTTTCAAATGAAATTGAAAAAGATGTTGCTGCTATACTTATTTGGATAGAGACCAGGGATGATAAATGTAAAGTTTTATACGAAATTGGTCCCTTTTTAAAGATAGACGTTGTTATACAGTTGGCGCCACCTTTACTTAGTTGACGGTTCTCTAACGACGCATAGACACATAATAATGTGTAGATACAAACGGCACATGGACTGACCTTGGTCCATTTCCTGGCTGTAAATGTCTTCGACAGTCCCACTGATATTGCCCCTAGAGATCAACACGGTTTCATCAAAGTTGTCTTCCATCTCACCCACAGGATCGATCCTGTATTGATTATGGCCCTCGATAAAACTCCCAGTCTGAAGCGATACATATATATCAATTACGCCATGATAAATGCTAAGTATTGCGAACGGAAGTATAATCAAGATGTGGTCAATGTTATACCTTGATGATCTGTGCTATCATGTAATCAGTGACATAGCCAGGCTTGAAATAAAGATACGTTCAGCTGGATGGGTGATCCCTTATGATGAATGTTAATGGGATCTTAGAGGTCTTAATTTAAATTTTCTGCCGGTATTGCTTCACAGAAAGTGTGCATTGTGTGAAAAGTCCACCACGCCCTTGATAATGATCACTGTCAGTGAAGATTAGATATTGGTACACTTAACGATATTTGTGATTATTGATAATGATTATGTTATATATTTCGAATGGCTGAACTCAACAATCTAAGATGAGAACCAAATTTGATGGCTCAAAAAGCTAATACTCGTCTAAGCGTTATCGCTAAAATCCTACTTCGAATATGAAAACAACGTAACAACTTGGCAGTCCGAAAACTCCCTCTTCATCTGCTTGCCATAGGAGGTTATAACATGATATCTAGATCTATTTTAAATGTATTTCATTTAAGCTTATTTCTCTTATCGAGGGCTCAGTGCAAAACGGTCGTAACTTATATGTATTAAATAACAAGTTACGATCGTTTTTCGCTGGGCCCTCGTTATGTCAATCTAGAAATTTTGTTTTAACTTAAAGTTATCCCTTGGCTCAATACCTTGAGCCTGAAATGCCCTGGAGGCTCTCATTTGTGCCGTTTGATTCAGGTCTAATAAAAACTGTCGCGATCAAAATTAAATACATGTACTTTAGGGCGACTGCTGGGTTTGTTCAGGAAATAAATACTTACAATTCCGTGACAGTAAGCTATAGATGCTACCCCTAGCCTGGATGTGTAGCCTTGCATAAAGCAATCAGGGTTGTCTCCTTCCCAAAGAGTGGTCGTGTCTTTCTCGTGGAACACCACTGGAATCCCTTGTCCCAGCAGTTTTGAGTTATGCTTCAGTTCAAGTTTGAATTCTTCGTGGAAGGCATTGAATACAACTTCAAGCGAAGCATCCTCCTCCTGCTCGGCTGCACGCTTGTGGCGTCGTATAAAATCTGGAGTTATTCTGAAATAAGATAAATTAATAATCAATCAATAGATTATGACATGTTGTTATGTACAAGACAAGCAGGTTGAGTGTTTTGAGTAATATATGTATTTTATAAATCTATGCATGTAGTGCAGATTTTGCAAGAATTATTATTCTATATTAATGTACATGTTTAATGTGCAATTTAATATATCTTTTCAGGGTAAAAATTCTATAATACGAATATGTGTTGCCTTGTTTGTATAACCGGTTTACTAAAAGATACACCATTTAATATGGATTTAAAGGTAAGCACAATTTATCAATAAGTCATGGATTTGCTATGAAACTTCATACCCTAAGAGATCGTTTCAACTTATGTACAAATACAATGTGGATGATTCTCAATTCTTCCCTTATCAACAATTTACCCAAAAGCAAAGTGTATATACCTTAGGATCACTAGATCTAGCATTAAATCTCTCTCTCTCTCTCTCTCTCTCTCTCTCTATACAACTTAAGAGTTACCAACCATTTTTATGGGATAATTTGAAGCAGAACAGAACGATATTTTATTTCGATGCACATATACCGATTAGGACAAAGACAAAGGTATACATTTACAAAACTATCTTATATATTATCAGATTAAGGAATAACGGGATTCTCTATAGCATATTACCATCTGATACTGTTTTTTTTATATTAACAAATATCTAGATACTCGGCAAAATGGTTAGAATGTTCTTTCCGAAATCGAGAGATTGCGGTTTCGATGCACGGCCGCGACATACGAAAGTCGTTCAAAATGGTACTGATAAAACTGCATTGCTTGGCGCTCAGCATATAAAGGTGGTTCCAGGACTTGTAAGCCGAGTTTCAGGATAATGTGACTGGGCAGAAAAAAAGGCTAAAAATGACAGAAATACTGTGAAAAATTACCTTTCAGTTGTCCCTTGCTCTCTATCAATGCTGTGAAACCTTGTTATGGCAAAGTCTGTGAATCCGGCTTGTATGGAAGATTATTCAGGAATTATTGATGTTTAGCATGTATAAACCATTTGAAACAAAATTTAAGCTTCTAAAATGCATAATGCAATTCTAAAAAGTTTAGCATGATGGATAAAACTGTAAATCAAGATGAATGTAAAAAACATTTTATGCGGTTCTTAATCAAGTTGTATAAAGTAAATAAACACATAGGCACTTACAATATTAGCTTCAAGTTCTCTCGTTTCATTTAATACAGACTTTTATGTACATGTAATCGTGATAATATTTTTTATATTCAGTAATTCATTCTTATATATTATATTCAGCGAGATTAATAAATTATTTGCAAAATTTGATGAATTTCAAATACTGTAGGGATACACTTTCAAGGAAAACAACATTTAATAGCTTAACCTTTGTCAAGTACCAATGAGTCTAAAATAATGTCTATCACATCTGTTCTCAAATTTATCAAAAGGTGGTAGCAATGATTGAGGTTTATCTTCCTAAGGTCAAAATATCATATATTTATATGCAGTAAAATTAAGATACCGTACATTGAGGATAGATGGGGAAGCAAGCAAAGCTTGGATTTATTAAATAAATCTTAAAAACTTGGCTTGAATAAACATATTTGTGTAATTTAAATATACTTAATTTATCAAAATATGTGTTTCATAATTATAGTAAAATATTTGCGTATCGGTATATTGTCATTATAATAATCATAATAATCATTATATGTCACCTATTTTTATTAACAAGGTGGTCGTTATAAACATTTACTGTTATCAATCTAATGCTCATAAAGATGATTTATGTTTACAAATCTTTTAAAAAAATTTAAAAATTAATTAAAAAATTCCGGAAGTGAAACATTTTATGTAATGTCTTTGAAAAATATGGTTTTAGGGAAGAACAAAAAAAATGATTCGGTAGTAAAATAATGATGGAATTATTTTGTCACATTTCATGTCTGTATGTTAATGCGGGACATGTAAAACTGTACAGTTAAAATCAATATATATACCTTGTTTCAAACGTTCCTTTTTTATCTGTGCTTTCACTAAATCCTCACGAACGTCTTCCTTTAACTGGGAACGGAAAAACAAATATTTACCGGCCACAAATGTATACCGTTAAGAAATATATTCCGTAAACAAAAGTATACCGTAAACATATATGAACAAAAAAATCATAGCCACAGTCAATAAGTAAAAGTTGATTGGGAAAAAACTATTGATTGTGAACCAGGCCCATTGTTCTATTAGACATTGGAAATCGTACTCAAACACAATCTCAGGCTTAAATATGATTATCATTTTTAACTTAATTTGATCGATGAGCCGTTTTCACAACGTCTGTTAAGCATATTCCCAGCTAAGTTAAATTTCGTACACTCAATTATGCTTTGGACAGTGTTTGAGAGCATTCTGTAATTACTCAAACTTAAGCTTTAGTGTCATTTTTGAGTGATATTTTTTGTCTATAGAGAACACCGCTCAAATATACTACTTAGGCTCAATTTCAATGGATATCGGGATTGCTACACTATGTTTAGGTTTCCGCACTGCGAGGGCAGTGTGAAAACCTATTGTCTTTAGTATCATTTTTATTATTTTTCTTCTAGCCACATTTGGTCAGCACGATATTGACAATTTAGAATTAATGTACAGTCATGCAATTTTAGACACATATTAACATAATTCTGAAGGTGATCCTGAGATAAAAATATTATCAAATTAGGTTATGCTTTCGCCGCTAGGTGGCACCTTGCAACAAAATATGTTTTTACTTATAACTCATTATTCCAAAGTCCGATTTAAATGATTTCTCTTTTTTGCATTCTGTTCCTTGTTGACACACCATTAAAATATGGCGTGTCAATGTAATGGGAAAGTTTTTGCGCCAGTAGAGGTTGAAAGTTCGAACCTTGCAAAAACATGCAAGTAAGGGTAAGTCTACATATCCATAAGTAGAAATGTTTTGTTTGCTGCATATGATTTGCAACACAACTGCTGACACAAATCATAGTTTGCTTTATATCTGTGTCAAACAAATTGAATGACAGATGACATCGACAGACGAAGTATCGTTTCTGAGACAGACATAAAGGGATCACTAGAATTTCTAAGGTAAGAACTTGCAGTAAATCTGAGGCTCTCGATACACGTGTAATTAGATACAATTTCCTATATATGACATGTATACAGTCACAGTGACGGCACTCGTTTTCTTTCTCTATCTTTTTTTTAAATATGACTTCGCATAAGAAAGTTATTTACAAAAATAACGATTTAATGAACCCCACTTTTGTTAGGCTTTCGCCTCTACAAAGGGCAAACGATTGCAGATTGATGCAAAAAGACTAAATTCATTTATTTTTAAACAAATTACCTCATGATCTGTACTCAAATCATGATGTCAAGATATTTTCAAGACTTGTTCAATATCCCGCTGTGCATGCTTTATTGTTTATAACTCAAGAATTTGAAGTTTCAATGCGATTTTTTTTGTTCCTTGTTGAAAATTGAGTCTGGGATGAAATAAAGTGTTCGAGCAGATCAGATTAAAAGCAAAAACCGAGATGTGGCTTTGCGCTTCTTGTATTTACAAATACGTATCTGAATATATTTGTACGTATATCATTGTCCTCTTAAAAGTACAGAACTACGAATATGCTGTAGAATTCTCTCTGAAATATGTAATATTTGTTCAATTAATATGTATTCAATTAATATTTTACTTGTATGTGTTTAATAGCTAATGTTTACAATATGACTTACATAAAATTTGAAACAAAATACACATAAATGAAATGGAAAATGGTAGATATATTGATATTTAACTATGATATTCTTCATTAAGGAATGTGTGTTTAATAGACTTGTACACATATTACAAGTTTCAGAAATTTACTGAAGAGAATTAAGTAAATAATCGAACTGATTACAGTGTTAATGATGTGGAATAGGACAATGTCAGCATTTGTATTATGCTTATGTCAATCTATTTTAGCTTAAACCTCTCTCTCTCTCTCTCTCTCTCTCTCTCTATCTCTCTCTTATAAGTGAATGAAAATAAGGAAATTATACGAATATATTATCATCCCCGATATATTTAAACCAGCAAAATATATACAATGACAGTCAACAAGAGTGTATTTTATATTCTTATATATAGATTCAATGATTGTATGAAATGAAGAAAATAAAATTGTATAAAATATTACAAAGGGTATTTCCAATATAAAACTACTTGATTAAATTTGATTTATCTAAAGGTGATTTTAGTATCAATGTTCTATAGCGATATTCTATATCATATTTGATCGAGTTGATATATAAGTATACAAAGTATAAAAGTGAACTTAAGAATCATTCTCGGAATAAGAAAAATGTTAACGCTACAATATACATTGCGTATCACGTCTTTTACATATTCGGTTCCAAAGAAAGTGTACACTCAAAATCAATTTCTGTTCGGTTAGGGATATACATTTGTTTCAAGATCGAAATATTTTTTGTTCTTGTTATACGAAACTCAGATGTGTATGCCAAATATGATAAATTTTCGGGAAAAAATATATTTCATATAAATCAATAAAAGCCTATACTCACATATTTTGATGCAACTAAGTACATATTTAAAAAGATGAATATTTATATACGATCAGTGATTTTTTCAACACTTTGGAAAATGAACGGGCTTAAATGAAATGAGTAAAATAACTAACAACTGCACAATTCATTCCATGGGACAGATAATATATTTTAATAAATTGTGAATATTCAATGGATTTAAAAATCAATCCGACATTATACTGTATCAGCATCATCCGTGGGGCTATTTTCAATGTTGTTTAATCTTCTATGAAATCAAACAACAATTATCTTAACTTTTATATGAAAAAATTGATTATGCTTTTTACATACAATATCAAAAGTAAATAATAATAATTGTATTCCTCGTCCGGGGTTTAAATTAAGAAGAAAAGGGACACTGCAAATATTTCGTTTTATGGCCTGATGTTTCTATCTGTCTGTCTGTCAGTCTGTCTTTTTACACTTTGAGTAGATTGCCTCATCCACTCTGTCACATTGATAACATCCCGTCAGTGTAGGCATATGAATACTTAGTTATTAGATAGTATGGACGGGTAATATCTCCTATCCTAACAGAGCCCCGAATGTCTCAACCCTGACACAGCATAGCTCATGTATTATTCAAAACGGAAACTAAATGAACATTTTAGATGTATATATACCTCATGGGAAAATCATTAAAATTGTGTTATTTAGCCCAGGTCACCGCGTTTATTCAGAGCTAAAATTATCCCAAGACGAGAGATTTGTACCCTTTTGAAATAGTCACATCCCGATGCTAATCAGCTTAATAGTATTTATTTTTTGATAAATCCGGGTCATGAATACTGCTACTTCGATGGGAAAATACGAATTTAGAGGTAACATTTCGTGAAAGATACCTTGTTGGTAGAGTCCAGTTTAAAGGTCACTTTATAATGTCTTTTTGCATACTCACTTTGATATAATTTATGTGGCGTGTGATTTGTTAAATAAACCTGAAACGCCTCAGTTAATTAAAATAATATCAGAGATTTGAATTACCCATATCTAGCTTTGTGATAAAATATAGATTAGCATGATATAAATAATCTACTGGCTTAAAAGTAAGCCATTTAAATATGAAAAATAATAATAGAAAATCAGCGGTTTTGGGGGGTTTTTTTTGTTTGTTTTTTTAACGTTGGCCCTTTTTGATTCGATAATAATTGTCAGATATATTTACTGATAGTAATTTATTGATTAATCGCCGCAATTTGCGTGTGCTTTTGATGATTTGATGATATGCATACAGTGTCTACGTGTGTGTTATTTTCTATTAAACTTTGAATCAATCTAATTTGCAAAAATAAAAAAAATAAAAAACGTTAAAACTGACATGCCCCGTGATATTTGAAAATGTTAATTAAGTTTCCTTTTCATGAATATGTTAATTGACAGGTTTCAAGTTTAGTAAATTAACAAAAGCCCTGGGTTCATGCATAGACATAAACAAACAAGTATTCAACACCTCGTATTGATGATAACCTGAACACAGATTTTGTTTTAAGTCATTTCCTGAGATACACCTAAGTGAACGATTTACTTGTTTTACTTAAAGAAATTTACGTAACCTGTGAATCAATATTTTCAATCAAAAACAAGAGAAACAAAGAGCTACTTGTCAAAATAGGAAGGAATAATATAGAGATTAAGCTCGAATTCCACCAACAATACTTAGCGCTTAGTAATACTTAAATACTTAAGGGCAAACACTATTCTTGTTTCTCGAAAGAAAACACCCGAATTCTTCCTTTCTTAACAAAAATGATATGCTACGAGTTAGGGTAATAATTAATGTCTGCTTAGTCATATATAGATTAACCTGTACTAAGCGGTCAACCTGCATTCAGCGGTAAGTTTTGATATTTAATCTTCATTTAGCGGTCACCTCTGTTAAGCGACCGTTTTCTCTTGTTCCCTTGACTGACCGCTTTAGACAGGCTTGACTGTACCTGAATATTTCATTAAATAGGAATGGCAGAATGTGTCTCTACCCAGTTTAATTTAAATTCTACTTAGCGCTAAGTATTGCTGGTGGAATTTGAGCAGCCAGGAACAGACATCATATCGAGGGGTTAGAGCAAAACTAGGCTAAGTGCATATGTATATTAGCACCTAGCCTAGTTTCGCTCTCATCCCTCGATATGAAGATTACTATACGTAGTAACTGGAACCTAATACAGATCTATATCCAGTTATTAAGTATAGTTATCGTTTTCCTCTTCTCTATCTCTGTATCACACTCTCCTTCTTCTCTTTCTTGTCATTTTTATTTTTAACTCTTGATTATAAATAGTTGGTATATATTATGATAATGTTATTTTTCTTTAAACAAATCAATTGGACCAGGTTGTAGGAAATATATATTTGTTAGCTTTACCAAATGAATTATTTGAAACTGAACTGAAAACATTGAACTTGGTGAGAGTTTCTTATCAAAATATATATTTGATCAGGGTCTCTATATATATACTGTAATCAGAGACCCTGATTTTATACCCATTGTTCATATATATATATTTTTTTTTTTCTTTAACTCAATATTAAATTTTAATTTAACATTTTAGTCTTAAAAGTCTTAAAAATATTTATGATATCGAATAAAATAAATCGACGCAAATACTTCTTATAGAGTAAAAAGCTCGTTTTGAAATAAATAGTGAGGTATATTTATCAGATAAGAGTATATATTTTTTAAATGAGATATAAAAAATCAAAAGACGTTCAAATATCGGGAACAAATATTCCAATTTTTGATTAAATAATTTATTCTTACCTCGTATGCATGCCTACAAGCTACACAAATGCTTAAAACTATAACTAAAAATTGAATGGTCATTTTGAACTGTAATGTCCGTCCCGAATTTAATTTTCACACCTGACTGTAATGATCACACACACTCTGTTTAAACATTTTAATTCAATGTCATATTGATGCTGCTCGCCGAACCATAGAGACAGACACCAGTCACTCTTGACTGACTTTCATGTTCGAAACAAAACGGGTGGATTGTCAGAAAGAGTTCGTCACGTGACATTTTAATCCACAGTGTCTCCGCCCACTTTGAATTTGACTTAATTCTGATACAGAAGACTGATTCACTGATTCACTGATAAGAAAATGATGTTCGTAATTAGAATTAAATAGTTCCAATAGCGTGAGAATATATCACGTGTTCTTCACAAGTATGTGCAAAAAAAGTCCACTTCATAGGTAACTTACTGGGCTTTACCACTGATGTGACCAATCAATAGCAGTCAAAATGGCGGAGTCCGTTCCGCGGGTTTATCCTTAGTGCTCATAATTATGCAATTGCTAGACTCGTTGTTCATACTAATGAAATGTATGGATAGAGAGACGGCGCACAGAACAGCTGTTGCGGAACGATGGTGTTAAGCATCATCATCATCCATACATTTACATGCTAGCGTCAAAGAAGTGTAGTGGGGTAAAGATGTTAACGATGAATTATAAGATAAAAGGTCATTTTTCGTATTATTCTAAATACTGAATTTGAAGTATTACTTTTGTGCGACAGCTTATTGAAATTGTCATGTTTAAGTCTCATAAAGAAGGTCATTGCAAAAGATTCACCTACTATACTGTTTAGTCCCAGTCTATTAGGAGATTCAAATTAAAACAATCATAAATAATTGCTCGTCAAAATTGACACTTTACTTTACCTTTATTCACGAATAATAGTTAAGTCAGAATAATATATATATATATATATATATATATATATATATATATATATATATATATATATGACCGTTGGTAGTGCAACTTTACTATGAGTTAATTCATTAACTGGAATGATAGCGAGGCATATGGGTGTCTCACATAATAGTCTAATAGTAAGACATTCCAAAAATAAAAATAAAAAGAGGAGAAAAAAACTCCCACATGGCTTTTGTCATACGAGAGTTGTAACTCTCGACCATCTTTTTTTTTTTTAAACAACTAATTTCTTTTATTTTACTTGCGTCAAATAACTCATACATAAATTTATAGCATTTAAACAATGCATTCCAAATACCTCTTCGAAAGTTTTTGAACAGGTTTGTTTGCAACGCTGTTCTATGGTAGCACAAATTCCTGCACCAGACGACATTTCGGAGCTATATTTAGGTATCTATATTTAGATTTCCCTCCTTTTTAATGCGCGGAGATTAAGTTCCTAATTTCGTTTTCTGACTTATCACTTAATGAGGATAATTTTCACGTTTATTTCAATACGATCACATTATGGAAGCTGTATTGAAATGTAATGATTATCGATGATTGAGATAACGTCTTTAATAATAGTAATATAATGATATAAACAATTAATGCGCAGGGGAATAAATTGCAAATCATTATTGTGGGAAGAAATCGGAGAACTGAGAGAAAACCCACGTGCCTGGCCATGTAATACACTATAGATGACAAAATTCGCTACGAAAGGTCCAGTGAGTAAGATAGTTACACGAGGTGCCAGAGTGGGTTGTGGTTTCGGTAAGATGGTTAACATTTTTTTATATATATTCTGTAATATTGAATATCATCAATTTACTATATTAAGTACATGTGTATATAAAATGAAAAAGGAACTTGCATGAATTAAAAAGTTAAAGTTTGTTGTTTTAGATTTGCTGCCTTTATTTTATTTAGATATCTATATGAACAGAGTAGTGGTTACGGGCCTCGCTTCTCCCAGTGGGTCCCGAGTTCGCTTCCTGGTCACGTGCATGAGAGGGTACGGTTGTCGTCCGTCTAGGCACGTGGGTTTTCTCCGGGTTCTCCGGTTTCCTCCCACAATAATGACCAAATACGTCGCCGCCAGAGCCATTAATAAAAGTTGTGATAACTTGTTTCACAATAGATGTAACATAGATAATTTTTAATCTTAAACTATATACATATTGAAATAAATCTTTTGAAACTTAAGGCAGAGACCTAAAACCAAGCAGCGCATCTTTTGCTTGTAAGTCTTTGCTGTAGGCAAGAGAAATAGGAAGAGTAAGAGTGGCGATGTGTTTATTGTTGTCCATTGAAACAAATGGTGTGTCCATCTTTTATTGTAACGACCGAGCAGAAGCAAAGTTTAAGCGAGTTTATAGTATTTGGTTTATTGCATCGCTTGAAAATTTATCCTCATTTATAAAATTTATTTTGATAAACAAAAAACATGCGACATCGTACCATTAAAAAGCCAATTTCTATCGGGATACCAGTGCTTTGAATTACGTTTTTATTGATTTCATCGTTTTGTCAATCTAACTTCTGTTTAGGTTTGTAAGCGCATGCCTATCGATAGCCGAAAGTATCGTGTACTACTGCCGAAGATGAAAATATGTGTTTATCATGTTAATAGGGGTTACCGGGAAAATGTTATATTTGACGAGCAATAGACTTACCGGTATCCGGAATAACCAACGCAATGGTTTTTCCAAGTTCCATGTTTACCGTTAGAAATGAATAAAAGTTCAAAAATAATTAATGAATTACTTTGTGATGCATACTTTTCATTTACATATTATGATCCCCTTGTTTGTACCTACAAAAAAAAACACATTTATGCGAGTTCTGGTTATCGTTTATACCACTGGAAAGTAATGTCAACATTTATTTCTCAGAATTTTCGCCAAGAGGACTTCATCAATAATCATGACGATTACGCAAGCGCTTCACATTGCATTTGACCGAAAACCAAAATGGCGTAACATCATTATGTATTCTTCATGATTTTTTAAAAGTTCCTTTGGGCGAAAATTAAAAAAATATATCATAAATCCTATAGCAAGAGTAATCATATGCCACGTTATGGCATTATTCTGAACTAAGAACCGTTTCACAGACATGTATTTAACTAAACCTCTTAAGTAATTATTTATCTACATTCACACATCAAAAAGGATCTGGATACAGACCACCATATGACTTGGCGTTATAGACAGCGAAATGGTACATTATATGTCATTAAAGCGTCTCATACTTAGAAGAACCATCCGACTCCCTTAAGATGTCAAATCATTTCCTGGTCACGTTTTAGCATCATTTTTATAATTGACGCTTTTCAATAGCATTTTGATACCCAGCAGGAACATATACGGTGTATTTGACAAACAAAATTGGCTTTTCAACGATTGCATAAAATGAATTAATCTAAAATGGGGTCACAGCATGACCTTTTGGCGATAAATAGGACTGATCCCTTACCAAGGCCATTTGTTCTATATGATTTTTCTCAAAGTAGATCGGTATAAATCACTGTTGTTGATTAAAAAATTAATTTCTTTCTCATAATCACACGACTGTGAGAAAGCCTTCAAGAAGCGAGTCAAAGGTCCGTTGTTCTACCTGCGTGTCCCTGTGTACTTGGTGTAGATTTTTCCACCTGCCGTATGACTCAATACTGTCGCCTAAACAAACACACAGTGACACACCATACGGTGTATATTAACATATATTCCACTGTTTCGATGAACAAATTAGCAAACACACTAGTTTTCGAATTCCATTACGTTAAACTATGGAGAAAAATAGTCTCCATTTTATTTGAATCTACTTGATTACTCACCGGTAGGCTTTCAATACTTTAATATCTTAACTAAGTACGGCTTAGTATACAATAGCTTGGCCTATGTAATTGTTTTTAAACGTGTTTTGTTGTTGTTGTTGTTGTTTACTGTCCGCCCTATTTACTTGCCACTGACTTTTGCTAAGTTCACACACGACATTATTTTGTTAATACGTATGTATACGAAATAAACTATCAAACTATATTACAAGGTGATAATGATTCGTGTATGGAACTGGGCAAGGAAATCAATGGTTGTTTTATTTGGGTTTAAAAATTAAATCATTATGGGGACTGAGTATATAATGATAAGAGGGGTATATGATGGAGCCCCACTGCGATATCGCGGTCAGTATCGATTAGGGACCCACTCACATTAACCCGAAACCGAGCCAACAAATACTGAAAATGAGTGGGAGGATGTTGTTGTTGTTGTTGTATTGGGGTTTACCGTCGCTGCGATAATATTTCAATCATATAGCGACGCCCAGGTAATTACAGGTGGAGGAAGACCCCAAATACACAGAGGTACCCGGATAGAACCACTGACCTACCGCAAGCCAACTGGAAGGCTTCCTCACAATGAAAAATTCTACCGGGATTCGAACCTACAGCGGTGAGGGGCTGAGAGATTTGTACTCCACGACTGTAACCGCTCGGCCACGGCGTCCCCTTGAGTGGAAGGAAAAGGGAAAATCATTGTAATGACTTTGGTATATCGCAACCAACGGGACCAGTCAACACTTTTTAAACTGCAGCTACTACTGGGGTACTAATAATTATTAATGACAATTGTAACGATAATAATGTCTTTGATACTTTGATATGTTATTTGTTCTGCTCGTGACTTATTTTTATAAAAGTATGCAATATGTTTTAAGGGTGTAAAAAATACTGTGCAAAACTGAAAGTGAAAAATAATTCTCAAAATGTACGCATGTGACAACAAATTGTGAAAGGTAGTTCATGAAATGCTAAACAACAAACAGTGTTAAACATTCAGTGCATACAACTAAAATGAATTAGTTTTGCATACGTGACTCGTTTCTGAAAATCATTTTTAAATGATACAAGATTTTAGCATTGAATACCATTTGAAAAATCACCCTGGTGAACACAGAAACGATACGCTAGGTAAGTATGTTTAAGCATTTTTTTTACTCGTACATAATTAGATGTCAGTGCCCAACTCAATTACACCGTGACATGACGCTTGTTACATCAAAAGAACTGTTATATTAAAAAATGGTGTTTCTGTCATTCATTATTTTATGCCTATTACGTTGGTGTCAGATTTACAGAGATATGAAGAATTATGACATAATATCTTCTTTGAGCATATGGTTTGTGATAAGGACACACACGTTTAGGTGGAACGTTCTTGAAATAAGTGTTAAGACGCTTTTTTTTTAAAATGTGTTACATAACGCTACCCTTTTATATCGACCGCGGTGAATAGATTGAAATTATAGATGCAAATAAAAAAAACGCCTAGTACACAAATAGCGTAACTCGGGATTAATTATATCTAATCGAAACACTATTACTGAGTATGTTTCAAACGTCCAATTTTTTTTTTTTTTTTTTTTTTTTTTTTTTTTGAATACGAAATAACACAATAAGTTAAAATTACGGGTCTGTGACTCCGATGATAGAAACAGCGTGGATGTTCGGTGATCTTGGCCTGATTCGATAGATATAGTGCTACTTTACTGCAATATCACGCCGTAAACAGGTGGCATGATACCACACAATATCCTGGGCCATGGAACTACCTCCAAGAAAGGGGTCGGGATCTTTTAGTGACCATGGTATATCGGGACAAGGATTGAACCAACGATTCCATTAACGGGGCCAGTACCTCAATCAATCGGTCAACGTGACTGTTATCATAAAATTAAAACAAGATAAACAAAGACAATCGGATGATTGATGATGTAAAATTGAGATAACTGGCATCAACACTGATCAATTATTGATAACCACTTTCATGTTATTAGGTTTCATCAACTCCTCGTTATAGACACCATTAAATGACATTAACCTTAAAATCCATACTTTCTGACAATTGTTATACAAAGTTGGTTCTGAAAACACACACACACACACACACACACACACACACACACACTGACTTACTGTATTAATTATTCGGCTTTCCCAACTTAATAAATCGCGTCCTACAAAGACATCTGCCCGACCCATCTTGAATGGTAGTCATTATAGATTAGTTTTTACCTAGTAAAGGGTTTTAAAGGTCCATTGCATCTCATACTGATACAATTTCCATGAAAAAGAAAAGATAGAGTAACATTGTTTTTGTTGATTAACACAAGTGGTTCATAAGTTTCAATGTCTGTGCAAAATAACAGATAAGTTTCACCAAATCACGTTATTGAATGTCAAAATACTCTTATTGTTTACATTTTGCATTGTATTTTTCTGAATTAAGGTCTTCCTATCCTATAACCATTATTCAATATCTTGTCACTGGATGGTTATATTTCTATGAAACTTTGAAGACATTCAAAAATAAAAATATTTCACCAAGAGCTTTTTCGATTTTTATCAAATTTGGTGGAGATAATCCGCATATAAGTTAACATTGAAGCCTGTGGAAAATATGTATTTTCTGTGAAATATGAAAAACTGAATTTGATTTATGAGAAAAGCTTTTGATAGAAAGATGCATTTTATGATTTTGTATCAAATTTCGTGAAAAAATCAAAACTTTACTATAGGAAAACGAGAAAATCACTTTTTTAGGGGAGATAACTCATGGCAGCAAAATAATGAAGGGGAGGTAATAAAAGAACTTCTGTCACTTGTCATAATATGTCAATTTGCCCCTAAGATTACCATTGTTTGACACTTTAAAAGCTTATATACATGTGTATTGTATATGCATGGCTTTGATGGAATAGATTGCTATTAGGATGGGAAGACCTTAAACTTTCAAACTTGTATTGGTGCTTAATAAAAATCTTTATCTTCTGCATCCCTGTTGATCTAATGATTGTTTAGTATAAGATTAAAAATGTTGCTGTTTTTTAAATAAAGAAAATAAATGTGATTACTAAAGATTCATTGAATCTTAATTAATTTCAAAGGGTGCTGAATATCAGTCCATTTATTCTAGAAATTACTTCTACTCTATTTTTTTAACTTGTAAAACAATGAGCCCTCTGATTCAACCAAACCATCTTTTCTACCATCAACTGTTATGACATATATTTCTTTGAACTAATATTTCGAAAGATTCCCAGACCTGAAATTATTTTTCATTTAATCTGCTAAAAAGTATTTATTATGACATTTCAAAATAATACAAGTTCAATGCACGCTCATACATACAAGAAAACTGAAATGGAGTTGACGCATCTGTATCTTATTGAAGAAAATATTGAAGTCAATTTTGACATAAGCCGATTATATCGGAATTTGAATGAAAATGCAAGATTATTTTATTACATAATTAATATGCGTGCAGTGCAGAGATGCAGGTAGCGTCACCAACACTATATTTCCGGAACAGAGTGCAGTCTATACAGAAATTTAGATTGGTTCTCGAATGAACAACGTCTCTATTTAAAACGGTAAGAAAGTTAGCATGCAAATCCGAGTTTACACATTCTGTCAATTAAGTTTTACTCTGTAATTTGTGGGCACATACTTTGACACACTAGGGTCAAACAGTAAAAGCAGTCTGCAATGTGATCGGAGTGCATTTAATTCAATAAACCATACTGTAAGAAAAACGTAGTATTCCTGTGTTACTGTAATTTTACCTGAGATGAAATTTATACTTTTCACATCATCTCTTTTCCAAGCACAATACGATGATAAATTATATATTAACCTATAATATTATCCAGAAATTCGGAGGAAACCCGAGTAAGGTATGGGGGGGGAGAGAGAGAGAGAGAGAGAGAGAGAGAGAGAGAAATCAACTCGAATAACATATTAAGTATTGGGTTTCCTAATTAATATCTCCAATGATGTTTTGAATGATGAAGAGAAGTGGATATTAAAATTTTACTCTGGTATACATAATGTTGAGAAGTCGAAATGCAACTTCGGACAGTTATGAATATAAGATACCATTGTGGGAATGTACAATGGAGTCTAACGCACCTTAGGGTCCGACCCAAAAATGCGATCGGTTTAATGCATATTGGGGTCATCTCCGAAAAACGCAATAGTGCGTTGATATGTCGCATGCTTAAGCATTTTGGGGTCCAACCTCGATTGATAAATGATCGATCGTTATAAAATTATGCATTTTCATCATTATCATCACCCCTCCTCCATTACTTGTGCCTCAGTGGCCGAGAGGGTAAAGTCGCTGATTTTAACACTCACTCAGCCCCTCACCGCGTGGGTTCGAATCCCGACTCCTGTCAGTGGTTCTACCCGGATGCCTGCATGCATTTGGGGTCTTCCTCCACCTGTAATTAGCTGGACGTCGCTATATGACTGAAATACTGTCAAAGCGACGGTAAACTCAAATAGTCAAGTCCTCCCCTTCTCACCAACATCATCGTCGTAATCGTGTTTATCATGGTCAATGTCTTCAGTGTCAGTATTAGCAATGTGTACTACAGTTGTGTCAATTATTTGTACCGGCCGCGCTTGACATGTAATAGGGACGTTAATATGCATGCGTGGAATGGGGTAGTTGTGTTTTTTGTGTATCTGGATATGGATAAAAAATGATAAAAAGGATATATTAACCCTTAAACTGGATTACCAATTGTGAACTGTAGAGGTAAATGACCATTATACTCATATCTATATGTTACATATAAGGAAGATATTTTGATAAAGCCAAAGAAAAAAAATGACAGAAAACAGAAATGTGTCGAAAAAAAAACAACAAAAAAAAAACAAACGAAAAGCCAACCAATCACCTGATGCTATTTTAGTAACGAGACACACCTACTGAAAGGAGCTTGCAAAGTATAATTGTAAAGTCGGACACAACACCATTTATCTCGCCACTATACAGCAGATTTCGTGGCGGCAGTTAAGAACCCATCGGTGTCTCCTGCCATGAACTTTTTTCAACAAATACCATATGCTTTTCAAACTCCGAATCAACCTATATTCCAAACACAGGCCTCTCAGTCGGAAAATACCGCGATTGTCCTACCTCCCTGGGCAACGCAATTGATCAAGGATGTGAAATCGATAAAAGCAGCATTGGTAACAAAGATCGGCAGAATTGAAGAGACAGTAAATAATATCAAACACAAAATGTCACCCATGGAAACTAAAGTTGCATAATTAATGAACTTGAAGCATCTTGCAAAAAATCTACTGAAACAAGCAAAATATCAAAAAAAAATTCGAAAACAAGGTATGGAAAATTTAATTTTTAGGAAAGGCTGAAAACAATGAAAACTGTGAACATTTAGTAAAATAGTTCATGTTTCAGTTAAAAGAACATGGTTGTATGTCTCTTGATAGCTTTTTTGTTTCTGATCTTTCCCAATCTTCTCTCTTCTGAGAATGAATTATGTTTAATTTCCACTACTTTTGGCGCATGTATATTTCTTTATCTTTTGCAAATGTCTATGAATATGTATTTGGCATTTTATGTAAAAAAAAAATGTTGAAGTTGAAGATTCCAGGACTGGTTTGCCCAGTGTCACGATTATGTGACTAGGTATCATGCCTCATGTCTACATGAAACTGCAGTGTGGCAGCATTATTTCTTTCTGAATAGGCATAGTCTCAAAATGACTAAAATATTGTCGATAGGCGTTAAACCCAAAAACAACATTAACACCATTGTTGTCCGTCTTCATACTAGTTGTATGTTTGGCATCATAATTGTTTAGATTGCTATGAAGATTCCAAGAGTGAAAAGGTCACTTTCCAATGGCTTAAATCAAAGGTAAACCGGATATTTGCTATTTAAAGTATAAAGTCGTTGCCATTAGCTTGAAAGTCCATCGCATTCGATGGCGCTTTACTAGCGGCATCTTTGACGACCAGAATTTATCTGAAGGAGATTTAAAACTATACCAGACAGTTTCGCACCAAAAATTAAACAGGCAAAGTAATTCATTGGTTTGGATAAATTTTTTCAGGATATTCCTTCATAAAATGAGAGTTTCAAGGTGCGTATCTTTGTGCGTGATTGTCAATAGGCAGATAACAATTTAACCTACCTTTTTGAACACAAAAAACAACAACATCCAGTTGAAAAGTTTAATCATAAAGAGAAAGTAAACAGTTGTGAGAGTCGTAGTTACCTTGGTAATGGATCGTTTCTTTTTTAGCTAATATAATCTATTTATAGTAATGGCCTTCAAGGCACAGTTGGTTAAGTGTTCGTCTGCTAAACTAAGGGCCCCGAAATCAATCCTACAGACGGAAATATTTAAGTTTCGTCCCTTTTTTGTCCCTTTCTTTCTTATTTTTTCTTTGGCTAATATATTACACCTCCTAAATTTAGCGACAAATACGTTTGAATTTACCATCATTTTAAAATCATATACCATTTAAAATTTGCCAGCGTTATTATTAAGTTGTTATATTGTAACACTTTTACCTTTTTTAACTTTCATATATTTATTTTTTCTAACGCCGAACATCATTTATAAAGATATTTCTTGTTTATTTTGAATAGGGTCATGCAAACGAGCTGCAAACTTACATGGAGTGCGTATTTTCTTAGTACTAAACGGAATAGCCTTTTACAATGCTAAAACTACGAAAAGGGCTATATCAGTGTCCAGAATGTCATTTTATTTACGGAATATTATTATATTGATCTAATGCATTCGTTCGGGATGCAACAGAAAAAGACACATTACGTGTAGTTCATAATGAAGATCATTATTCATATGATGAAACGAGATATTTTATAAAAGGATGTTCAAGTATTTACATCATATTTATTTCTCAAGCATTCGTCAAAGGTTTTCAAGCCTGTCATGAAATATTTGCTCGAAACTACGCACATTACTTGAACGTTAAACTACATTTATATGAATTTCGATCCTTTAATACGAAAAGAAACCAAAAGGACTATGGTCTAGTTAAAACCGCGGTGATTTAATTGATTTTCTTCTAACAACTGTTTCATTAATGGTGTTTCTATACGTCAATATTATCTACAGTATAACTACATTCAAATGTATAATCCTTACAAGGAGTGTATCACTAGTTAACTTCCGTTTGTTGATTACAAGCATTTGTCAGCCGGGTGTTTTGACATTACTGGTGTGCCCAGTGTGGAAATAAAAACACTGGGTGTGTCATCATACCACTTGTATGGGGAGTGATCGTGCAGAATTATTAATAATTATGTATTTGTCGAGTAAATTACTAATTTACTAAATTTTTTGGTGGTTATTCAGAACAGGCAAATTTAGAATTGCGAATAACTGTAAAAACAAGGTACTGGAAAGTTTTCTCATGTCATTAATAGACACATTGTTAAAATGTTGTTGATGTTGTATTGGAGTTTACCGTCGCTGCGATAGTATTTCAATCATATAGCGACGTCCAGCTATTTACAGGTGGAGGAAGACCCCGAGTACACAGAGGTACCCGGGTAGAACCACCAACCTACCGCAAGCCAGCTGGAAGTTAACATGGGAGAGACCATGTTCAAGTTCAAGTTTTTTCTATGAACAATCAATGGACACACGTACCTTTAACGACTTCCGGTTAGAAATATAGACTCGCTTTTTACCGAGCCTGGCTCTGTAACACATTTACAAAAGTAGCTAACTTTTGAGCTTTTTATTTTAGTTATTTTAATCTAGCCCAGTTTCGCATGACAGATGTAGGAACTGGACACAAAAGTAGGACTCAATTTGTTAACACTTGCAAATCGTATGCGGTTCATGGAAAGTTCACATGCGAAGAAGTGTATCTGATTGATTTATTTAAATTTAAACGCGGAAAGCATTAGCATGCATAGTACAAGTGTCAACTTGTAAGCTCCTTGAAAGCTTTGTATATTAATTTGATTTATCAATCTGAAATGATAATTCTTAAATTGTGAATGCAAATTCTTTATGACACGTTTTCATTGACCCATAGAGAAATTGTCTTTACTTTCACGTAGAAGTGTTTCTTTTCTTAAATAAGATATATTTGTTATGTATACATTTTGAGGATTTTGTTTTAATTGCTGCTTCATGTCCAGTCTAATTTCAAATTTTGTTTCTAGGGCCTGTGTTAGCTCCAAAGCATATCATCGTTAGATGGCCCATACATGTATTTCTTTATAACATTATTCATACACTGTCATTAATGACATGAGCTAACTTTACCTCAGTATGTGACCCCATTTTTTTTCTTCTAAAAATGAATATGCGTGTAACAACGTTAAATGTACCAACGCTAAATGTCGCTCTTGACGTTGTATGTCGCAAGGCTGACGCTAAATGTAGCTAACAACGCTAAATGTCGCAAAACCTCCTGACGTTAAATGTCGCATCTGCGACACCGAATGTCGAACAAAAAATATTGTACTGCCGCTATATGTCGCAACATCAATGCTAAATGTCGCACCCCTTTATGAGCACTCTTTTGTAGTATTACTGACCTGGTTCAAGCTCCCGATGTATCTTGTAAGAGTGAGCTAGGGGTTGTAGGGATGAACCGGGCACGACCGTTAAGGCCCAGTCTTTACTGTTCCAGTTTGAGATATAGATTTTGTTATTAGATATGGAGTTTATCACACCGAAAGAAATATTAATCTTAAATTATATACTTTTGAGGTTAGATACATTCTATATCTATGAAAAACAAGCACATTTTATATTAGATCATAGAAACAACAACAACAACGGTGGTGACGGAATAAATAGTTTTGCACAATAAAGCACAATAAAAGACAGTCTTTTAGATTTCGTTCTTAGAAAATGAATTACCAACAAGGCTATGTTACGTTCACAAAAAAAGTTATACCGGTTTGAAGTTTTCTTTTCTGTATTTTTTCTGCTCACTGATAATGGAGTATGATAACAATTTTAGTCATTTCGACAAAATAATCGATACTAACTCAATGATCTTATTTCAATAAAAAAATACAAATCCGTATGATGTGATTTCTCTTAAAACTGTGAAAATATTGCCAATTTTCTTTCACCACAGCAGACCGGTGACAGTGGTGATATGAATATATCACTCACTGCACGTGCGGTGACGATATGAAAGTACTTCAATGGTTTGCATGAAATAAGTTGATATATCCCGGATCGGTGGTCCGGATTCCGGCGTACAACCCGAACAACACCGTTGACCACCAAAATGTTTTAAGTATCGAGCCACCAAGAACGATTGTCTTTCTTGACATCCAAAGAATAAGGATTTCTTGCCATTTAGATAAAGACAATCTGTTGTTTCACTGAAATAATTCGAATTTGAAATCATAATTTGTTTATTTGAAACGTCACCAATTTATGTACTCGTGATTCGTTAACTGAAACATACGAAGTGTCTATGGAAAATTAATGAGGATATGCGGAATATACATAGAGAGTTTATTATTGTAAACTATTGAATGATCTTAAGTAAAAGGTTCTTTCTTATTTATACATCATAGTAACGTTGTCGTCAACGAGTATGTACAGGCTGCATCTCGTAACAAATCCGTAGCACACACTTTGCTTTTCTGTCCAAAGAATATTATATACTGCTTTTGGAAGCATAATGAGCTTTTATTGTTTATTGCTGACTTTCTCTTTCATGACACTTACCGTCTTAGGCCAAAGTATTTTTTTTTTTTAGTTTAAACATGTTTAGATTTTATTCTTACTACATTTATTTGTGAACATAAGGATGATCTGAAATAATGTGTATACTCAATATCAAAGATGTTCTGCTGTCTCAAAAAGCGACTGGAAAAAAAATATTAAGGTTTTTATTGGATACGATGTTCCTGTATATAAATATATACCCTCATTCCAAAACATTGGCCGTTATGGACATTTTTCCGTAATTCAGTCCGTTATCAAGGAGGATTGAGGGACATTATTGGGAAATATGAAATGTAAGCTGAGACTCTGAAGGAGAATGTGTGTGAAGAGATGGATGTATGACGTATTTTCAAGAAAGATACATTGCAGGAGAGACAGTAAATAAAAACGTCGCGGAAAAATGCAGCTAGCAAAGAAGAGATTTTTACAGAGGGAATAGTGAATGTATCAGGTGGAGTGTATTATCTTTAGAAAGAGCTTTTCAGGGGAAGGAAAAAAATGAAATGAAGACAGATTATAAAGATTTTGAGAAAGAGTTTATTTTTTTTAAATAAAAGAGACTATATAGTAAGAAAGTTTAAAATGAATTAAGACTAGGAACAAAGAAAGAGAAAGATGAAACTTTGCATGAGAGCCCACGACCAGGGTCATGCTTGAATTGAGA
>CM037784.1:22180657-22230657 GCA_021229015.1 Solen grandis
AGGTTGACCTAAGGAACATCTGTACCAATTTATTTTAAAATCTGGCCAGTAGTTTTGAAGAAGATGATTTTTAAAGTTTTCATTTTTTTTTCTTTTTGTTGCCATGGCAACAAGAGTTCTACATGGATCAAGTTTATTTTAGCAACTTTTGTGAAGGTTGACCCAAGGATCATCCCTGCCAAGTTTAATCAAATTCTGTCCAGTGGTTTCAGAGGAGATGTTGTTTAAAGGTTTCTCTATATACATATAAGGCAAATAAGCCCCGCCCCTGGCGGCCATGTTTTTTTACGGATCGGAATAATTTTAGCAACTTTGGTAGAGGTTGACCCAAGGAACATCTGTACCAATTTATTTTGAAATATAGCCAGTAGTTTTGAAGGAGATGATTTTTAAAGTTTTCAATATTTTTTTCTTTCTGTTGCCATGGCAACCAAAGTTCTTCATGGATCAACTCTATTTTAGCAACTTTTGTAGAGCCTCACCCAAGGAACATTCCTGCTAAGTTTCATTAAATTCTGTCCAGCGGTTTCAGAGGAGATGTCGTTTAAAGCAAATTGTTGACGACGGACGACGCACGACGGACGACGCCGGACGCCGGACGAAGGGCGATCACAAAAGCTCACCTTGAGCACTTTGTGCTCAGGTGAGCTAAAAATTAAAAAAATTGCTGATACGATGATACATACATATCGCCACTACAGTGCGGGGGTTGAGGCATCCTGTACCCTGTGTGTATTTTCTCTGACACTTCGTGAGGCCCCATGTCCGGGTATGGCAAATGTCCTGTCACAATAAACAACTTACATGTGAACCTGTGTGTCATGCTAATAGATATTAAGTCTTGAGAATTTGAAAATTGTTTAAATTTATTTTATTTCTACATCGATTGCAAAACAAGTTATAGTAACTTATTCTAAATTTGCTCAGCATGTTCCTGGATTGGACCAGTATTTGCACCTTGGAAGATCATGAAAGACCCAATGTGACATAAGATATAATAAAGTTCTAACAAGAAACAAATCACGGCGCAGCTCACCAAAGTGTACAATTTCCCACAGCAGGATTCCAAAGGACCACACATCTGTCTTGACATTGTAGATGTTGTCCAACAACGACTCCGGGCTCATCCATCTAACAGGCGCAGAGTTCTGGCGGATCAAACATTGTTCATGTTAACTTACTTATTTCATGCCAACTGGAATACAAATCTTACAATTTATACTAATCCCTCTCAACAATTCCTGGGTTAAACAGTACTTGGCACTTGGGAAGACAACGAAAAATCATTGCCCCTATCAGGGTTCAATCCCACAAGCTTTGGATCCAGTCATGTACATTACCCCTGGACCAGGGAACCCACTGTACAGATGAGATCTTAGAGTCGTACAATGATGCAGATTATTTCTAGGGTTACTGGGTAATTTATCTGTGGGGTAAGATATTATCTCACATTGCCAAGTCACAAAGTATAGAGTTGGTGTAGTTGAAATTTGTTCTTCAATTAACCATTTACTTCAGAAATATTCATTTACAAATTCATGACTTCATGAATATTATTTAATATAATATAAATAGAGTATGAAACAATGGATTTTCTTCGACATACAGATTGAACTAAAATATTGTATGGGCAAACTGAGGAGACTCTAATCTGATCTGGGTCTGCTCTGTTTGCCAATGTGTCAAAATGAGTCTGTATGAGGGAAAAGCTTTACTGTTGAAGTAGACATGGCCATGCTTGGTAAAGATATGGTTCAGCGGTATAAAAATAGCACCTACATCTCTGGCTTATCTCTCTTATAGTAAGATCAAAAGGAGGAGGGAGATGGTGGAAATCATCAGAAAAGATCTGCTAAACTTTCTAAGAAAATTTATCCAGAAAATGAGGAAAAAAACAGGTAACGGCAATAATTTACTTACAATCTCGTAACGATTCCTCTCAGTGATATCAGGCACAAAACTGAACCCAGACAGTTTGCATATCCCGCTCTTACACACCAGCACACTGGCTGCCCGCAGCCGATAATAAATCATCTACAAGACAAAAAAAAAAAAAAACGCCTTTATATCTTTATATCTAGACAGAGTATCTTGCATTCTTATTTCTGAATAATGAATACTTAATGGCTCAGCTGAGCTTTGCATTGCTGCCAATACTATCACCAAAGGTGATTAATACACTTACATACCCACCTTGTCTTCATTAGTGAGTGCAGGATGGGATCAAACTCCATGCAGTAGTTACCCTCCCTTACAGTTGTAGAGAACCACTAGCACCACAAGTAAATATTAACAGAATTTAGCTACTTTTTCTTATTTTCCAAAAATTTTCATGTTACTGCGAGTGTCATTTCCTTAAATATGTTTTCTTTAACCCTTTCCCTCATAGAGGAAACCATGAAAAGACCTATGCGAACAGCATAAAACCAGATCAGCCTGCGAGTAACTCGCAGGCTGATCAGGTTTTATGCTGTTCGCTGCTCCTCAGTGGTCTGGAAATGAGGATTTTGTAATTAAATTTGGAAAGGTTTAACTGTGGTTTTCTGCAGATCAGGCTTTATGTGGTACCTATTGAGTGCGTCAAAATGAGTCTATATGAGGGAAAGGGTTAATAAACATCAAATATCGCCTCGTGGTAAAAAAAAATCATTTTAAGAATATTTTTGTTGTTGTGACAGCAGACGGAGACGCCATTTTGTTAGTTTACCATAATCACGTGACATTTGTGACGGCCGTGATTTTTTTTTGCTTGCAAGGGAGATCACTGTGTGGAGTTTGGGATGGGATGTGATGAGTTTGATTCTTCTGCATACATAGTTCCCACTTCAGTGGATTGGAAGTATAATAACTTCAGTATTGTATTCTTGTTTGCTTGGGTTTAATGTCTCATCAACAGTGGCTCATAATAATATGTATAATGCATAAATAACCAGTGATGTATCCAAACTAGAGCTATCACTAAAGGTGATAAATGCCCTAACATACAACCTATCCTTTATGTAAAGTGAGTATCGGGTGAGTATCAACTTGACAGGACAAGCTTTTAATAAAGGAAGGCTTGTTCATTATTGCTGAAGAGGCAGATGATGTGATAGATGTAATTGTTGTTGAGGGGATTTGAAATCTACATTGTCAGTTAAGTATGTTATTTCTAGACTGAAACTAGTTGCCAGTAAGTATGGTGACTTTATCTGTATATTTGTACATGTTTGTTTATTAGTCTCTCGTAATTGTTACCTACCATGTATACTGTGATAACATTTCTTAAAAATGGTCTAAATATGATATAAACAGACAGGAGAGATATTTATATTATCAGGGGTTTCCCTTGGATATGGTTTGTCAATTGACCCCTTAGTGTTTATATTTAAAGAGAACAAAATTGAACTTATTAGAGGTCAATTTGGCAATTTGAGGGTCAAAATGAACAAATTAGAGTATCATGGAAAACCTTTGATTAATATTTTACTGATATAAATGAGCCAGTCTGCCAGGAAAGGCAATTAATCATCTATCAACATTTCCTTTCCCTTTGATTCTCTGCACAGGGATTGGGAATATACCTCAATTCAGGCATGATGACTGAAAATAGTTTGCTAGTCAGTCTTAATTTCACTGATATATATATATATATATAGAGAGAGAGAGAGAGAGAGAGAGAGAAAGAAAGGGAGAGAGAGGGACTTACTTTAAACCTGTTGATGTGTTGGAGGCCGCTAACACATTGGGCGGCCAGGGAGAGAAGTTTGACGGCCGTCAGGTTCTGGTTTTTCAGACTGACACTTTCCCCGCCCTCTGCGTGAATCTCCACATGCAGGTCGCCGGGACGACGGTGCTGCAGGAACTGATACAGGCTTCCCTCAAGTGCGTACTCCACCATCATCAGCCATGGGTCTGTGGGGGAAAAGGGTTCAAGTCTTAATCAGCGTTCTTTAATCAAAAACACAACTTTTTCTATGGCCATAACTGAGGTCTTTATAAGCCAACATGCAAATCAACAAATATCTTTTTTCTTCCCCGATTTCATTAACCTCATGAATATTCATATACAAATCCGTTACTTGATGAATATTCATTTACCCAACTTAATTTGGTACATGTATATGAAATAATGCATTTTCCTTTGCTGTGCAGACTATGTAGGATCTGCGCTTAAATATTGTATAAGTAGATCAGATCCTGATTGAACAGCTCCTTCCTGGGTCTTGGCATCAAAACAGGTCTAAATGAGTTGAAAGGTTCATCAATACCACTATTAGTATCTCTATTAGTTAATCTGGCATGTACTTGCTGGCTGATCAAGTTAATGACTGTTTATAGCATCAAAAACCTTGATATAGGAATGTACTATTTACTGTGAAGTGACCTAATTAGCTTAAATGTAACTGAAGGCTGCCTTGTTTTGTAAAGCTTAATCATGCAAGGAATTGCGTTGCCATGGAGATTAATATTGTCAGCAGGAAGGATAATTACATTTAATTACAGCATAGGCTTTCCACACCTGCTATTGTAGTCATGTGACCAACTCTAATTACATTCCAGAAAGCTGTAATCAGGCTTTATGACAGAACACATTTACCTTCATTAGAATTCTGTACATTTATCAGAAGTTCTTAGTTTCTGGAAAAATCTTAATTTCTATTTTAAATTGCATATAAGATCTACAAAGTTAAGGGCTTTAGAAAACTTCATAAATGGCAAAATTCACGATATAAACTGAGCGTAGAGCTCTGTCCACATATATGTAAATACATGTGTGTATGTATGAGTGTATGTATGATTGTATGTGTGTGTTGTTTCTGTCAGTCTATCAAAAACACTGCCGACAGGCTGTTGCAGTGGGAATATATTTGCCTGTTCATGTCTGTCTTTCAATCCTTCCTTCTATCCATTTTTCCATCTGTCTATCAGTCCACACTTCTGTCAGTCTTTCCATCCTAAGTCCATCTGTCTGTTATTTCCACCATTTTGCCCATCCACCAATCTGTCCAACCTTCTTTCAATTTGTCTACCATTTTATCCATCCATCTATCTGTCAACCCTTCTGTCCATTTGTCTACCCTTCTGTTAATCTATATGTCAACCTATCTGTCCAACCTATCTATCTATTTATCCACCTTTCTGTCTAACAATCTATCATCTGACTATCTGTGAACCCTTTTGTCAATGTAACTATCAGTCTACCTTTCATCCATCTCTCCAACCTTCTATCCAGCTGATTATCTGTGCACCCTTTTGTAAATACATCTGTCTGTCCATCTATCTGTGTATACTCACCACTTCCAGTATAGCAGCCAATCAGCGGCAGGATGTTGGGGTGGGGTTGGATTGCTTTCAACACCTCCAGCTCCGCCAGAAAGAACTTTCTCTCCTTCTCCGTGGCCTCCGCTGTAAGTATTTTTAAAAAAGACATGGGATCTCTTAACCAACTTATTTTGAAATGGGCAAAAAAGAACAAAACCCTATCTTTATGTTCTATTTTGTTATTAAAAAGTACTTCCAATTTCATTTGAAATTTGATTATCAAAAATATGTCCTTTTTTTGTTCACAGTTACTTTATATGGAAACATGGTTAGAAACGGAATCTGACATCACTTGATTATGAGGTCACACTTTTGTACAAATATATGCTTCATTATATTCTATGCACGGTTTGATCAGTCTGATATCAAATGAAGATACAGTGTCATGAATCATTGTCAGATGGCAACTAATAACACAAATGTCAACAGTTTGTACATCTTTATAAGTCTGCTCCCCTAACAACTTCTGTTTTTTGGGGGCGATTAAGAACTGAGCAATCTGGCTGAATGATGTGAAATTGACATCAATAAATTGCGGAAAATTGCATGCATAGATGTTTTATGTCATCTTATCAGAATCTCCAAAATAACAGACTGAAAGCCGACAGTGGCGCTGAATTGTAAAGATGTGTACAAATTATTGACATTTTGCGTTATTACTTCATTAAGGTTGCCTTTCGGCAATGATTCATTATTCTATGTGTTAACTGAATATCAGACCGATCGAACTGTGTATAATGGTAGCATACATTTGAGGCTTAGACCTTGGGGGTCAAGGTCACTTGACGGGTAGAGCTCATCACCGTGCATATACCTATGAAGTTTGGAGGTTATGTATGGAAGCATGTTCATAATGTGGCCAAGTTTATTTTTGCTATATTTGCTATTTTGGGTCATGGTGGCCTTCACCTTTGACCCCATGACCTCTAAGTGAGTCTGGTGGGTAGAGATCATCAAGGTGTGTGCACATGTGAAGTTTGGAGGCAATAGGTGGAAGGACTTCCGAGTTATGGTCAAGTTAAGTTTTGTGACAGAAGACAGACCAAAACAATATTGATCTATCAATGCGGGGGCATAAAAACCTATTTCAAGTAAACATCACTTATGTCAGATGTCTGAAATAAATTCATTTTACCCAGCTAGCTTCCATCTTCTCTAATTTTTTCTGAAGTTTTTCTCCCATCAAAACTTGTTCAATTTTTCTCCTCCTGTATCAGAACTCATTATCTTAACAGCAGGTGGTCACATTAAAGATCCATTAAAATACTGTGTTTTCTAATCTGTATTGTCAATCAGAGGACAGTTTTAAGATCTTTCAATGTCTTCAATGAATAATGAATGGCAGTCAACGTCTTTTTAAACAGATTCTTAATAATTCTGGTTATAGGATCAGACTTAACCCTTTCCCTCATATAGACTCATTTTGACGCACTCAATAGGTACCACATAAAACCTGATCTGCAGAAAACCACAGTTAAACCGTACCAAATTTAATTACAAAATCCTCATTTCCAGACCACTGAGGAGCAGCGAACAGCATAAAACCAGATCAGCCTGCGAGTTTTCATGGTGTCCTCTATGAGGGAAAGGGTTAAACTATAAGGTTAATGCAAGGACTGGTTGGCCTGGTGTCAGGATAATGTGACTAGCTCCTTCCAGTCTGAATCTAGATCTGCTCTGTTTGCCAGGATGACAAAACACATCTATATGAGATAAATATAGCTTTGTATTTCTTCCTTTTAAATTAAAAAGAATTACAATAGAGATTTAACATTGGTATATATATTTATATATTGGCAACTTTTATTCTAGTTGAAAAAGATTTGTATGTTCACTTGGGTGTATTATCTCACCAACATTATTTTAGTTATTTGAGGACTTTTGTCTACACACATACGAGGGTTGTTCAGAAATTATTGAGACAGCATGAATATTTAAAGAACTAAAAGTAATACAAATTTACACCACAAGAGTTACACCACAAAACAGCCCAACATAATTATTATCTGTATGCAAAATATATATTTCTTAACCCTTTCCCTCATAGAGGACACCATGAGAAGACCTATGCGAACAGCATAAAACCAGATCAGCCTGCGAGTAACTCGCAGGCTGATCAGGTTTTATGCTGTTCGCTGCTCCTCAGTGGTCTGGGAATGAGGACTTTATAATCAAATTTGGTAAGGTTTAACTGTGGTTTTCTGCAGATCAGGCTTTATGTGGTACCTATCGAGTGCGTCAAAATGAGTCTATATGAGGGAAAGGGTTAATGACGCCTATATAGTTTCAGCACCCGTTTGAATTACAAGATCTGGCTTTATCTGGAGCTGGGCGACGTGGTCATGACGTTACATTGATCTCAGCACGATTTAAGCTTGGTTTGAGATAATTCTGTTTTTCGAAGTAAACACCGTCAAACCAGAAATACTTCATTTACTTCTGCACCCAGCTAGTGTACAACAATAAACAAAATTCATTGCAATAAAGGTTGCTCTTAAGCTTGCTTAATCTTCATCCACTGAATTGAATAAGATATGAGGAAAACAACAATGCCCGTTGGAATTTTATTTGTTACAATTATTCTTCTCCTGTCTCCTTTAAAGCTTTATTGAAGAGTCGGATCTTTGAAAATCTCCTCTGCAACAAATATGCTAGAGCCTGAGAACCATCACTTCAACTCTGTGCCATTTCCAACAGTGTCTTTCTCCCAACTTATGACTTTCCCCATTCAACAAAAACTTTTATGATAGCTGTTACTCCGCATTGACGTCAAAATCTAAATTTAAGCTGTGATTTCGTTTTCACCAACTCCTGATTAAGGCCTATATCTTGCATATTTATAAAGCGAATTATTTCAAACTTCACCAGAGTGATGTCAACATTGTATTGTTACCATGACGTCTGTTAAAACGACGTCTTTCTGCTATTTTTACACATATGCACCTAAGGTACTTCTGTACTTTCCAATTTTAACGGTGTGCTCCAGGTAACCCAACCTAACAGTATCTGAACATTAATCATAGTTTTACTGTCTGTATTTTGTCATATTTGTTCTGTTTGCATTATCCGTCAGAGATTAATTAATGTTAATTGAAAGTTTGAGCTCAGAGCATCACTTATTTTTTTGAAAAATTAACAATGTCTCAATAATTTCCAAACAAGCCTTGTATAGTGCTGCCACATTGCAATATCAGACCATAGGCATGTAGCATGATACCACACTCAGTCACATTATCTTGACACCAGGCTAATCAGTCCTGAAACTACCCGTATATACTCAGTAAAAAACAACCCATGACCTCCTGATTCTGCAGCCGATGATCTTAACACTAGCTTACTGGGACCAGTTTGGTCACTTTTTCACTTGTTTTATACAGAATAATGGAAACCACCCAAAACCCCTCAACACTGAATGCGTCAGACTTACGATTTATTCTCTTGATTGCAACCTTCATAATCTCATTCCTGCGTGGATATTTCCTCATGCGACCCCGCCACACCTCTACAAACGTCCCCTTGGCAATAAGGTCGACCAGGCGAATATCCTTTCTGGCTATCTCCCACTGCTGCTTCAGGCGGCCATACTCAGCTGGCTGTCAATCAAACAACCACATATCTATACAGGGGCAAATTCTACCATCCTTGCTTAGTGATAAAAAATACTTCAATCAATTAGGAACATATTTCAACATTATGTACCTATCAGTGTTTTGCCCCAGGGTGGGGACAGAATGATACTGATCCTCAGAAATAGATTTTGGCAAGCATATACAACATTGATATATGCATTATAGTTTCTCTCATAAAACTTCCAAATTCTCAAGTTTTTAGTATCCATTGTATGTCAGTAAGTCAAATAATTACACAAACTTAAGTTGTCATGTTGTTAAATATTTTGTAAAACAAGAGTGGAATCATTTTCAAGTAATATTTAATGCTAAGTATTGCAGGTAGGATTTGAGCCTCAATACGGTATTTGAATTATGAGCAATGCATTCTTGTTTCATTCAAGATACTGTACTCGCCAAATATCAAATAGATCAGAGTTTTTCATGAAAACTGGTGTGTCCCATTACAGTTTTTTCCCCCAGCTATTTTTATAGCTGGTAATTCGTTATTTTCCCAGTGCCAAAATTTATTTAATGTTCCAAATTACCAATGAATACTCAGAGGAAAGAAATTGGTTCTGCTTGGTCAACATTTGGCAAAATTAGAGATATCTCTGCAAATCAGTTCAAAAGCAGCAATTCTTGATAAAATGAATTTGAAAAATTTGTATTTATTCCCTAGGTTTGTGGTAACTTCTTGACTATTTCCCAAATTTAAACGGAAAAGGGACATTTTCCCCAAACAACAAAACAAAACAAGAGCTGTTAGAGGACAGCACACTCGACTATTCAAAATGCTTGTTGGCAAATCAAATGAAATCTATTCTTGCCCTACACATACCCTGTACATAATAATAGTCAAAAATGATATACTTTGATAGTCTGATACCCCTTAATATTTTTATGATGTCTAAATCAATCCCATGCCTAGTTACTGAGACATAAGCACAATAACACTGTGCATGCAAAACTTTAACCAACTAGAACTCCACAATCGGATGTGTCGCCTGACGATGACTTATCTGTTGACAATAAAGATGCCAGTTTGTCACTTTCTTTTAAGAATTTGGTATCACTCAAGGTCATTGCAAGAAACAAAAATGTTATGCTCCGGACAAGAAATGCTCTAAGAAAATCAAACAAAGGGGAATAACTCAAAAAGCGCACAAGGTAGAGTTATGGTTCTTTTGCACTGCACTCCGGGTCATTGCAAGAAACATACATATCAAGTCTTAAGTCATTTAAACTTATGGTGAAAAAGTTACGCTCTGGACAAGAAATCCTCCAAGAAAATCAATCAAAGGGGAATAACTCAAAAAGCGCACAAGGTAGAGTTATGGTTCTTGTGCACTGCACTCCGGGTTATTGCAAGAAACATACATATAAAGTCTCAAGTCATTCAAACCTATGGTGACAAAGTTATGCTCCGGACAAGCAGATGGGGACGCCGCCGCCGACGAAAGTAACCCCTATATGTCGCCTGACTCTAGTCAGGTGACACAAAAAGTTAGAAAAGGGCCATAACTTGCATAAAATTTAGTCCAAAAGTTATCCTCCTTAGTTTTCTGATGCCCCAAAAGACACTCTTTAACTTTCTAGTCAATTCCACAAGCAATTTCTGAGATATAAGCTGGATAGTAGCTTGAATGCAAAAATTTAACTAAAATTCCAAGTTAAAAGGGGGTCATAATTTTTAATATATTCCATCAAGTGTTATCTTCCTTTATAGTTTGATACCCCTAAACATATTAAAGATGTTTCAAATCAATCCCATGCCTGGATACTGAGATATTAGCATGAAAGTACCTTGCATGAGAAACTTTAACCAAAATTTCTAAGTTAAAAAGGGGCCATAATTTGTAACATATCCAATCAAGAGTTATCTACCATGAAAGTATGATACCCCTAAACATATTAAAGATGTTTCAAATCAATCCCATGCCTGGATACTGAGATATTAACATGAAAGTAACTTGCATGCAAAACTTTAACCAAATTTTTTAAGTTAAAAAGGGGCAATAATTTGTAATATATTCCATCAAGAGTTATCTACCTTGGTAGTTTGATGCCCCTAAACATATTCATAAACTTTCAAGTCAATACCATGAATGGTTATTGAGATACAATTTAGATAGTAGCTTGCACGCAAAACTTTACCAAATTTTCTATTCTGCAAAACTTTAACCAAAATTTAATTAAAAAGGGGCCATAATTCTGCCCCTGAACAATTTTTAACTTTCAAGTCAATACCATAAATGGTTATTGAGATATAAGGTTGAGAGTAACTTGCAAGCAAAACTTTAACCAAAAGCTGCAACGCCAATGCTGACGCCAGGGCGACTACAATAGCTCTCATATTCTTCGAATAGTCGAGCTTACAAAAAAAATTACTCTAATATATATCAAATGTTAAATTTGACCTTTTAGTGTGACCATGACCTTAAAGTTACATAATTGCAGCCATCACCCTGCACATTGTCTCATGTGAAGTTCTATCAGATCTAACAAAAGGTTCAGAGGACACAGAGCAGATATGAACCACAACACTGTGACCTATAAACTTTCAAAGTGACATTGACCTTAACGTCACACAAATGACCCCGTAGCTCTACACAATATTTCACTGTGGGTAAAATATGAGCAAAGTTTTATCATATGTATCTCAGCCAGTATCAAGCTTAATCATTTTACAGTAGAATAAGCTCAATGGTTTTGATGAATACCCTCAGATACCACTTTGTCACAGTTATAGATACCATGTCAGACAGTCTTAAGAAATATAACAAGGGCTATAACTCATTCAAAATCGAGCGAATCATGACATGCCTACAATATGTGCAACTAGGCATGGTACTTATCAGTCTTGGAAAATTTGATCAAAATCCTACCAAAGGTGGACAAGAAATAGGGCAGACAAATCTCATCTACAGACAGACAGAACAACAGATAGATGGGCATGAATCCAATATAGCCCCCATTATTTAGTATCTTGGGTTATAAATATAAAGTTTGAAGGTCAAACTGGAAAATTTTGTGCATCATGGAAACCCCCAATATACTGCATAAAAGCGTGATATTTTATCATGTATTAGTATTTAACAGCGAGAAAATAAAAGTTATTATGCTGAAAGGTCTTTCCTATATAAAAAACCAAAACAACATTTGCATAAAACAACTGTGTATTTGTGATTTTTTCCCTTCATAAAACAAGTTGTAAAAATCGAGTTATTGTTTATGGCATTTTGTTCTCGCCAACAAAATTTATTTCTGGGAAATAATTAAACATTTTCAGGGAAAATATCGAAACATACCCATTTTAACATCAGTTTCATTTACATTTCAGGAAACATGTAGCAGAATATTTGTTGCTTAATGGTCTACGTGCCAGTTAGGAATGCTTCATTTCTCATCAGTTCAACATGTGAATTCCATTATTCCAGGATATTACTGCAAGTATGAGTGCCATCTACTGAATTATAACCTTACCATATTACCCTGTGTAAAAGCTCCCTCTGATAAAGGTCCCTCATTTTGTACAGAAATATCAGGCAACTATTCAGGATATTATATCAATATATCCAATCCCATTCAATCGTCCCCACAGCTTTGCAATTTTCACTCATTAAACTAAAAATGCCCTCACCACCCTCACCTTGCTAAAAAGTATTACACAGATAATCAAATCTTCTTTGAATTTTCGCCCACAGGGCTTTATCAGAAATCATGAAGAAGTACAAAATGCAATAATGTAGTGCTATTGTATTTCTTCATGATTTTTGATAAAGCCCTGTGGGCAAACATTCAAGGAAGAGTTGATTATCTGTGTATTTAACCTTGCTCCCTGAAGGGAACTTTTACAGTGAAAAAGTATTAATTCACCAACAACTTTCAAAAAATAGTCCATTGAAAGCCAGAAGGGGCTATCAGCCTTCTTTTTACATATGCTGATAGCCCCTTCTGGCTTTCAATGGACGAATTGATGTATTGCATTTCATACAGTGAGGTCTCCATTGTAGCTCAGATTCTACAGTCTGCATGGCAAAGAAAACTTTTCTGTTTCATATACCATTCAAAAAGTTCAGTGCAAGTATTATTCATCAAGTTATGAATATGTATATGCATATTCATGAGGTACCCTAGAAGGTGAAAGGGATGCAAATAAACAGGTCAGGACAGGAAGTGCTGGGACATGCATGATTCCAGTTTGACCCCCACATCATACGTTGATGAGAGTTTTTTTTATAAAATAGTTCATTTAGCTTTCACAGAAAATTTATAGCAACTGCTTCACAAGTTCTTCACAACTAGACAAGAGTGTTCTTTGGAATACATGTGTCACCTGCTGAAGTGTGATGGACAGACAGACAATGGTGACACCAAGAGTGTCTTTAAGAGCTCCTGCTGTTTTGATTGATTAGAGTAATATTAAAAGTAATTGAACAGAGATAAAAGATTTACAAACAATTAGGGTTTAAAAGGGCTGTAACTCAATCAAAATTTGATACATCGTAACCTAAAACAAATTTATATGATAAACTTATAAGCAAAATATTTATTTTGATTCAAACAATTTACGGAAATAAAATGGTAAAATGCTGTATTTTGGTATTCAAATATGAATTGAATCTGTTTTGTCTTTCACAAGTTATTGATTGGTAACGAAAACAAGAGGTGTCTATAAGGAAGCTCACTTGACTATTCCGCTGCTTATTTTAGTCCAAAACGGGTCTTAATTTGCATTAAATTTGGTCAAGAGTTATATACCTTGCTTGTTATTAATATGCCTCAGAAGACCCTAGAAAAGTATTGAATTAATTAGCATAGCTGGTTTCCAAGATATATGATTGATAGTAAGTTGCATGCAAAACCTAAACCAAGATAAGATCCCGAGGCCAATACCAGGGTGAGTAGAATAGCAAAAGACTTTATACAGCCAAGTAAAAAACAAAAAACTTACTTAAGAATGTGATTTACATTTCAATATCTTTGTAATCTATAGAGAATCTTGGAAACTATCCCAAGTGATATCAGATTTACATGAAGAAATAGGCACAGGAGACTGAACGATGTGTTTCCATACTCTGATAAAATAATTTTTTACCTGACACAGAAAATCCATGAATCATGTCATTGATTTTTTCAAGCAAATTTTGATTCCACATCTGTCTCTGAGGGAATAAAAGATGACAGACTGATTAAAATCTCATATCTAGATACATTTTTTACAAGAAGTCTGTCAATTTTAGAAAAATCTTGATTTAGATGTGTATGTGATGGGGGTCATAAAACGTTCAATGACAAGGTACCAGTTCAGTATTGTCCGGTTGAATGTTTTCGTCCAAAAGTTCCACTTCCTGGTCATCCAGATTCTCATCATGCATCCGTGTGAGGCGATCGTGGAGTCTTCGCTCCCGTGTCTGTGAACAGAAGACAGATTATGGCATTTTTCCTAACTTGTCAGACTCTAGATGTTTATGCCTAAACATTGCTATAATGTATTTTCAAAGCAGCCTTGAGAAATTTATTTTTGTACACAATTTGCAATACTTGAACATTTCACCAACAAAGAAACCCGAATATTATAAGTTATACAATTCTTATACAGTTGGAACTCGTTATCTCCAATCTGCGTATATCGAAATTTCGGCTATGTCAAATTAATTGACTTGGTCCCGATTTTTCCCTTCTTTGTCTATATACATTAATTTCGTGTGTCTCAAAGTTTATTTATTTCAAATTACTGTTATCTCAAAGTGAAAATTTGGGCCCTCACCCTATAGAACAATGCATAATTGTTTGTTTATCTCAAATTCCATCGACGCTAATCAGCCCGCCGATATTTTTCACACCTATCAGTCGCCTGGTGACACTAGCTTGGCACGTGGCTATCTATACGACAAACCGTGATGTTAGGCTTTCATTAATTACCGGATTATGTTTTGCTGAAATATTTGCATGGTAATAAGCTGGCCAAACACAAGCTGTTGTGCTTGGCAATTTTTGCTCAAAATATGGCAAATTTGCTTTAAATACCATCGTAGAATGAACCCGTGTCATAATTCACAATGCCTCTAGAACCTACTTGTCCATCTAAGAGCGCTGAGCAATCTGGCGAAGGACCCGGAATTTCTGGGGGGATAACCAGATTAGCATTTAGCTCTAATATAACCGAGCAATCCAGTGAAGGACTCAGGTTTAACCCTGGGGGGATAACTGGATCGGTTAAGACTAAAAGAGGAGTGAAAAGAAAGTTGGAAACAAAATCATACGAAGTAAGATACGAAGCTATTATGGAAGTTGAGCGAGGACAAACATGAAAAAAACTTACACCCTGGACGGAGCCATGCAGGCCACCGATTACATCACGGGATTCTTAGAGACTTTCGAGAAATACGAGAAAGCTAGATCAGCAATTAGTGAAGTGAATCGTGCTCTGTTGGACATAAGTTTGAGAAAACTGTGTACAAAACAAACTGATATCACAAGGTTCTTTGAGGTGTGCGATAAAAATGATAGACAGTAAGAATGCAATTACATGTAATTTTCAGTGATATTTCGTTGTGCAAAGTGCTTTGAAAAATGTTTATAAGTGCTCTTAATTTGTAGAATGCAGTTCGTATGTTTTCGCTCCATATTATTGCTGTAACCCTATTTGTTTATTTTGTTTACTTGTTCTGTATTTATTGCAAGAAACGATTAAATAAATAAAGAAAAATGTTACTAATGGATTATTATTTATTAATATATTCCACAAAGAGATCTTCATAAGAGATCGACAGCATATTTATAGCACGATACAGGTAAGATTTCTATTTCATAATCCAATAATACCACATTTCGGATTGGTCAAATTTCAGATATCTCGAAATATTTTTTTTGGTCCCATGAAATTGGAGATAACGAGTGTCAACTGTATATGAATAATTACTGTATGCAAATTAACATCTGTCTTGAATATATAATTATTTTTGTTTTTAAACTACAGTAAAAGTGTTGAAGTCTGAGGAAAAGAGGGTTTTTACTGCCTATTTGTAGGGTTGTAATATCGTCCAAAATCCAATAACACAAAAAATATAATTTTCCCAATTGTCTTTTCTTTTTTTTTGGTTATAATTGTATTAAAGAAAGAAAATGCCCCTTTTTATAGTAGCTTACAAATACTTATTTGCTTTTCTGTTTCTTAAAACTTATAAATTCCATATTTGGTAAAATATGTCAATCATGTTCTTATTGGGAGCTTAGGGTCAATTTCTGAAAATACGCAGAAAGTAAAATCTGGCATCAAAGGGCAAAAACATGTCTGAAATGAGCAATAATCAAACTTGTTCATGCTTTTATGGAGATAAGTATTGATTCAAAGATTAATTATAGATATGTATGCTAGTGTAAATAAAATGAAATTGCAAAATCCAGCATTTTGATTAAATTCATCCTTTGAATTTGATACCATACTCAAGTATACCTCAAAAAATCTTAAGTTATATACAGTGAAACTTCACCAGTCAGGACACTTTGGAGCCAGAGAAAATTTCTGGATAAATGAATTTTCCAAATTAATAAACAAATGACAGGAATTGTCACAAAACCAGGTTTTCTTTTAGAATGTTTCGTCCCAGTACAGATTATTTGTAAAATTAAGGAGTTATGCTCCATATCAGGAATTTTTACGAAGGGGCAAACATGTAACTCCAAAATCATGAACCACAGAGTGAGGTTCCTATGCACTGCATTCCGCCTCAATGAGATGTATGCACCTATAAAGTTTCAAGTCAATACCTCTTATAATGTAGGAGTTATGCTCCGGACAAGGAATTTTATCAAAGGGGCATAACTCCATCAAAAATGGTCAAACTGCAAAACACAGGTAATATTCTCCAGGGTGACTTAGTGAAGGTACTTCTGTTAAAGTATGGACAAAATTTATTAAGAAATGTAGAAGTTGTGCATGAAAGAATATTTCCCTTTATATTACATCCGTTAAGGGGCAAAGGGCCATAACTGCATAAAAAGAAGTCGAACCACAAAACCCTGACAATATACACCAGGTCACTATGTAATAATGCTTCTGTAAAAGTTTGGGCCAAATCCGTTGAAAAATGTAGGAGGAGTTGCGCACAGAAGAATATTTCCCTATATATTATATATGTGAAAAAATAACAAAGGGCCATAACTGCATCAAAAATAGTCGAACCACAAAACCCTGACAATATGCGCCAGGCCACTATGTAATAATGCTTCTGTTAAAGTTTGGGCCAAATCCGTTGAAAAATGTAGGAGGAGTTGCGCACAGAAGAAATTGTTTACGCCCGCCCATCCACCCACCCGCCTGCCCGCCGACATACCCCAATCTAATAACCAGAGTTTTCCTTCAGAAAACCTGGTTAATGAAATTATAAACCTCTCTCTCCCCTTCTCTCTCTCTAAAACCATTTATCTGTCTGTATTCTCTGTTTGTTTATTGGGTTTAACATCCTACTGACAGTATTTCAGTTATTTGGAGACAATGCCTACTTGTGACAGATATAGTGCTGCTACACTGCAGTATCACGCTGTAGACATGTAGTATGATACCACACTCAGTCACATTATCCTGACACAGGGCCAACCAGTCCTGGAACTACCCTTATATGCTGAACGCCAAGCAAGGGAGCTTGGCCAGAACCTTTTTTTCGCAATTTTGATGTAGCACATGTGTCACAAATGTTCCAAAAGCTTGGAATATTTGTGTTCCCTAATTCTTTATGGTTTAAAAATAGCAGATAGGATCATGTTACAACTGAAGACATTTTTACAACATCACTTTAATACATGTTAACATAATATATGGTTACTCATCAAGCATATTACAAACATTTATAAATCATATATAAGAAAATGGCCCTAAGATAAATAACCGGTATCATATATATATCATAACCATATATGTCCGTCTTTACTTAATTTTGCCACACAGACATTTTCCACACAGGAGTCCAATATGAAACACCCACACAGGTACATGTATAATGTTAATCAGTATTTTTCCACACAGGAGTACCACACAGGTGTAAAGTTATTTTCCACACAGGATTACAGTCGCAATACAACCACACAGGTATAAAGTTTCCACCAGGAACTCAGTGACTGTATAAATTTACCACACAGGAACAAGTTCAGTTCTCCACCAATTGGTATTACAACTTACCACACAGGTATATTTAAAGGACCAATAAATGTGTATGCTGCTAACCACACTAAAAGTCTCTATACAATTTAATCCAACACCGCACATAATATGCACCAGCTTAGTTATAACATATCACATTTACTATATTAAAAACATAAAAGAATTTGTTTAGGCCTTTTCACACATAAACGATTTTTTCTGAGCAAACACCCGATTGTATTCGTGAATGATGTAACACATGTTCACATCACAAACACACCACACACCAATTTTCCTCAATACATGTCAGGAACTGGTATCTTATCTTGGCCTTCGTAGAATAACGAGCTATATACGATGGTGGTAGTTATTATAAGGTCTTGTAGTTTGTCGAGTATGGACAATTAACCAGTGGAGGTCAATACCCGTAGCCACCTAAAATAAAGAGGGAATGGACGGGAAACTAATGGGCACTTAAATAATAAATTTCAAAGAAAAATCCATGCAATAACATTTCAACTTAATTTCCATACTGAAAATGCCAGGACAGAGGAATGGGGGTGGGGATTAATCTTACAGTATTTAACATAACAGCTGTTCTTCTACACAACGTCAGGAATTTATACATATACATGCAACCAAACACTTTGTGTGTGTGCCAACTACTGATGTCCAGCTCAGAATGACCATGCACAAGTACCAATACACATAGCTATATACAATAAAACCAATCACCCGTGACACAACACAGGTACAGTGGTGCTAACGTATCAGTTGTCAAAAAATACGATAGAAATACGGACGATATACGATATGCGATATACGATCTGCGATATGCGATGTGCGATAGCAGGTCTGATTTACCTTTACGATTCGTTACGATGCGATGCGTTTATAATCTGATACCATACGATATACGATTTACGATCTGCGATATACGTTATGCGATATACGATACAGGATAAGCACGGTATAAATGACATTTTTTACAACTGTATACAACTAGATTTTACAATAAGTTCAAAAATATGAAATATCAACCAAGCTTTTAACAATATTTATCACAAGCCGTGTTTTCATCTGAAATAAACAGCGGAAATAAACAAAACGGGAAACAGGAAATGGGGACAAACTAAATTGCGGTTCCTCTAGAAATGTTACGGACTCTGTTGTCTCCGTCAATAACAACCTAAGCACGTGTAATGAAAAACTGTATTAATTATGCTTTGTTATTATGTGTTTTGATATTAATCACATTAAAAAAAACCCAAATGATACCAGTAATCATCTAATATCTAGTACGCTGTCATTTGTGCTAATTAAAACAATATCTTCGGGCATTTTTCAAACTTTGCATTTAACCCATCAAAAATAAATGTATATATAATTTATTGGATGTATCAAATATCAAAAGAACGCGAGTGAGTGTGGGAGAATAGCACCGTATCTATTTTCTGATTAGAATATTCGTATATATTACAAGTAGGTAACTGTCATAGGTATAGATTTAATATAAATATGTTTTCATATACTTTAACCAGAAGCTTGGAAAATCCGCTATTGTTTTAAAAAGCCCTAAGCCCGAAGAATTGTTGTTGGAAATTGACCTTGGTAATTAAACAATTAAATACATTTACATTAACATGGGTCGAAAAGCTATCTTTGTCGAAAAGATGCCATGAGTGAAGAGGCCGCCCTTTAACCGGGTATTCGTGAGAAATGTCATACGCCGCCATGCGTATACAGTTTAATATGATTTGTTTCGTTAATCGAGTACAAGAATAAAATAGTTGCCAAATCGGTTATATCTCATTTTGACTACACCCAGTTCATCTACTGTAGTAAGTTATTTCACATCTTTCCAGACATGTTTCCAGATTGTCTAACACATGCATTACTACATGTAAAGGATATATAACTAATTGTCTCTTATTAAGTAGGGAAATTTGAATATCATCATGTGTTGGGCTTTCAATATTTTGTAATTGTATCCATGTTTTTGACCAAGTATTATTGTAAAATTATTTAAATGTAAAGTATTTAATATTTTATTAAATATTTATGATATAACATTTATATTGTGTGCATATGTATCATCCCCGCACTAATTCACTGTGTCTTCCGCATAAATATGCATTCATCTCTCCTCTCCTCCTCTCTCTCTCTCTCTCTCTCTCTCTCTCTCTCTCTCTCTCATCCTATATTTTGAGCTAATGGTCATCAATGTTATCATGTATGTGGTTTCGAGACACATTTTAATTTGCAGAGATTTTGATTTGTAGACACAATGGGTTTCAATCGGAAGAACAAATTAAAAAAAAAGTCTATTTAAAATCTGTGTATTTTACTCGCCGTTTTAACAATCAAAATATTTTAAAGAATACCATATGATTCGCTCATTTGTGATATAAAAATAAGTCCATTAGTCACACACGTGTGTGCCCGCACACTCCCTTACAAATGTATTTTTGATACATGTATCATCATTATCATCATCATCATCGTGTACATTTAAGATTTTTTTTCTCTCTTCGAAATATATTCTGTGCCTCATACCTAGATTGGAAACATTATTATTATTATTATTCTATGAATATTGGTGTGTTTAAAATAGAATTTCAAATTATTGCTAAAAATTGTAATCTTTTAGTACCGGAAATAACATTCACTCTGTGTACATGTCAAAAGTCTTCTCCTCTGGGGGTGGTATACCGGCAGCGGCGAGACATAAAGGTGACATATCCGGTCAAAATAAACACATGCTGTGCCTGCTGATAAGAACTTATGGCACGCCTCCGGTATTGCGAAACACACTTTTTTCACTTAATTATACATAAAAGATTAGGGATATGCAAGAAAATGTTCTAACCTATTATATCTCTAGCAAACTGTAATAATATGGAAATGAGATCTTTAGCGAACTGTAGTAATATGAAAACAAGATCATTTTCTTTTAACTATTATAATGTCAGTGAACTCTGTGTTATCACGGAATAAAATACATCAGTTATTTTATAACAAATCTTCCATTCCCATGTAGGGTTTATGTTTATTTTTCTATTGTTATGGCTTGCAATAATTCCTGGTTTATCATATTAAATATTAAGACATAGCAGTGAAGCATGAAGCATATCACGAAAATGTGGTCCCGTTTTATCATTGTTTTTTTTTTTTCCATATGAAAGAGACAGTTGTTGGATACATTTAAGTTCGGGTGTGATACCCATGCTAATTTCGCAAAAAAAAAAAAATGCTCTTCGAAATATACGTGTCCGAGATATAGCACCGATATACTGTAAACATGTTCCTGTGTAGAACAAGTACTTAGAGCTCCGTGTTCTCAAAGTAATACCGATGCATCTTGTACACATCATATACGTATTAGGATTTACGCGATCATCGGAAAAAATGCTCCGGTTTGGATTTTCAGTCTCCATCTACCTGAATTTTGATTATCTCCATACTGATGAAAAAGGGGGAAAAAAGAAACATAATTTGCACTCATTCATCCAATTTTTTTGGAAGTGTGTGCGCGCGCGCGTGTGCGTAATGAAAGAGAGATAGAGAAACCTAAATAAAATAGGAAATAATTAAATAAATAAACTATATTCGTAAATTACAATTATCTTTTGTTCACGAATTCATTAAATAATAAAGAAAAATGGGCATTCGAGTAAATACAGCAGTAAAAAATGTCCCGGGAAATAAATAATTACACGGAAGCAACATTTTGGACGATCTTGCATAAGTAGGTAAGTTTTAATTTGTTAGTTTCTAGACAGGTTAATAAAGCAAACATTGATCAAACATATCGATAACACATATTTTAAAATTATTCCACTTTAATACTGATATAGTCACGAATCTATATTAAAGGTATTTACGTCTCTGATATAGTACTTTTCACACGTGCATCAAATTATATAACATCGCATGGCGTCTGCTCCTGAAAGTCACGTAGGCCATAACACATGTATAAAATAATAAAGTAAAAGAAATATAACTATTGCAATTGGTAAAATATGAAAACAAGAGGGCCATGATGGCCCTGAATCGCTCACCTGAGTACCATTGCTTCAACTGATGTCAAGGTTTTTAAACAGACAAGGATTCTGATATAACTTAATCTAAAACATTTTACCCCTGACAATACTACACACCAAATATCTAAGCAATGGCCCATATGGTTTCAGAGAAGACTTGGGCGCAGGGTCATTTATCACCGTAGGGCCAAGACTTTGAAAATCTTTGTAATGAACCATTAGATGCTACTACATACCAAAAATCTTAGCTCTAGGCCTTATTGATTCACAGAAGAAGATTTTTTAAGATTTTCCTATTTAACTCTATGTAAAACAAGTGACCCTGGTGTGGGGTCATTTATCACCATAGGGCTATGATTTGTACAATCTTGGTAGTGGCCCATAAGATGATGCTTCATACCAAATATCTAAGCTCTAGGCCTTATGCATTAATGGAAGAAGATTTTTTAAGATTTTCCTATATAACTCTATGTAAAACAAGTGACCCCTGGTGCGGGGTCATTTATCACCATAGGGCAATGATTTATACAATCTTGGTAGTGGCCCATAAGATGATGCTACATACCAAATATCTAAGCTCTAGGCCTTGCAGTTTTGCAGAAGAAGATTTTCAAAGTTTGCATTTTTAAAATCTATTTTTAGCTCCTGTGACCTAATTATGCAATGGACCAGAACCATTTATACAACTTTAGTAGAGCTTTATCCAAGGAACATTCCTGCAAAATATTTTTCAAATTGGCCAAGCCGTTTAGGAGGAGATGTTGTTTGAAACAATTGTTGACGCCGGACGCACGCACGCACGGACGCACGCACGCACGGACGACGGACGCCGGACGCCGGACAAAAGGCGATCAGAAAAGCTCACCTTGAGCACGTTGTGCTCATGTGAGCTAAAAATGTACTGCATAATGTGATTTAATGATCCACCATTAATAAACTTAAGCAAATATTAAATTTAAAGACACAAACATTAATTATATTTGAAATATCGATGGTGTCCCGTAACTTAAACTGTCCTAAACCACTGGGTGGTTCAATATGATATACGTTATGCGATTTACGATATACATTTACCGATATACAGTTGCCTTACGATGCGATGCGATACAATCCCGTTTATTATGCCTAATACGATTGAATGCGATAGAATACGATTCCATACGTTACGATGCGATTGAGTAATATATACGTTACGATACGATGCGATACGAACGATATACGCTATTTTTGACAACTGATACGTTAGCACCACTGTACACAGGTAAGATAAGATTGACAATTAATAGTACTGAGAGTGCTGAACTGAATATTTTTGTGACAACATTGCCAGGGATCAAACCGACAACCTCCCACTCCCTAGGCAAACACTCTAACCACTTTGGTGTCTGTATTCCCTGTGATAACCTGTGTGCTACATTATTATCAATTAAGGTTGTAACTTCAAACAACAGGATAGACCTACCTTCATTTTCAGGGCCAGGAGAATGAACACGATGATGAGGATGACCGCTAGACCGGCACAAACTATCGCTCCTACTGCATATGGCGACACTGTAACATACATAGTGGTCAGATATCAAGGAGAAAACCAAAACGCGCGTGTGCGTGTGTGTGTTTGTAGTGTCTCACCAACAGTATTACAGACATTTGGATACATTTTTTGTCTACATGAGCAGACATTGATACAGATAACTGCTATGTAAGTGTAATATTATACCAAAGGTGAGTGGCATGATACCACATTCATACACTGGGCCAAGGTGCCCTAGAGCTGATCTTTTATGGTGAGTGCAAAGCAAGGAAGATCTATCAGTTTCATTTTTAATGACAGTGGCATGACATGGCAGAACAATGTATTAGCCAAAGTGAAATGTTGGGCATTGTCACTGATAGATGGAGAGCAGCCATTGATGAATGAAAGGCTAACCCAGGTTATCTTGGACAAAAGCATACAAAAAGATGATGATGATGATGATGATGATGATGATGATGATGATGTTATAGCTAATGATCAACCCCTCAACTTTCAAGTTATGGACCTGACAATCAAACCACTTCCAACAGGGACTGGTGAACATTGAGGAACCAAAGGAATATATCAAACTGAGTCAAAATTTTGAGTCATTTATAAAGGAATTTTCTTTATCAATACACAATATTCCCTCTAGTAATGACAAGCATTATAAGCACTATCATTTCTATTCCACACATGCATTTTATTCAATTTGTTTGCTGTCAAATGGGAAATTGCACCTTAAATCATCAAGATTGGAAACATTTGAAGATAATCATTTAAAGCAGTTAGATGAATAACTGAGAATTGGCTACTTTTTTTTCATTTAAATTTTAAATAAAACAGGTTATAACATTTGGAGTTAACATTACAAAGAGTGTATTCATTAAAAAAATTTCAAAATTACCATCAAATTCAACATGAGCAAACTGGCACAATATAATTTGACTTTCATAGGGGAAAATGAACTTTTTATTTGGAAAATTATGTCCCAAGGAATTCTGTGCCAAGGGACAGGTACTAAACAACATGCAAAACTTAAGAGCAACAACATGAAAACAAAGAATATTTTTTATTTTTATTATTTTTTCATTTAAACACGATTTATTTTATTTACCAGACCAAATCTAGAATGATAATGATCTTAGCTAGCAATAAAAAACAGACATAATTTTTACATCTGTCATAAACGGTCTTTGAACACATTTTACCCAGTATAAACTGTCAGTGAATGCCAATGTTGTCAATGACTATTGTCACAAACACATTTGTGATGATATCTCAACAATCAATTTAATCAGTCAACCACTAAAATCAACTGTCATTATACAGACAACCAGAACGCTGCCTGACAAACGTAGCTTCAAACACTGACAACCGCTGCTTTAACAACATCTATATAATCACAAATATTCGACAGCAGAGATACATAAATTGTCTGACCCAAACAATGCTTTACTTACTTCATTAGTTTCCTAGACACTCCACAATAAAGAATCCATAAAATATACCGAGGAATACAATAAAAACTTTCCCTAAATTTGAGTAATCTCATCTTCTAGGCTCCAAGTACATCATACTTAAGTCTTTTTCACAATCAAATTGATACATTTGCTTTGTAAAACCACATATATTTTCAGTTTTTAATATTCATTTCTGTCTCAGAGATTCCTATACTGTCAAAAACATCAAAATATTTGTTTGTTGCTTGCTTGTTTGGGTTTAAAGAACCACCAATAGTATTTCAGTAATTTCGTGATTTTTCTACATGAAACAGATACAGTGCTGTCAAGCATATTATCACTCAGTCAATTAAAATATCCAACATTGTGCAACATTTACTAACCAGTCCTTGAACTACCCTTACATGCTAAGCACAAAGCAGGGGAAAGATACCAGGGTCGAATTCCACCAACAATTCTTAGCGCTAAGTGAAACTTAAATACTTAAGGGTAAATTCTTTTAGTCTTGTTTCTCTAATAAAAAAACCTAAATGTTACATTTCTTATCAATTATTTTTGGTTATTAAGGTAATAATTCATTACAAATGAATTGAGTATTTGAATTTTTTATATAATAATAATGGTGGAATGTAAATCTACCAAGTTTAAGAATTTAAGTTTTACTAAGTGCTATAAGCATCGTTGGTGGAATTCGAACCAGAACCCTTTTCAATGACTTCAGAATGTTGTGGCTTGGGACTTAACCCTTTCCCTCATATAGACTCATTTTGACGCACTCAATAGGTACCACATAAAGCCTGATCTGAAGAAAACCACAGTTAAACCTTACCAAATTTATTTACAAAATCCTCATTTCCAGACCACTGAGGAGCAGCGAACAGCATAAAACCTGATCAGCCTGTGAGTTACTCGCAGGCTGATCTGGTTTTATGCTGTTCACATAGGCCTTTTCATGGTGTCCTCTATGAGGGAAAGGGTTAAACCATGAGACGGACACACTGTGACCTCACTTTTGACCTTCTTAAGAATGATGATGTAAAACACTGACAGATAAATATTTTCATTGATTTTCATTGGTAGATATTCCTATACTTTTGGGGGAAAAAAACAAGAGGGCCAAGATGGCCCTAAATCGCTCACCTGAGATAAATAGCCTTCAATGCCAAACATGCTAAACATACTGCTTTAGAAATAGAGATGCTGAGGCATAAACAGTGAAATTTGAGGTTTTCAGAAATTTCTTAGAGTGCTAACAAAGCCAAATAAGTCATTTTTATCATTTTAAAAGGGGCATAACTCCTGTCCTAATGGGCAAATATCAGCCAAAATTCAAAATTTTATGACACTTAACATTGTCACAAATTTTAGAGATGATTGGTTAGAAGGCCCTAGATCGCTCACCTGAGTACAGGGTTACATATTAACCTGTACTAAACATGGCCAAGAAAAACAGAGTTCCTTATGTATCAAGTTTAAATAACAAACTTTAGTTTAAATTACTTTAGTAAGTTAAGTTTTGCCACATGATCATTCCTGCAAAATTTGATCAAATTTTTTATAGCTGTTTCATAGGAGATGTCATTTAAAGATCTCACAATATACATATAAGGCAAATAGCCCTACCCCCCATGTTTTAAGTTTAAAAAAGGATCATCCCTGCAAAATTTGATCAAATTCTGTGCAGCTGTTTCAGAGGAGATGTCGTTTAAAGATTTCACTATATACATATAAGGCAAATTAGCCCCGCCTTTGGTGGCCATATTTTTTTGCAGATCCAATTAATTTTAGCAACTTTGGTAGAGGGTTACCCAAGGAACATCTGTACCAAAATAAATATAAAATCTGGCCAGTAGTTTTGGAGGAGATAATTTTTAAAGTTTTCATTTTTTTTTTCTTTCTGAAAAACCAGAGTTCGGCATGGATCAAGTTTATTTTAGCAACTTTTGTGAAGGTTCACCCAAGGATCATTCCTGCCAAGTTTAATCAAATTCTGTCCAGTGGTTTCAGAGGAGATGTCGTTTAAAGCAAATTGTTGACGACGCACGACGGACGAAGGGCGATCACAAAAGCTCACTTGAGCACAAAGTGCTCAGGTGAGCTAAAAAAAAGTTAAGCACCACTGTTTGACAACCGAGTGAAATATATACTATGTATTCACAAATTTTTTTTAATAAAGTATCATGACTAAATTACAGTTTCTTTGAAGAATATACATGACTTTTATAGTTGATTTATCAATGCATTTATCTTAGATGCACAATGAGACCTGTTTCTGGCTGAACATTATAAATATCTGTACTATAGTATTATGTAACCATAGTCTATTTCATCATATCTGTATGAATAAAAATTCAGTTTTCGTTTTTCATTTGCATCATTATAATAAAGGGAATACTTTACCAACTGAGATCTATGCTTATGTTGACTGTCAAGAATGAAATGATAATAATTTGTAAGTCATATAATTGTTCTTCATTCTCCATAACGTTAATCACCATCAGTGCCCCATATCTTTTTTTCTTCTTCTTTTTTTTTTTCTTCTTTTTTCTTTACAGACCTTCCCATTTATAACTTTACCACTAACTGATCTACAAACTGAAAACAATATTCAACCTGAACAGCTTAAACAGTAAACCCCAGAGGTGTATCTCCCTAAATATGAATGGCACACAGCACGTTAGGCAAGTTCCAGGACTGGTTGACCCAGTTTCTAGATCATGTGACAAGTTGTAGTATTATACCACTTGTTTATGGCATGGAAGCCAAGGAAGAACTTTATTTGGCTCATACAGAAATATTCCAACAGACTTGATATAATAAACCCTAGAAAACAAATTTTATTACCTATCCCTTTTCAAATTTCTATTTTTCACTACTATTTTTATATTTTACTATAAAATTTTCAAATGTAGAATTGTAAAATCTAATTTGTAATTTTCTCTTTTCTGACTACATAGTAACTTCATTTTATTTATAATCGATGGAAATAAATGTTTCTTGGCATGCAATAGGAGAATACCGACTTCATGTTCCTCTTGAAATATTTGTCTAGACAAAGGTATTCATTCAGTGGATTGAATGAGGGTAATTTACAATAAGTACCAAGATTATTGTAGGTAAGATGGGTAAAAGGATGTCTACGCTTATTGAATATTGTTATTAGGAAAAATATATATGCATCAAATAATCATACACCAGTACTTCTTTACTTAAAAAATATGGCTGTACGTTCAGAAAAGGTCTAGTATTTACCAGTTTGTCAGTACATAAAGTCTAATTTTGATAGAAAATCTCCATATTTTGCAAGACGAGTTCAAAAAGACTGCATCAATTACCAAATAGTAGTGTTATTTTGTTGCTGGTTTGGTATTTACCATCACTGTGACAGTGTTTCAGTCATGTAGCAAAGTCCAGTTAAATATTGGTGGAAGAAGACCCCCAAAACACACAGAGGCACCCGTGTAGAACCTCTGACCAACCACAAGCCTGCTGGAAGGCTTCCTCACATGAACAATGCAAGCAATACTGTCAGGAGTCCCCAGGAGTAAAAAGCTTTTATACACTAAATGATAATTAAATAAAACAAGTGTATCTATGTTTCCACATGCTGTTTATTTCAGACCAACTTCTAAACATTTGCAACTGACAAGATCAGCAGATCCTAGTACAAGTACATATATGTATTATAATCGCAGCATGTGATAAACATCTATTTGATGATTTTGTTGTTAAAATCAAAATAAACATGTATAAAATCCACACAGTTTTGTGATACTTGATTTTGCCAAAGTTTGAAAAGTATCGCTACTCCTTCTAATCACAAGTAACAATTTTCATCAAAATCTAAAAAGTACTGTTACATGGTTATTCAATCCCCATCAAAAGCTCTATGTATAATTCAAGGAAAATTCCAAGTTTTTAAAATAAAACTTGTGTATAAGATACAACAGGTCATTGTTTCCTACTCACCTCCTTTACCCTTGAATTCGGTGACCAAAGGCTTTGTATCGTGAGGCTGTGTCGAGGCCTGTAACTTGGGTCTGGCTGTGGGGATCCCTGGGGGTCGGGCTGAAACCATGGCAACAGATAAAATGTCTGTTCAGAATTTAAATTGTTGAAACAAGTGTACCTTTACTTTCATGTGCCTTAAATTTCTTATACCCACTTTTAAACATTTGTGACAGCCAGGTCAGAATTCCAGTACCAATCACTTTGAAAAGTTCAGTCACATGATTAAATATGATGCTCATAATTACCCAGATGAGGCCATCATGAATCTTGTATCAACTCAAATATTTTTTTAAGCCGCAAATTGAAGACTTTTTTTTTTCTTTTTTTTTTTTCAATTTGCCGATTTTGGTCGCTTTCCATCAATTTTGTTCATTCTGTATTTTCCGCTTTTTTCATGGCACAGGTCCTCTGCAGTTTTCATGTAAACATGTAAAACAAAACATTGCTTGATGAAACAAATTAAGACTTGAGTACACTTGATTATATATTCATCCTTCATCTTGAGGGCCATTCAGCTTTGACATTGTGAGTGTTTTACCTTATTAGAGAAATTCAATTAACACATCTAACTCATTAAACATGGCTGTTTTCTTTTCTGTGCAAAATTTACTAGTATAAGGGTACACCCTACTGAAGGACTGATGATTTTTTTTGTCATTAAGAAGAACAAGAATATATATGATTTATGGGAGGGGTTTTGAACAGTTTTTGAGATATAAGGTCATAAAAATTAATTAGTATAAGGGTACGGCCTACTAAAAAACTGACAATTTTTTTGTTATTTGGATGTTCTTCTTGAGAAAGATTAAAGAGTTGGCAAGAGACAGAAAGATTCATTGCACCGAGAGAGAATTTTTGTGTGCAAAACTTTATTGAAATGAGACCTATTTCAGATTGCTTCTGGAAATTCAATTAATGGATTTCTTCCAATTTTACAATTTCTCAAATACAGTAAAGCCATTACTTCATTATTCTTTACACAAAAGCAAACCTGACACAAAATTTTACTAGAGCTGTTATTAAAAGAAATGAGTTTCCGGATTAATGATGTGACAACGGATCCAAAGGTTCATACCGGGTTTTATTATAAATTGTAAGATCTTGTTTCCCAAGCAACATAAGTAGTTAAGTTGAAAATAACTAAACCAATAGCGTGACTGAAAAAAATATCAAGGGGTTATTGCAACAAAACAGTGCTGCAACAAAACTGAATTTGGGCAGGGCTTCTTCTGTTTATATAACTGAGACCTATATTTGGCTACATCCCAAAAGCCAAAGATTTTTGTAATGTCCCCCCCCCCCAATTTGGGGAGTAATAATTTCTAAAAATCTCATTTTTTTTTCACATAAAGGCTTAAACATACTGAGATGTTGTTTCTGAACAAATTAAGTAAATCACACTATAAAAGCTGTTAAGGTAATCCATCCATCAATAAAATCATGATCATGGTCCATGGTGTGATCGTTGGAAATTTATAATAAATGCATGCCCTTATAGGCTTTGAGCAAGCCTATAAGGCCAAGTCATTGGATGCTTGCATCTTCACTGAAATCTCTATAAGCATGTGAAGGACCATGATGGATGGATTTCTTAAAGCACTAGCTAGACATCTATCAGTTTTTTTAGATTTCTTATACTGACTTATGTATGTGTTATTTTCCCCCAATTCCTGAGTTAAAAATTAAATTAAGACTTCATCCAAAATTTGGAAGAAAAATCCTTGAGTGATGAAATGGTACAGCATGATACAAATTTGGTGAAAAAAAAAAAAAAAATGAAAAAAATGTAAGTATTTCCCAGGGAATTTTAATCAGAAAGATTCATTTAGATAAATTTCGGTCCAAAATAAGCTGAAAAGAGCTATTAATGATAAATGATTTGATTTTGAATATAGAAAGCTTCACCTAAAATAAATATTAAAATTCCACACATCCCTGGCCAAGACAAGGCAATCCAATGGGGGAGAAAATAATTTTGCTGTTTCTTCAGCTATCAGATCTATAAATCAAATTTATTAAAAATTGAGTTTCAATACATTTTCCCCATGCAGCTTGAAAACTGCCTTAACCCTTTCCCTCATAGAGGACACCATGAAAAGACCTATGCGAACAGCATAAAACCAGATCAGCCTGCAAGTAACTCGCAGGCTGATCAGGTTTTATACTGTTCGTTGCTCCTCAGTGGTCTGGAAATGAAGACTTTATAATTAAATTTGGTAAGGTTTAACTGTGGTTTTCTGCAGATCAGGCTTTATGTGATACCTATTGTGTGCGTCAAAATGAGTCTATATGAGGGAAAGGTTTAATTTAATGAATCAGTTTCAGAAACATCATTACAGTTCTTCACAAAGAAATAATCCCATTTTATTTCTCCCCTGACTTTCTAGTACACAAATCATATTATTTCTGGTTGTTAAAGGAATAAATGACAAACAGAATGAAAATGGATTCAAATTTTGCTACAATAATAAAATGCCAGCTAATAAAACAACACAGTGGGAAAACAGATATAAATATTTCAGCCAAATCTTTTAAACAAAAATGTGAAAATTTCAATTTATGCTTAACTTTGATTTTCAATTTTTGCCACACAGATACCCTTTGATATCAAACTAGAGCTATGAGAGAATCTAAATTCTCATGATGTCAAAATTATATTTAAGACACTGTAACTTGTTATTTTTAAGGATAGTCAATTAATAACATGAAAAGAAAGCCGTGATACTCAACTGACCAATAAAGCCTGTGATGAGATCTGTTCCTGAGGGGCCAGTTTCACAACAACTATTTCCAATCAAATTTAACCCTTTATTTTATATAGACTCATTTTGTTGCATTGGCAAACAGAGCAGACCCAGATCAGACAGCTCCTATAGGACATTTTCCAGAAAAAAATAGCAAAGTAAATTCCAATTCCATTATGTTCTATATATTTTGAAGAAAGACCATGGTCTCCCAATGTTTAAATGTCAATAGACACAATTGACTTTGATGATTATTTTCTATGAGCAAACGATCCTAGGCAGTGATATATATGTTTGCCATGAGAGAGACAACATAAAATATCACACTAAATATTTTCATTTCTTGAGATTGACCAGACAGATTGATGTCTTTAGGACCAACAAGTTGATAGAGGACAAAATAAAGTTTTACATTGATTCACTGCTGGTATCTCATGCTAACCTTTGCAGAATTTAACAATTTCTCATGTTTAATGAGTAGACACAGTGAGGGCTGGCCACAAACTGTCCTATCTCCTTCTATTTCTATATGCACTTAGAATAGGTTAGCGGACAACCCTCAATATGTCTGCTGGCATTTCTTTATTTGGTTATGTGGTAATTTTCTCTGAAATAAGATTTAAAAGCCACATTTGCCAACTAGAACTAAAAAATAAAGCTATTTAAAAGCCACATTTGTCAAATAAAAAATCTCGTAAGGTGTTCAATACCCCTGTAATAACCTTGTCTTCATGAAATTGTAAAAAATATGATTTTTTAGGAAGTTGGAAGGGTGGTAGAGTGAGGTAGGGTAATGAAAATGAGACAAATTTTTGTATCAGCAGTTACCTTTCGAAAAATTATTATCTTGGGAGGCAACATGCAAATTCAGATTTTTTCCCCCCATCAAAATTCTTTGCCAAAAATTACTATGACCTTGAAATGAGAGATAATGTCCAAAGACACCCATATGAAACCTAAGGATAAATAGTTTATCTTACTGATAAATCTTGTTGACAATAATAAAAACAGAATACAAAACAATTAATACCGAGGACTGCGATGTGTATGGAATCAACAGCCATTCGTGTCTGGTTGCGGATGACATTGGACACAGAACACGTGTACGTGCCAGCATCAGTCCTGCTCATGTTCCGGAGTGGACACACTTCCAGTTTGCAGAAACCTTCCCTCGTCACATTCTGGAAATATAATGTTGCTGTTATTAACATGTGTAAGATTCCACCAGTACTTCTGTAAAAACCTGAATTATTCAACATAAGCAAATCTTTTATTTATTTTTACTAACAGTGAGCATGACCCTACCTACCAATCAAAGAAACTTACCAAAACATTTCAAGGCTCAGTGCAAAACTGTCTCAACTTGTTCTTTTATACATATAAGTTACAACACTTTTGAGCTGAGCCCATGATTTGCTTTAAGGCAAGATAACTACTGTGTACTAAATTTGTAACAAATTTGTGTACTAAAATCTATTTTATGTCAACAGTTACCCTGCATGATCATGCCAAAATTGACCTGCTTCTAGATCCCGGATAGGTCTAGGTCACTAAGACTTTTCAAGTAGATTGGTGGTTGTATCCAAGTGCTTCTATGCACTTGGTGTCTTTATCCACCTGTAATTAACTGAATGCTGTTAAAAAACAACAACAACATGACTTTAAGAGAAAAAATAAAATAAAAAAAGAAGATAGCATAAGACAACAAAGCTTGCCAACCAGACTACTTTCCTGGTTAGCAAAAAAGTCGCTGAAAAAAAGAGCTAATACCCCTTTTAGTTTCTTCTTTTCTTAGAGTTTAAAAGTTGATTTTCCAACTGAACTTTTTCATCTCGAATATCAAATTATTCTGAATGTTGGACAGTTCATGTATGTGTGTGCATATACATATAAAATTGAAGAAACTGCCCAAACCATAAATATTCCATCTTATATATTTTAAAATCTAAAATGATCCAAAGTCACAAGGTAGAATTTTTGGAATTTAGAAAATATCCTCATTTCCACAAGCTAGCACAAACAAAGTGTTTTTTGCAAACTCTAAGTCAAATAGGTGCCATAACTTTGTCGAAAATTTACAGAGTTTGCCCAAAATCAAACTTGACCTTCATTTTATTACAATAAACATGTGGACTAAAAATATTTAAATCTATCAATCTCTTAGGGAGGTATTGTGTGGACAGGGTGTTTTTTATACATTCTAGTTGAACTGTGTCGAAATTTTATGGATTTTGCCCAAAATCAAACTTGACCCTCATTTTATCATGATAAACATGTGGACCAAAAATTATTTAAATCTGTCAACCCATTTGGGAATTATTGTACAGATCAGGACTGGTGTTTTTTTGCAAATTCAAAGTCAAAAAGGGGCCACTGTGTCGAAAATTATAGATTTTGCCCAAAATCTATCTTGACCTTTATTTTATTGGGATATGTATGTACCAAAAGTGATTTTAATCTGTTAATCACTCTGGAGTTATTGTGTGGAAACGAAAGTTCGATGCCGCCAAACGACAAACCCCGTTCCAAAAGCTCTCCGAGGACTTTGTCCTGGTGAACTAAAAAGCAGATTGTCAAAGTTGCCCCAATGTATTCAAAGCCTACACTGGTGGATTCTATTTTGATAGCCTCCTGTCCTGCCATTATTAACTGGAGATATAACTGAAGCCCTCGGACTTTGCCAAGTCTGTGACCTGTCAGAATTATTTCTTGTAACAAAACGATTGATGAGCATGAAACACAGCCAAACATGACTGGAATGAAATACCTGATTAGTATCTAGACGAACAGATGGCTGGTCCAGGGCTGAAAGAACATGGAAACAAAAATGTCTCTATGAAAATGTTTAAAGATGCGACTCTATGGCAGTAAAAAAATAAAGGTCTATCACTAAAACTAAAAGTCACTGTGGATCAGTAGATAGAGCAAAAGCCCCATAACCTGGAGGTTGTGGGATTAGATCCCTGGCCTTGACATACCAAAGTCATTAACCCATTACTTCATAATTATGTTATAGACTCATTTTTAATGACATATCAAAGTCATTAAAATGACACTGGTATATCTTCCTTGCTTGGTGGACATAAAGGTAGTTTCAGGACTGACCAGTAACAGGACAATGTGACTGGGTGTGGTGTCCTGCCTGACCTCTGTGGTGTGATAATGCCAAGAAGGAGCACTATATCTGACTGGTAAAGACAAAGTCTCCAAATGACTAACATACTGTCAGTGGGATGTTTAACCAAAGCAAGTATAAAAATACATTCTGTTTCAATACTAATGCCAAAACATCAAAAATCAAAATATGCCCCAAAAATCTGTAATTTGTAAACTGTTGTCATAGTGTTACAATATATAATGTTGCACCTTGATTTGGACCCTAAGTGCAGCATTAGAATGGATCTACACAGTTTATGGATCTAACATCATATTCTGTGCACAGCATTTAAATAACTACTTCATTTTCCCATAAGTTTGCTCATTTCAAAAAATAAATACTCATACTTATTCACACCATGCTCAAATATCACAAAAATGAGACAATCTTCAAAACTTTTGCAGAACAAGATGGCATCACAACCATGTTTAAAAATGTAATGCCCATGTAACATTCCTGTCTTAACCTGACAAATAAACTTCTGAGCTACAAATCAAACCCACATATTCTAATAATTACAAAGACCTAATTGCAGCTAGGCATGCTGCAAACATATTCCTGCACAACCAATTACAAAACACGCATTCCATAGCCTACCCATAATCCCCCTGGTCCTAATACACAATGCTACCTTTCAGACTAGAGACTTAAATTTCCCAGTTTTGGAAATGTCACTGATTTCTCGAGGGATCTGTTCATTTCAGATTGCAATCAGACTACAATTCAATATCGTATCCTGCAAACAAGAGGGAAATAGTAATCTTACAATAATAGTATACAATACTCAAAGGTCAAATAAATCATTCAAAGAACACTGGCTTAGATACAACTTGTCTTCATTGCTGTGGTACTGGAATTTAACACTCAATTAACCATTTAACATGATGATAATATTAAACAGGGAAAAAAAATAATGCTTACAATTTTTAATGAAAAGTTACGAAACATGTTTTCATCAAAACTCTACACTAGTTCCAACTTGCAATATTGCAATTTATCATCCAATGGTACATAGGAAAAGTAGTCACCGATATGTGTACTTGATGCATTTCCTCAACTTCTCTCAAATGGTTTTCGTAACTAAATATACCATATTACTCTGTTTAAAAGCCCCCCCCCCCCTCCACAATGGGGGAAGATTGCAAAGCTCTAAGGGCATTTAAATGGGGTAATACCTTATTTGGCTGATTAACACCTATTTATGATCAAGATTGCCTTGGCCTTTGACCACATACTCAATACTAAAGGTCATACTTATGCAGTCTGAATAGATTTGTCTGTGGTTCCTTTTAATCTCCAAGATACTGAGGAGTATCGAAAGAGCATAAAACCTGATCAGCTTGCAAGTTACTCACAGTCTGGTAGTGTTTTATACTGACCGGGGTCAAGTAGGCATCATTTTCTTCATAAGCCTTCAGTGGTAATGGGCTAAAACATTGTAAGATAAACAGAGTGCCAGACTTCATCTCGAAGAGGCCAGACATTGAGATGTCTAGATATAAATCCCCTGTCTAGCAAGATACAGGCAGTAATAAGTCAGCATTAAGAGACAGCTGACTGAAACCCCTCAAGTGGAATCAGGAAAGTTACTTAACAAGAGGGCCATGGAGGTGGACTGGATCGTTACCTGATGACAATGTGATACAGACAACAACCATGTTTGTTATGGAGCAGAAAAAAATAACAATCTTAATAAAGACTCCACTAAGAAGCATTTGATTCAAATATTTTAAATTCTGGCAAGTGTTATTGATAAAAATAAAAACCTTATCTTTAAACATATATGACAAGAAAAACTGGTGGCCATGTTGTAGTTTTTTTCAAGGATTTAAATAATTTTAATAAACACTGTTGGTAGGGGATACCCAAGGAACATTTCTGCAAAATATTTTCATTTGGAGACATACAATGTCTACTTGAGACGGATTTATAAGTACATGTATATATATATATATAGATATGTGACATGATACCACATCCAGTATCATTACCCTGAAACCAGGCTAAGCAGTCATAGAACAACCCTGTAAACAGTGAACTCGGCAGCGCTTCTAATGATATTCACCAGACTAGATATTCACCAGACCAGATATTCACCAGACCTTGATATTAATATTGTTACATCTGAATATCATTACAAGCAATCTTACTCAATACAAAAAACTATCTGAGTACTATTGCTATCTGAAATCATGGACTCAATACCCTATACAGATATTATTGTCTAGCTTAAAACAGAGTAAAAAAGTCTGACTTGTACATTCCACTGTTTAATATTTATTTTTCCATTCTTATGATGAATCATTTGACAACAGTTCATTCTCTCTCTCTCTCTCTCTCTCTCACACACACACAGACAAACACAACACAACACAACGCACACACACATTTGCTAAAACCATATCAAAATATACTGTACACATGCACTGCAAAACAAACTGGAAATAGTCTAGAAACGGGTAAAACTAGTCACAAATATCCTTGCTATATCACTACTTATGGTTAAAATAGTCCATCATATTCCTTTGTTGTTGCTTTTTTGTTTGCTTTTTGTTGTTTTTGTTTTTTGTTGTTGTTTTTTTTCTTCTGAAAACTAATGCGATTTTATGATTGGATTGTAATTTCTTTTTCAATCTGACATGTCTTGAACCTATCTCAGAATGAACATGGTATGAAGGAAAATGAGACACAACAATAACAAATAAATTGTTTTCACTATTTTAGAGGACCATCTCTGCATGATTTAAAAAGATTAAGTAAACATTGTATCCCGCCGATTAACAGTTAGACAAGGAAGTCAGTAGAACTGACAGTTGCTCCCCGAAGAACGTCATTGTTACAAATAAGGCCTTGGTCAATGGGTGGGAGGATATGTTGAAATCCCCATTCCTAAATCATATCTATTCTCCTCATCAGATGAGATGTTTTACCAACTCTAATTTGGAGACTTAGTAACAGTTTACTATTTAATATGATAATACGTGTTACTCATCAGATCTTTCATTGATTTTTTTAAAGTTTTTATACTACTAAAAATTAAGTCATACATTTCAATGTGTGCTCATATCAAAGAGGTTAACCAACACTCTTGACATATGACTGGATATTTGAAATAGTGTATAATGGCCTAAACAACAATTAGCTGACATGATTATGATTGACATTACTAGCATATTGAATTTTGTGGGGTTTTGTTTAAATGATATCTCCTGTTAAATTAGGCAAATGACATGAATATTAGTCAACAACATGGTAGTAGGGGCCATAACTCTCTTAAAAATTGAGGAACCAGGTTACGTCGACGATATGCGTATCTACTCTTGGTAATAAAGCTTCCCATAAAGTTTCATTGAATTCAAGCCATTAGTTGCTGAGAAATAGCCTGGACAAGAATCATGCAACATGAACTATAGGCCAAAAAGTCAAGGGGCCATAACTCTGTGAAAAATTGAGGAACCAGGTCACGCCGATGATATGCGTATCTCCTCTTGGTGATAAAGCTTCCCATACAGTTTTGTTGAATTCAAGCCATTAGTTCCTGAGAAATAGCCCGGACAAGAATCATGCAATATGTACTATAGGCCAAAAAGTCAATGGGCCTTAACTCTTTGAAAAATTTAGGAATCGGGTCATGTTGAAGATATGCGCATCTCCTCTTGGTAATAAAGCTTCCCATTAAGTTTCATTGAATTCAAGCCATTAGTATCTGAGAAATAGCCCGGACAAGAATCATGCAATATGTACTATAGGCCAAAAAGTCAAGGGGCCATAACTCTTTGAAAAATTTAGGAATCGGGTCATGCTGACGATATGCGCATCTCCTCTTGGTAATAAAGCTTCCCATAAAGTTTAGTTGAATTCAAGCCATTAGTTCCTGAGAAATAGCCCGGACAAGAATCATGCAATATGAACTATAGGCCGAAAAGTCTAGGGGCCATAACTCTGTGAAAAATTTAGGAATCGGGTCATGCTGACGATATGCGCATCTCCTCTTGGTAATAAAGCTTCCCATAAAGTTTCGTTGAATTCAAGCCATCAGTTCCTGAGAAATAGCCCGGACAAGAATCAAGCAATATGTACTATAGGCCGAAAAGTCAATGGGCCATAACTCTTTGAAAAATTGAGGAATCGGGTCATGCTGACGATATGCGCACCTCCTCTTGGTAATGAAGCTTCCCATAAAGTTTCGTTGAATTCAAGCCGTTAGTTCCTGAGAAATAGTCCGGACAAGGAAAGTGTGACGGACGGACGAACAGACGAAGCGGCGACTATATGCGTCACCTTTGGTGAGCATAAAAATGACCGATACACATGCTATTGTTACACTAACCTTGGCAGAAGATATTTTTCCCACCTATTGTGATCATATTTTCAAATGACCCCCGGGGACCAGACAGTAGCATCACTAGATCCAGAATATCTTAACAAGCAATATCATTTCACAACCGGAGCTGATTACATTAAATTATATAGGGCTCCGGCCTATATCCTTACAAGTAATATATCGTCACATGCAATAATATTACAAGTGGAGTTTACTGTATGTACTGAGCCCAAAGCAAGGAGCTACCAATACCATTTTTCACAACTTCGGTATGTCAAAGCTGGGTACCAAACCCATAACCTCCTGCTCCCAAGGTAAACCCTGTAATCCCTCAGCCACCATGAAAGGCCAAGATGAAGTAAGAGGCCAGACTAACCTCATCCGAGACAAACATCCAAGACCATGTGATGGCAGGGATCCCATGGGCGGTACAGTAGATTGTCAGATTCTGACCCTCGTACACCTGCCGGTTATGCGGCTCCGTCTGGGGGTTGGTCAACAGGCCAGTAATGAATGGTGCATCTAAAAAGAGAAAAGACAAAAATAACTAGCGATTTGTTTTCGAAGAAAGCTGATGTCCCCCCCCCCCCCTCACACATACACTAAGGAACACAGTAACATATGCAAAATGTTAAAGTTAAAGGGCTAATGATATTGATAAAGCTCCGCCCAGTGTTAAACAATTAACTCTGGGTGGAGCTTTATCAATATAGTTAGACCTTTAATTAATGAAATTAAGCAACGGGCAATAACTCCAAAAATATGATTTGCAGAATTAAGGTTCTTGTGCACCGCAATTCTCCTTTTGAGGTTTATTCACCTATGAAGTTTCAAGCTTATATGTCTCATAGTGCATGAGTAATGCTTAAATGAAAAAAGGGTAACTCTAATAATATTATGTGCAAAGTTATGGTTCTTGTGCATTGCACTTTCCTCCATGTGATCAATCCACCTATGTATGCAGTTTCAAGGTTATATGTCTCATAGTGTGTGAGAAATGCTCCTGACAAAAAAATATTTTTTTATGAAATTTAACAAAGGGCAGTTACTCCAAAAATATGATGCACAGAGTTACAGTTCTTATACATGATACTTCTCCTCCATGAGATCTATCAACCTATGTTTCAAGTTAAAAGCTTTGATGCTTATAGAGTTATCCTCCAGACAAGGAAGAAGTATGAAATTTAATAAAGGGCAATAACTCCAAAACATTTGATGTGCAGAGTGACGGTTATTGTGCATGACAATTCTCCTCCATAAGATCTATCCTTTAGCTTTAATACTTTCTGAGTTATACCCTCAACATAAATTAAAATTTAACAAAGAGCAATAACTCCAAAAATATGATGTGCAGAGTTAAGTTTCTTGTGCATGACACTTCTCCTCAATGAGATCTATACACCTGTGAAGTTTCAAGTTGTTGGGTTTCATACTTTCTGAGTTATGCTCCGGACAAAAAGTGTGACAGACAGGCGGATAGACAGACAACTCTGACAAAAAACACTGTCTCCAAAATATAAATATGGGGGGAGACATAATTAAGTTTTGTATATTTGTTAATCTTTAAATTACTTTTTCTTCCTTTTTTACTTCTTCTTTCGAAGGCAGTCTTCTTGAACCAGATTTTGCAAAGAATATGTATTTTTTAATGTGTATTTCATATGAGCAGATTTGATTGATAAACTATCAATCTGACAAGTGTTTTCTAGATCTAGATAATTATATACACATAACTTTATTCATTATAAATTTATTATTTTCATATTGTGTACTGCCATGAAGTTATGAGTATTACAGAAGTGTAAAACTTACAGTGGACACTCTCTGGTGGAAAATGGAGGTACAGGAGTTGGCAAAGTCTAGGTCTGTATACCCCACCTTACACAGAAATGGCTTTCCCATCTATCATGTGCTGTAGCTTCATATGTATGCTTGTTGACACCTTAAATATAAATCGGTTTCTTATATATATATGCTTGTTGGCATCTGAAATATAAATTGGTTTCTTATATATATATGCTTGTTGGCATCTGAAATATAAATTGGTTTCCTATACATATGCTTATTGATCTAAAAAGGTGTCCTAAACATGCCTGTATGTGATACCTGGATTCATGTATGCATTATTATATTACATATATCAAATTGTATCACTTATACTTTCTTCAACTTTCATTAATTCTGTTCGTTTTTTTCTTATGCCGAATATCTTTTTCAAACATATTACTTGTTTATGTTTGATGACAAATCATAAATTTAAGCAAGTTTCTGGTGTTGCATGCAACACATGAGTCCCCTACCAGTAAGGTGTATAATTTTTGTAATTTATTATTTTGTAATTAATTTTTGTACCATAGCAACCAGAAAAAAACAACAAAGTGACGTGCAGAATCTCCATACTGCCATCTAATCATATACCAATTTTCATAGTATTATTTTAAACAGTTTTTAAGTAATCGCAGGATCCAGATTTACGGACATCCAAACAGACGTCTGGACAGACAGAGGGCAAACCTATAGTGCCCCTCTGGTTTAAACACCGGTCGGGGACAAATAAATACTGGATTGAATAGTGAGTAAATGACAACCTATTCAGTAGCAATATGATACAGTACAGGACCTTCACAGTATCGCACAGTATAGTTTGGTATGATACATTGCCTTTAGCACAGGACAGTATTGATTACTGTTCAAGGTGTTTTAGCAAGATGTAATTTGTAAGGTATACTAACCTGACTGCAATATCATTTGATGGCCCTTTACATTAAACTTGAACTACTTACAATTTGTTGCTAGAAATAGTGTCAGCTATACAATTCAGTCCCTAGTATAGAATGTAACAATGTAAAACCTGTTCCAATTAATTACTTTTTTTCAGTCTGATCTTGCTTTTTCCTTTAAATCGGCATATCTGGCTTGTAAACTTTAAATGTCTGTCAAACAGAAAAAACCAAGAGACCAAAAGCAGCCATCTCAGACAATGGCACTATAAAATTCCCAAATCCTCCATGGGCAGTCTTCATTCAATAACCAACCATGTTGTGGGACTAAATGGTCCTAGCATCACATGTTTAATGGAATACCAGTCTTGTCCAATATAGCCAGCCACTGTACAAGTGATCGAGGGTGAGCATATAGATTACCTATGCATATTTGATGAACTTCAAGCAAACCTTGGCATTTCTATATGGACTAATAACCAAGGCTGCAGAACAAATAACAACAGGTAGCTGGAGTTAGACTCGTTAGATAAATGATTTTTTTGTTTTTTTGTTTTGGTAAAGATGAAATAATGTAGTGCTGTTATATTTCTTTGCGTTTTTTTTATGAAGCTCTGCGGTCGAAAAATCATAAAAGAGTTGTTTATCTGTGTGTTTGACATTGCTCCCTATAAGAAGCTTATACAGGGATGGGAAAGTCGCTTTTAAATTCCATATTTTGGGGTGAAAAAGCATAATTTTCTAATGGAGGACAAGAAATGTTAATTAAACATATAACCCCCTCATATGCCATATAGTTGTATAGTTATATTGTATGTAAGGTGACTTCATAACAAATTGGTCCATAGCTTATCTTGGTGAAGGTTTACTCTTGATAATTATGAACATTGCTAAATGATGAAACTAATAAATCTTCACTGAAATAAATGAATTGGAGACGATTTATATAAGTGTATGAAATTTTAAGTAAAGTAACAGTTAAATACACAACCAAAAGATTGTAAGTGTTTCATGGTTTATTATAAGAAAAAACAAGTCAGTATTGCTGATCATTATGAAGCATATAAGTCCCTATTGATTTGTAAGGGGGGGGGAGGGGGGGGGACAGGCATGATAATTAGATTTTGAGTTATCAGTCGAGCAATACTTACTAAATAACAAAGTGTTTGCGAGATTATTCAACTTATAACATAATGATCTTGACCTGTGAGGTATGTAGGGGTTTCCTATTACTTATAAGCAACAATTGTGCAATATTTTTGATATAAAAGAGATACTTTGAGTTATCAGTTGGACAATGCTTCCTTAACACAATGTTAAAGAGAATTAAATTTATGACCTTGTGACCTTGACCTTTGAGGTACAGACCTCAAAATCAATAGGTTTCTTCTATTAGTCATAAATAACTATTGTATATATTTGAGACCTAGGAGTCAATTAAATTTTGTGTAATCAGTCAGACAATGATCAATTTACAAGTCTTTGTGAGAATTTAACAGTTCCCAAAATCAATAGGGGTTTTCTACTAGTCATAGGCAATAATCATATTAGGTATGAGACTTAAGGGTCAAATAGAACTTAAGTTATCACTCAGGCGAGGTTTGGTATACCGACAGACCGACAAGTGCAAAAGCAATATCCCCCCCTTTTTTTTCAAAGGGGGGCATAAAAATGCATGAATTCAAAGCAACTTTCCAAAGGGAAGATGCCATAATAATGAATGGCTCCTAATAAAGAAGGATAAAAGCTCTGGAATGGGCACATTTTCAGAAAACAAATAGAAGACTAGTTTATTTCTAATAAACATTTTTACTAGTTAACCCTGTACCTCATGAATATTCATGTACAAATTTATGACCTTGACATTTTTCCTTCACTTAAGATAAACCATGAATAATGATGGCTAATTTGGCAGTGGCCAACCCAGTTGATCAGCTAGGAGTTAATGCCCCTGAATTGCCCCCAAAAAATGCAATACTTCACTTTGCTTCAACTGTATGCATAGCAGCTTCATTTATGAAGCAATATTGATCCAACTTAGTCACAATATGTTCAAATAAATCACTTTAAGATAATATATTCTTTCCATGTCAGTTTCGTATAAATAGTTAAATTTTAATGTTATTCATGAGAAAGTCTGCCAACAAAATATCATACTAATAAATTTCTTCTTTGGACAAAACCAATTAGTAACATGCATGTTTCATTATATATATATCAAATAAATTACAAAATAATTGAAGAAAAAGTCAGGATATAATTCAATCTCCTGTACATCTGTGATTTTTATTCATATAGACAAACCTAAATCAGTTTGAAAGGTTGATGCAAAAGAACAGATGGGGTATTTCAGTCAACTAAGTTTTAAACAGTGTTTTAGCTGTGAATATTTAATCCCCACTTGTATCCCGTTCATATAGGTTAGGTCAACGGCCATCAAACAGTTTCACTAAAAAGAAACATGATTGTATTCTTTCATGTAAACCAGGTCAACCCTTGACTACCTATCATCCCAGTGTAGCTGTTGGAAAACCTGTAACTTAATTCAAATACATCTGTACACGGTGGACAGGACCGATGAGTTATTCAGCAAATGTTACCCTGTCATTATTAATTTAATTGAGTAACCAGCATAGATAGCGAGGTAAAAAATTCAAATACAGTTTTTAACACACAGTTATGACATAAAATCATTATATCTCAAAATCTTCAGAAGTCAGCTAAGATTTTCAATTAAAAAAATCTTACAATCTGAGCAACTCAAATCCAATTTCAGAGTAATAGCTTTAAATATTGGCAGGACGTAATTTAATGTGATGCAAAGGTTACAGAAATAATTGAGTATTCTAGATTTTAATAGAGGTCTGTTACTGAATGATTTGAAAATAATTGAGTATTTATCTGTTTTGATTGAGAATTGACTGTAATACTGCTCAATCATCTTTCATTTCAAATGCACTTAGAATAATTTTGTGATCAGCCCTTGAATAATGCAAATATGCAGCTCATATATGTTCCCCTGGCTGACCTGCTGTTATAATGATCACATGGGTCAATCAATTCTTTGATAACTCTCAATAGTGCACCTTGCCCTTTAAGCAATGAAAATGTAAACAATATCTTTCCAATTTATAGCTATATCAACTGCTCAAAAACAGTATCACAAAAAATATCACATTTTTTTGTAAACGAAGTCAACCACTGACTACCTATTATTCCAGTGAAACAGCCTTTAAGTCTGTAAACACTGAAAATATCCATAGTGCAAAGGCTTAATTACGTATAATTTTCCCTAAAATCCCTCATTCAGAGCTACATGCTTTACATAGTACAAAACATATCTGAGAGCGTCTCTGATAGCAGCAGCATGTCTGATATTGCAGCTGCAGCCTCACCAAACGCTTCTCCCAATCATGAATTCTGATGCCGGCTGATTTCATCCCATTTCTATGTTACTTACACCCTCCTGAACCTCAACAGTTTATCTTGATCTTTTCTTGGGCAAGGCTTTAAAAATCTTTGTTTGCAATAACGTGACCCTGCCTATTTTTAGGTTTTATTTATAAGTCATGTCTATGCCTTTCTGTTGTTTTTTATTTTCTCTCTTTTGCGTTTCCTTTTTTTTTGTATTTTTTTTTCTTAGTTTTTTTTTTTTTTTTAAACTCTATATTCCCTATCATTACAAACAGAACCACATTTAGCAGCCAAAGAAACATCTCAAAAGATTAAAGAAAACAAAATTAATGATACCTAGTCAGGCACTATAAAAATGCAGTCAGTGGGCAGTATCACTTCATTATAAGGTGCACACCAAGTCTATTTTAAGAATGGCCTTGTGTTAATGAAGGCTTCTTGCTCACAGGAAAAACCTGCAATTTCTTTGATTAAGAGAACTGTGCACTCATCTGTTGCCTCTGTAATGTAACTGGCATGGCACACCTCATACATTAGAGTGCAATACAGAAAATTAACCAGCCAGAATTTTCAATTTGCATTTGCTATTAGTCACTGCCTGATCTCTTGCTAGGAAAAATCATGGTGATGCAATATTTCCATATATCATGGCTGTATTGTAAGCTTGCTTTCAGCCTATTTTCTGTCATTTGTCGGGTCTTTGTCTACAAGACAGAGACATATTGCTGTCTCACTGCAATGTCATGTCATACACAATCCAATTGTAACCATGAACAGAGCTCAGATGGGGCCGAAGCCCTGGTAATGGAGTCTATATAATTTATGGAGACTAGTCATAAGTCTTGGGATTCTTCTTCTAGACAACTCTCTATATCAAAAATCAGAAGAGAGAGAATCCTGTTTGACAAAAAATTCTGAGGGGGTACAATGGGTCCTGAGGCTCAATGTTCTTGAAAATGAAAAAATTGTACAACAGTCTGATTTTCATGCTAAAACTCGATGCATATAAATTCTATGTAGAATTGAGTAGGATATATCTTGAATTTAGCCTAAGATCATACTTAAGTAGTTTTGAGAACTCAATGGGGCCTGATCTCATGTTAAAACTTGAATTCCATCAAACTCTATTCCCTATAAAACCTAATGGTCATTCTTTGAGTTTGAGCTTAAAGATAATACTTGAGATTTTATTTCCCAGAGTACCAGGCTTTGCTTTTTGAAAATAAAAACCTCAAAGCTGCCGGTGTCACAGAAAAGTGTGCAGCTGAGAGGTGTTGCTGTACAGAGGTATCAATTGTGAAAATGAAAAAAACAACGTAGATGTTGCTCAGATGTCATTTTGGATGGTTTTTACTGTATAGGGTTTTCAGTCTCAAACTCAAAATATGGCAAATGGGTTCAATAAGGATTTGAGCACTTAAAATATTTGCGAGAACTTGGGGCATGGTGTGCCAAAGATGGTTCTGACTCACTGCCATGAGGATAGTTCCACACAAATTGTTTGTACTGCTATAAGCAACAAGCTGTTGCAATGTATTTAAACTGCAGGCAGATCTTGTTTTATACCAGTGACGTGCACCTTAAAAAAACTACTTTTCATATACTAGAGAGACAACTAGTCACATTAATTAGCATACTGATCTACAGCAAGTTAATCATAATTATTTCATAGACTATATGCCCTAACAGCCACTAACATGAGCATTTGCATCCCCAGGAAACTTAAACTCACAAATAGCTACAAAAAGTTGCAAATGTTAGCCAGTAAATGAATGCAAGACATATAGTTTTTATTTTTTACCATTAATTCAAACTATTGTTCCTGTGTACTGTGTCTATAAAGTTATGAAAGTAACTAATGGGAGACCATGAGAATGGAATCTTAAATGCTTAAATAATAAGGATAATTTTGTTCTAAATTAAGAAGAGCAGTAAGTGAACCAAATGGCATAATCATATTGATAGATAAACCAGCAATACAGAGTAATTTCTGTTTAACAGACTTACATTTAAAAATATTTCAGACTTACATTTTGTATCCAACATAATACTGAATAAGACTTCATTTGTATCAAACTTACACTTTTATAGAAATACACTTGCATAATTATGAATTAGATTTATATTAATATCAGACTTGCATTTGTATCAGATTTATATTAATATCAGACTTGCATTTGTTAAGATTTATATCAGACTTGCATTTGTTTCAGATTTATATCAATATCAGACTTGCCTTTGTATCAGATTTATATTAATATCAGACTTGCATTTGTATTAAATTTATATTTATATCAAACTTACATTCGTATTAGATTTATATTAATATCAGACTTGCATTTGCATCAGATTTATATTAATATCAGACTTGCATTTGTATCAGATTTATATTAATATCAGACTTGCATTTGTATTAGATTTATATTAATATCAGACTTGCATTTGTATTAGATTTATATTTATATCAGACTTGCATTTGTATCAGATTTATATTAATATCAGACTTGCATTTGTATTAGATTTATATTTATATCAGACCTGCATCTGTATTAGATTTATATTTATATCAAACTTACATTCGTATTAGATTTATATTTATATCAGACCTGCATCTGTATTAGATTTATATTTATATCAGACTTGCATTTGCATCAGATTTATACATATATCAGACTAACATTTGTATTAGATTTATATTTATATCAGACTTGCATTTGCATCAGATTTATACATATATCAGACTAGCATTTGTATTAGATTTATATTAATATCAGACTTGCATTTGCATCAGATTTATACATATATCAGACTTATATTTGTTTCAGATTTATATTTTTATCAGACTTGCATTTGTATTAGATTTATATTAATATCAGACTTGCATTTGTATTAGATTTATATCAGACTTACATTTGCATCAGATTTATACATATATCAGACTTACATTTGTATTAGATTTATATTTTTATCAGACTTGCATTTGTATTAGATTTATATTTTTATCAGACTTGCATTTGTATTAGATTTATATTAATATCAACTTGTATTTGTATTAGATTTATATCAGACTTACATTTGTATCAAGATTTATATTTATATCAAACCTGCATTTGTATTAGATTAATATTAATATCAGACCTGCATTTGCATCACATTTATATTTATATAAGACCTGCATTGGAATTAGATTTATATTTATATCAGACTTACATTTGTATCAAGATTTATATTTATATCAGACCTACATTTGTATTCGATTTATATTTATATCAGACCTGCATTTGCATCACATTTATATTTATATAAGACCTGCATTGGAATTAGATTTATATTTTTATCAGACTACATTTGTATCAGATTTTTATTAATATGAAACATAAAGTTATATCAAACTAGACTTACAATTATATATAAGGATTTAATTTATATCAAACTTTCATTCACATTTAACTTACATTCGTGTTAGTGCTTTGGTGGACTAAGGTCAAATGCTGATAGTCCACATGCAGCGGTGGCTCAATCCATTCCACATAAGGTGGTTTGTTACCATAGAACCTCACAGAACAGGTCAAGGTCACATTGTCCCCTTGGTAGAACACCTGGTTCTGGTCTATAACTGTACATTCAGGCTTCCTATCTGAAAACAGAAAGTACCAATGTCAAGGTCAAATTTGTGTGTTTTATTTACAGCTGAACCTGTACTAACATTTTTTTTTCTTGAGTACAAAAACTGCTTGATCATTTCTTTGGAAAAGAAAATCTGAGTTCTTTGTTTAAGTCACTGAAAGGTATGAAAATGGAAAAACAAGAGGGCCATGATGACCCTGAATCGCTCACCTGATTAATGATTGCCTACATTGCCTATTATGAAACAGCAAAATAATCTAAATTGCAAACAAAAACTGTACCTGTGGTCCAAATTTTGATGGTCATATAGCAATAAACTCAGTTGACGCCAAGAGCCATGATTTGAAAACTTGGTTTAGGTCCATAAGGCCATGTTACATACCAAATATCTAAACCCCATGTTCTTGTGGTTTCTGACAAGGATATCTTTTAAAAATCTTTCCTATGTAAGTCTATGTAAAATCAAGTAACCCATGGGGTGGAGCCAATTTTGACCCAGGGCCATGATTTGAACATACTTGATAGATGTCCATAAGGCAATGTTACACATCAAATGTCTAAACTCAAGGCCTTGTGGTTTCTGAGAAGAAAGTTTTTTACATATAAGTCTATGTAAAATCAAGTGACCACTGGGGTGGGGCCAATTTTGATCCCAGGGCCATGATTTGACTTGACTTGACTATTTGAGTTTACCATCGCTTCGACAGTATTTCAGTCATATAGCGATGTCCAGCTAATTACAGGTGGAGGAAGACCCAGAATGCACGGAGGCATCCAGGTAGAACCACCGACCTACTGCAAGCCAGCTGGAAAGCTTCCTCACATGAAAATCAGAATGACCCTGCCGGGTTTCGAACCCACACGGTGAGGGGCTGAGTGAGTTCTAAAGTCAGCGACTTTACCCTCTCGGCCACGGAGGCCCCCCCA
>CM037784.1:22230757-22280757 GCA_021229015.1 Solen grandis
ATATATATAATGCCAAATCTACTCAATATATTGCTGTATCTACATATAGATACAGTCGTGGCTTTCCATACAAATAGGCTTTTAATTGCATGTCATAGTTCGCGCTATCCCCTGTTACAAGATAACGTACTGTATACGTGTAACTACTTTTAGCGCAACATCGCAAGGAAACCAACTGATGTTCAAGGGGAAAACACTCTAAGAAGAATGTGTAATAACAAGAGCACCGCATGCGGATGCCAACGCTCGTCATTTTTTGTCTGAATGAGAAAACAGATAAATGAAAAAACAACAACATTTGTTAAAGTTTTCACTGTTATTATTTTAACACGAAGGTTTACATGACCCTGAAGTCGCACAGCTAAGAGACATTGCCTTCAATTCCTGAAATAATTACATTCTGTTTTCAGTTGCGTATCGTTGGGGATTTTCACTGTGTAATACTCGAGTCAAAGCCGTAACTTAAACGTTTAATGAGAAGTACTTGAAAACAACTCTCACGTGAAAAAACACTCACAACCACCATCTCTGACATGAACATAAGAGTAATGGTGGCCTTTGATGGAAATGTAGCCCGAGTATGTGTACACAGGAGTTTGAAATTTTATCAACAAACAACTATGATAAAGTAAAAAAATATAAGCTCGTATTTTTATATATATACGGGGCTTATTTAATTTTTCTATATTACTTATTTATTGACAGAACTTTAAACTCATTTTATGTAATGTTTGATAACAGAAGCTTTAATAGTTTAAAAGTTATCACTGTCTGGAAACTCTGTACGCTAGGTAGGCGCGTTGTTTTAAAGATGGCGGACGGTTTAATTTGACAAGGTAGGTGTCGTATATTTTTTGCCAATATTCGTGTAATCTTAAAGCAACAATAGTAACAAGAGAAAAATGTAAGCCAAATAAATGGCTATCAGTCGTTTTTGATCGAACCTAGGCGTTTGCCTGTTACATCTGCTGAAACACGATGTTTTGGAAAGGTTGAAAAACGAAGCGAGAGACTGAAAGAAAATCGGTGATATTTCCTAAAGTATATAAGTCCTGACCATCGTATATGTGTAGATAGGTAGAGTTTCGCCAGCTCCTTGCATATATTACATACTTTCTGGACAATATACTTCTAATCAGAAGTTTCAAAGTTTTTAAATTTGACGTGTTGTACGCAACGGTGCAGACCGAAACTTAACCATTGTGCGCAGCGGTGAATCGGAGTTCTGTACGCAACGCTAAAAATTCTGTACGCTTCGGTGAGCATCAGATTTAACCGCCTGCTGAATACCGACATTTAAACAAGAGCAACGCAAAGCGGACGCAGACGCTAATCTTAATTTTTGTCACTTTACAATAAACTTGTCCCATGATCTAGGCCCTTAAGTTATAATATTTCCTTCGGTTACATGTTCAAAAAAGCAAAACATACCTGTTGGTGGAACAAATTGTTTATCCTGTGTTTGAATTGCCTATCAACAACGCTTCCTAAATAGTAATTAGGTAATTAGGTAAAATAAAGTAATTTTGAAATTAAGGGTCGGACCAAGCCATTTTAAAAACAAGAACTCGACACTCCCCTGTCACTGTGTTAAAGTATTAGAAATTCTATGCAACATGTTTTGTACTATAGTCGCATACTATATAGTCGCATACGCGAATATATAGAAATATTCTTTTTTGTTTTTAAGAAAAAACGCAGTATGTTTATTTGCTGAAGCATAGTGAAATATCTTTTGAATAGAATTGTTTAAACTTTGCATAATGACAGGAAATGAAACAACAAACAATCATGTAAAATGAAGGCTTGATTTTTAGTTAACTGCCCTTGAAAATGACAAATTACAAAAAAACCAATTCAGGGGCAGATAACTGGAAAAGAAGAATGCTGATCCATTTTTCACCCCTTAAATTTGTTTCTAGTGTAATTTTCTACAATCATGCAAAGTTTGAGAAAATTCTCATGGATTATTTTCCTTCTTTGTCCATATGGTTAAAAACTTATTGGCGCGTATGCTTTTAAGTTCCAAATCAATACATGCAATGGATACTGAGATAATTGACATTGATAGTACTTTCATGCAAAACTAACCGATTTTCGGCTTGTAAAAGGCCCACAATATGCTTAAATTTAAAATAAGAGTTATCTAGCTTGATTATTTTGGAGAGATGGGAAGTGGGAAGTTTCAACAAGTTACATGCACTGGTAACTGAGATAATGGCTTTGATAGTTATGGAGAAAAACTGACCTAAACAAGATATTCTTGCAAAAGGCAAGATAAGAGGAATGGATCTTGTTTCTTAGAGTAAATTCATGATCTTGAATAAGTGCAAAAAAGTGTCAGACTATAGCTTTTATAAGTAAATAATACACAAACTCAACACTAAACCAGCAAATTTGATATACTCTAAGTGTAAAAGTGTCTAAATTCTTACAATATTTTTTGATTTCTATTTAATTGGTGTTTTTTAATGACATTAATTGAATTTTACTTCCCCTGGTTATACCTAACGTTTCTTTAGGCACCGATTTGATTGGCTTATACGAAGGGCAGTCTGAGACGACCCTTTATACTGTGATGATTTTTTGCTTTTCGTTGATTTAATCATATTGCGTTTAGTTTCAGAACATTCTCGTTTACTTAATTTAACTTTATTTTCAATCATTTTTTTTAATTATCTTAATTATTTTGAATACGTTTTCATGTTTAAAACATACTGAGAAAAGATAATCTGATTTTTGATAAATAAATACATAAATAAATTGTAATTATTCTCTTAATGTTACATACACCATAAAATCAAAGGGTTCCGTTTATATGGGATAAGCGACAAGGACCGAGTCATCCGTGTGACGGAAACCTATAAAAGGAAGCGAAATTTTTGTTGCTGTCAGGGATCTTAAATCCCGTTGGGCGTACTTAGACCCAGCCATTAGGTCGCTTTGCAGCACCCCAAACACAAAATGGCGACCAGACACACCAGTCTGGCCACCATGAAAAAGAGTAAGAACCAAACCAACAGGGCATATATTGCCCTTGGTGCCTGAAACATAATAAAATTCTCTAACAACAATTTCATAACAGGCACTAGTCCTTTCACTCAGGCAAAATCTGGATTAGCCAGATATCCCCTGAGAGAAAATATATATTTAGAATGGATGATTGCACACATTGAATCTGTGCATATGAGCTGAAAGAGAGAATGTATGAATAAAGCTGACTAACCATGAAATATGTCCATTAACAAACATTGTAAACATTCAACCCAAACATTGTACCTATATCCTACAGACCTAGAATGTCAATACATTTAATTATTAAACAAAAATTGAATTAAAAAACAAAGGACTAGATTCTTTAGTTTCGGCTAGACTAAAGTTTTTTAAACAAGTACAAATTAAATGGCATTAAACACCCTCCCGGAACATAAGTTAGGATTATCTTAAGTTATACCAGGGAGAGTTTAATATAACATATGACATTCTAGGTTTTTTGCTCTTACATGAGTAAATACTATGTATAAAAAAAAAATAAAAAAAAAATATTAGTATATATATATTTCTATCCATATGTGTCTGTTAATTTGTTTTCCCCTTCCCCGTTGTCCGTTATTATCTATCCTATAGAAATAGAATGAGTAGGATTCCCACAGAAGGTCAGGGGTGGGTGCTTGTCTAAACCACAAATTACACAAATCTCCACTAAATACCACTATAAATTTTCTTCTAAATTACAAATTTACTTCAGGCCATCCAAGATCATTTCTTGCCAGAAATCAAAGATGCCAAAATTTCGGTCTTAGACAAGTTTCCTCCTATGTTGCTCTCCTTGGCGGTGGGGGCGTGGGTGCCTTTGTCGGGGTGTGTGGTCTTTTGCGTACATTTGTTTGCATATCCCTGATGCCAACATTAAGCAGTAATAACAAAAATAGGCAAATTCTCTATGAGATGATAGGTTAGGAGGTCCAAATTGACCATTTTCAGATCTCATAGAAAAACTAATACTTAAAACTCAAAAATACACTCTTTTATTAAATACTTTAGCCATCTTAAATTAAGTTGGCCTTGGCAAAATTTGACCCTTTGGCAAAAGATAAACAAAATGATATCTTTTAGGGGTGAGGGTCACACCCCGGGGTCTGCGCATGGTGTGGATTATTCTGCAGTCGGACCCTCATTAAACCTCAATACATACATACATGTTGCTGTCAGTTGGCTGCAGGTCTTCAAGGTGTGCAGATCGGTCAAATTAACTATACGGTTATAATTGGCTATATATAATAAACCCTTTATAATACGGGGACTTTGGTGGGTTTTGTAAGCAGAGAATTAAATCACGGGTTTGCGGCGTATGTACCATTCCTGTTGTTTTGTTTTTCGGGCTTGTTTGTTAGCTGGGTCGCCGTTTATTTAGGGTTGGAGCTGTATTTTTAGCCACTGTTTGGTAAGTCTGGGACTTTGGTCGTTTCGGGTTGGTTCTGGGGGTTGCCTCGGGTTTGCGACGTATGAGCCATTCCCGTTGGGTCCCCTAGTGCTTGCACACATCGCCGGGTCGTAGACTGCTGAATAAGGGTTTCAGCTGAATTTTGGTTTGAATGGAATGTTGGTTTTATACAGTATTGGTGTGAGGTTCGATACTGTGCTAGGGTTAATTGATTAAAGCAGCGTGTTTTATGTTATAGTCTTGGAAATTTGAGCATTAAATTATATGTATATTTTTCTTTAAGGTTTTTCGGTAACTCTGATTATTTTTTTTCTTTCTTTGCTGGTTGCTTGAATTTAGTGGAATTTAGGTTTCAGGTAGAAACATTTGCATTATAGTTCTGGTTTCGTCTGTATGGTGTTGTTTGAAAGTTTTAATGATCATTTGATTTTATTGAAATTAATTCACGCGTTGTCTGTACATATTTCGGTCAATACTTAATGTTAGTTTATTTTTCTAATCATAAGCTGGGAGCTTGAGGAAAATTCATTTTATCATATTTGTATATAGTTTCTGAAACTGGTTTGAAACAGGGTTGTTTCTTTTGGTTTTAATTGTTGAAGCTAGGCTCGGTTTAGTACACGTTACAATACGATGTTGTCAGATACAGTTAGCATACTGAATCGGATTTTAATGAAACTGAAGAATATATAAACTTATTATTTAGGTACAATACACTTGGTATGGCATCAAAGTTTTCATGCCATCCACGCTTGTATCGGAGTTCATTTATTAACTTTAAAAATAATATATGGACGCCACAAAATGCAGTGTTGATAAAATCGCAAAAATAATAACATCCTTAACCAAGATAATGTAATATTGAAATGTATTCTCTTCTGTGTTACTTCAAGTGAAAATGTTTCTATTTCTTTTCTAAAGTACCCTTAATACTTAACTGTAAAATTAGGACGGAAGAAATTTAATTAACTCAACAAAATGCAATGATAAACTTGATTTGCTTTAATACTTCTTTTAATCAATAGTAAAGGTAAGGTACTTGTTGCTAAAAGTAATTGACAGAGATGCAGTCTTGGTCGTTCCCCAGGCACTTAGTCAACGGTGGTTAACAGTAGGAGTTCCACCGCATCACTTTCCTGCACCTTAACGATACCTTAACGACATCAAACTAGTCCGTCAATGTCGACATTTTTTTCAATCGGCGGCCATTTTTGTTTGATCATGAAAGATTTTTTCCTGACTTGACGTCATTACAGACGATAAACAATTGAGAAAATAAAAGGACTACTTAAACCAGGGTGCTTGACACACTCTTGTCTATTGCGTCATTATGAAATTTACACGGTTACAAAATTCAAATCGGCAGAATGTGTATTCAATGAACTTTAAAATGAAATTTTATCAGAGAAAGATTTTGTATGCTGCATTTTGGTTGCGATCTGCATTTCACTTACATGGGATAAAATTCCGAATTACTCCTTAAAAATATCATGGAAATGACTTTTTTTTTTTTTCCAATTATAATTAACATTATTTTTGTATCTCAAGATAATTGTTAAAATATGCTGGGAATGATGTAAATGCATGCACTTTCTCTCGCTCTCCCTTTTTCTTTATATTTCACTTCGACATATCGACATATCTTTTTCTCATCTTTATTTATATTAACACGCAGTAAATACCAGTGCAGTCTGTGAATAACTTAGAAACATGCAAATACACATTTATCTCAATGCTAAGAGAGAGAGAGAGAGAGAGAGAGAGAGAGAGTCTCATACAGTCATTGAAGGTTTTAAAAGCAGTGAGAATCAGCAAGAAAAAATGCAAATGCATGTGAATTAACTATTTATATATAAAGAGAAATCATTTTTGAAATTTAAGTTGGTGTTTAAATGTAAATTTACACTGACTTAGAGTGCCATTTTCTAAACTTATCTATTCAATAATCTTTACTCATATTCTTTAATCTTGACATATTCCATTCCTATGTTATTAGGACATTTAAACTTATTCATCATCAGACAAAAAAAGAAGAAGAAAAGACCCCCCCCCCTTCTTGATTTTAATGAGTAGGGGTTAGGGTAGTGGTCATTTTCAAGAATTCGAAGTTTCCAAACTATACCTTAAGGGGTTCAGTCATTAAGTGAGGTGGTAAAAAATTAACCGTTACGCGACGCTCGATGATAAGATGATTTACTGACAGGCTTTTTTACCTCTCAAAACGAATATGAAGTTTATTTTGTATTTCTAGATCAAGAAGTTCACAAAGATTCAAAACATTTTAATGTCAAAAGAATCATTTTATGATACACATGTACATGTATTTTGAATATAAAACTAGATGATATTGCAACAAAATATCTACCAAAGCTTAATATAAAATAATATTTTTACAATTGAAATGATCTTAACAGTAAATAATACTTTTGCAATAAAAAAGTTAAAATGTATCTTAACAATATTAGCATCGAGTATCTATCCCGTCGGAGTTTCTAATTTCTGTAGAACAGAACGGATGAACACTAACATAATTGTCGTTCTAGAATATGACATAACGAACATATGATTGTACATCAAACTGAAATCTTACATACAAATTTATATTACTTAAGGTCAAATGTATAACTCGTTGAAAACAAAACAACAATCGGCACACCGGAAGTCTCTAAAATCTGTTAATAGTTTGTTCTAGGAATAGTCGTACCAATTTTGTATTTTGCATGCCAACGAGTTATGTTTGTTTATTATTAAAAAATAACTTTGTTCAGATGTAAATTTCAAATGATGTAAAGAAACAAAACAATTCATGCACACATCATAAGAATCCTTGCACTATATACATTTAATCGGCCACCTGTACTGAGCAGTCTGCTCGTTTTGATCAACCTGATTTAAGATTTTATTATACATTTAAAATTTCATTTTTCAGCCAACTGCACTAAGTGGTAATTTCTATAGTTCCCTTGACTGTCCGCTTATTACAGGTTTGACTTGACATATATATTTAAACAATAGAATTTACACTGACCAATGAACGTACACGTAGATCTATACCAACCAATCATTTCATATCATTCTGTCACTAATTAGTCAACTAAATTCTATTTATCTCACCATTTCCACGAGCATGAGTTCCTTGGTTTTATAGATTGCCGAATGTTTCAAATAGTTTTCAACTGCAAGACATGTTGCTGAGCATATTGCAACGGCTACGATGAGTGCCAACTCTCGATTGTACCGTAGTACCCTTATCCTCTTAGGTTTTAATCGACAGTGTAGGTCACTCTCTTAATCGTCAGTGTAGGTCACTCTCTTAATCGTCAGTGTAGGTCACTCTCGTGTCGTTTTCACGGCAACATCTTCTCTCTTTCATGGACATTATTTTTCGAGTGATCGTTTTTCTTTTCCTTTCTTTGCTGTTCCCATCGACTGATTCTGCGCAGTGGGATACACATCAAACCGGAAATTGTAATTACAGAGCCCGCGAGGTAAAACGAGGCTCGATAATCACCGGTCAGGTCAAAGTGCACCTGCGGGGTGTTCAAAACGTATTTATTACTTAAAAATTGATTAGACAATAGAAAAATTAAAAAACAATAAAAGCGTTTATTTCTTTTTTTCTTCGATAAAATTGAACACATTAAATGTTGATATAGAATAGAACTGTACACCACAGAAATAGGTTATGCAATAGTACTCAAAACATATTTATAAATGTAAAAAATATATCATCGTTAAAATATGATTGATATAAACATCCAGGTATTGTTTTGATTGAACTAGAATCATAATTACTCTGATTACCATTTGGAATACCCGTGTTTTAGTAGAGGTGTTAAAAAGGCTTTTACAACATTATTTCTTCAGCCATTCGGAGACTGTGTCTGCTTACCAGAAATGGGCGCTGTAATATCATGCCTTAAGATATACAGGATCTGACATGGATTGTTATTTCATATCACATTTTAATAAACGAGTTCATGAAAATGTTATTAAGCGGGTCTCTATGGCGAGCTTAATAACATTTCATTGAACGAGTTTAGTAAAATGTGGTATGAAATGACGATTCATGTCAGATTCTTTTTATCATATGCCCTATAGTGACAGTAAATCGCGATTATAACAACAAGCAAACAAAACATGAATGAATGGACTGTGAACGAATTACTTTTGTAATTTAATACCAAGAAAGTAGTTTCAAATAATAACTGAAAATAACGATTTAAAGTGTGTGTCTCATACATTTTCAACATCAAATGAATAATGTATCAAACACATCTAATCCAGCTGTTCAAGTTCAACACATTATATGCATACATATAGAATACACGCGTGTGACGCGGAGTAATGTAATTCGGCCTAAAACTTATATGTAACGTGTTAAATATCAGAAAATATGTGATGGTAATACGAAACCGGAAGTAGCTGTTTGGACACAATGTCATATGATAGATATATTGTTTGTTATGGTAACTGATGAAAGGAATGCATATAAATATTAAATATTGTTTTTAGGCGAATTTAAACAAGATGGCCCTTAATCGCTCACCTGAGAAATATGAGTGCTTAAGAAATAAAGATGCTAGAGTATAAACAAAGTGAAGTCTGGCTTTTTTTAAGGTGAAAGGGGCATAACTCCTAAAATAACTAGCCAATATCAGTTATAATTGAATCCGTCCGATTGCAAGCTTATGGTCATAAACATTGTCTTAAAATTTGAAGATGATTGCTAAAAAATGAAGACGTTAGGGTGTAAATAAAGTGATATCTGGCATTTTTTTTTTTTATAATAAAAGGAACATAACTCCTGACCTAATTGGCCGATCTCAGCCATAATCAAACTCAATCGAGAGATTATGGTCATAAACATTGTCTTAAAGTTTAAATATGATTGTTTAAAAATGAAGATGTTAGAGAGTAAACAAAGTGAAATCTAGCATTTTTTATATTTAAAGAAGCATAACTCCTGACCTAATTGGCCAATAGTAGCCACAATTGAACTCAATTAAGACATTATCGTCATAAACAATGTCATAAAGTTTGAAGATGATTGCTCAAAAGTCAAAGATGCTAGAATGTAAACAACGTGAAATCTTGTGTTTCTTTTATATTAAAAGGGGCATAACTCCTGACTTAATTGACCGATCTCAGCCATAATCGAACTAAATTGAGATATTATGGTCATAAACATTGTCTTAAAGTTTGAAGATGACTGCTAAAAAAATGGAGATGCTTGAGTGTAAACAAAGTGAAATCTGGCATTTCTTTATATTAAAAGTAGCATAACTCCTGACCTAATCTACTGATCTCAGCCATACTTGATCGAAACATTATGGTCATAAACATTGGCATAAGGTTTGAAAAGGCTTGCTCAAAAGATGAAGATGCTAGAGTGTAAACAAAGTGAAATCTGGCATATTTAGATATTAAAAGGGGCATAACTCCTGAACTTATGGACTGATCTCAGCCATAATCGAAATCAATTGAGACATTATGGTCATAAATATTGTCATAAAGTTTGAAGATGATTGCTCAAAAGTCGAAGATGCTAGAGTGTAAACAAAGTGAAATATGGCATTTTTTAAATATTAAAAGGGGCATAACTCCAGACCTGATCGACCGATCTCAGCCATACTCGAAATCAATCGAGACATTATGGTCATAAACATTGTCTTAAAGTTTGAAGATGATTGCATAAGAAATGAAGGTGATAGAGTTGTTGACGCACATCGCACGACGGACGACGGACACTCACGGGATCACAATAGCTCACCCTGAGCTTTGCTCAGGTGAGCTAAAAATAAAAAATTAAAATACACACCGGCTATTGGAGATCCAATAAAGGTGGAAAGACCTTGGCACAAAACCACAATCCCGAAGGAGTTGGTCAACTTCTCAATCCCGAGAAGCTCTACTATAATGATTGATCTGAGCGACACAAACGCAGCTGGAAAATTAAATATTCGTTTTAAAGGAATCTGGAATATGTTTTTATCAAAATGTGAAAAATATAAATAACAACTTATGAAAAATAATCATCAATGATTCAGAATAGGAGATATCTATATTAGTGTGATAGAATTATGTTTACTGTATTACTGTTCTAATATAGCGTTGCATTACTTACGCCGGGGTAAAAAATACATGTACATGTAATATAAAAAATAATGGTGTAAGATCGATTAATAATTTCTATATACAGAAATAACTATGCAGATTTTTTAGAGGGAAATAATACAATAAGTGAGTGAATTTACTATTTATATATATTAAAATTTAACTATTTTTGTAAGGCTTTATTTTCTGTTTTAAAAAAACAATGGAGTAGATTTTGTTGTCTATGAACAATACGGAACCAAAGTATAAAGTTTAGTAAAGTTCCTGTGTTTGTGCCCTGGTGTTGCTGCCTATGCTGCCCTGGGGGTACGTCTGGAGTAGCCACATGCAGGGGGAATTTTAATCACCTTCTTTATATATTAATATATTGATCGATATGTATGTCATTGATATCTCCACACTATGTCTTTTATTTCTGCACACTTATGTTTGTATTTTATTTTTCAGTCCATCTGTACATATATTATGTTAATTCTTTAATGAATTGTGTAAAATTTAGGGGAAGGAGTGTAACTAAGTTGTTAGAACTTGTGGTCTTACCCTATTTCATAATTTTGAAATAAAATATGTTTAAACGAAAAGGAACCAAAGACTAACCTGATGCCAGATTGCCTTAAAATAAGTAATTATCATCCACTGTCAAATTGCTTGATCAATTAAGAAAGCTGTAAATGATTACAATATGATTTCAACAAACAAACACACGTGAACTTAGCTTCTTTTGCTTGGTAATCGTCGGTAATAAAATGGGATAGGGGAAAGTCAGCTGAAATAATATTAACAATATTAGTTCTAATGAAAGATCTTATCAAGTGTTGAATGGTGTAAAACAAACTTTGTTTTCCATAAATTCTGTTACCAGTACAGAAATTAAATGTGGTTATTCAAGCTTCGAAAAAAATAATAAAAGAAGTTTGTTGTCATACATTTAGAAGGAGAAGCAGACGAAATACCTATACTGAAGCCGAAAACTAACGCATAGGCGACCATCAGCTCGAATGCCCAGATGTAGGGGACAAACATGGTGACTACACCACCCACAACAAGTGAGCCCGTGTTGATAAGTATACTGTCAGCCCACGGTTTGTCGGAAATGTAGCCGACGGCAAGTCTCCCGACGGTGTTGATTATGCCGATCGTCGAAATTATCCATGCCGTCTGCAAATAATAATTACAAACGAAAATCTTTTAGTTTTGTTACGGGTTAATATTACATGTTTGATTTATACTAATAAAGTTGACCATTTAAATGACATGTAATTATGAAAAAAAATCTGGTCAGCACTTTTTGGTAACATTCAAATATAAATTCTGTACTACCAACCTATTATCTGCCTAGATATGCAAGGAAATACAGTGTTAAAGCAATGCAATGGGCTCTTACATGTAAAATGATAAATATAATTTCTGTATAATATTTATTTCAGTTATTTTATGACACTTTTCATTCACTGTGGCAAGGTTTACATATAAAAATGTTGTATATTTATGTTTGTTTATTGGATTTAACGTCCGGCCGACACTATTTTGAGTGATTTGGAGACTCTGTGTACTTTGGTCAGATATAGTGCTGCCACACAATAGCATCACGCCGTAGACCTGTGACATTATACATTTTGTACCACACCGTGTCACGTTATCCTGGGTCCTGGAACTGCCCTTGTATGTTTTAGAGTCAAGCGTAGTTCCATTTTTTACGACTTTGGTATGTCGCGATCAGGGATCTAACTCACGACCGGTAATAAAAACAGAAAGAAAAAAATGCATAAAATTCCTGATACTAAAAAAAAAAAAATAAAAAAAGAAAGAGAGAAAAAAAAACTAGATCTAAATTTATGTATTATGTAACTAAAAGGTAGACCAAAAAAAGAAACCTGCTTATATATGAAAATTATTGAACGCCAGCAGTTTCTTAAGTATCATCTAGATTTATTATTATGTTTATTGTTTTTACATTATATACCAATATGATAACAAAATATCTACAGAATGTACTGAAGATTATGATAAGTAATGCTAAGTTAATGTAAAAGCACGTGATCTAAATAATATATGCCATGCATGATATAATGAACGATGCATATAATCGCACATAATATAAAAACGTTCCCACGACAGTTAAAGAGCTTTGTACACATAATGTAATTACAAATAATAATATGATAAATTTAGGAGACTACTTAAGACCGTGCATGCGTTCCATATTAAATCATATACAGTCAAGCCTTCCTTAAGCGGGCAGTCAAGGGAACAAGAGTAAAGCCCATACCTGTGACGATGTTATTCCATGTTTTTCTGCGATATCGGGAATGTATATAAAAGGCACAAAGAACCCTGCAAATGGAATCACACAATAAACCCCCTTTTTTAGTTTGAAGCACATTTAAAATGAAATAATAATAAAACATGCATAAATTTTCAATAATAACGTAAAACGTAATCATCTTTTAACAGTAAGACCTGTAGAGTGGGAAATAAAAGAAAAGAGGAAAAAGAATAAGTAAAATGTAAAGAAAAACAAGAGGGCCAAGATGGCCCTTGATCGCTCACCCGAGAAAGATGATTGCTTAAGAAATAAAGATGCTAGAGTGTAAATGTGAAATCTGGATTTTTCTTATGGTGAAAAGGGCATAACTCCTAAATTAACTATTCAATATCAGTTATAATTGAACCCGACTGCAAGATTATGGGCATAAACATTGTCTTAAAGTTTAAAAAAGATTGTTAAAAAATGAAGTTGGTAGAGAATAAACAAAGGGAAATCTTGAATTTTATTGTATTAAAAGGGGCATAACTCCTGACCTAAATGGCCCATCTCAGCCAAAATTAAACTCAACATATTGTCATTAACAATGTCATAAAGTTTGAAGATGATTGATAAAAAAAAGATGCTAGAGTGTAATCAAGGAGAAATCTGGCATTTTGTACATTAAAAGGGACATAACTCCTGACCTAATCAACAGATCTCAGCTTTAATCGAACTCAATCGAGACATTATGGTCATAAACATTGCCATAAAGTTTGAAGATGATTGCTCAAAAGATGAAGATGCTAGAGTGTAAACAAAGTGAAATGGTAACTCCTGACCTAATCGACCGATCTCAACCATAATCGAACTCAATTGAGACATTATGGTCATAAACATTGTCTAAAAGGTTGAAGATGATTGCTTATGAAATAAAGGTGATAGAGTGTAAACACTAAAAATTGTTGACGCCGCACGACGGACGACGGACACTCACGGGATCACAATGGCTCACCCTGAGCTTTGCTCAGGTGAGCTAAAAAATAATTATAAGAGGTCGGCTGTTGTGTGATAGTACCGCACTATTTTACAAAAAGTAGATTAATGTACATTTTGACTGTAAATAGATAGATTAATTTCCCCTGAACAGTTATTACGTGAACATTTCTCGTGGATATTGATATTCGGGGAAAGAACCCACAACGAAAATTAGTCCCAACGATTATTAATGCGCAGACAGTATATCAACTATACTAGAGGTTTCTCTTTTTATTCGTGAACCATGAACATAATTATACAATAGTTCGCATCTCGTAGATCATATACTTTACAAGAGCACATTATGCGGATGCCAACGCTCGTCTGTTTTTTGTTTTTGTTGTTTTTTTTTTTTTTTTGTCAAAAAGGGGGAGATAAATTAGGTGAAAGTAGACCTAAGAGTTATGACCCTTGGTAAGAATGGTAAGAATGTAGCCCTTGTGATAGTGGAACAAGTATGTGAAGTCTGATGACAGACGGTTTAATAATTAAAAGTTATGGCTAATGTTAAAGTTTTTCACGAACACGTCACCAGAGTGATGATATTGCCTCGACTTCTTTGAAAAAGAGACGAGGTAAAAATGGCGGTATACTAGAATACCACGCTTGTCTTAGACATTTTCCTTTACAATCGTGTTATTTCGAGCCTCGCGATATTCCGATGTGCTTTTTTCTTGCACCAGTCCAGGTTGCCGAGTGGTTAAACCGTCTGGCCCGTAATCAGCCGCGACATATTAGCCTTCAAAAAGGTATCAGTGTATCATTCTTGTGTTTGGAGCTTATTTCATATTAAAGGGAGTTTCAGGACTGGTTATGTCAGTATAATGTGACTGAGTGTGGTATCATTTCACATGTCCACGATATGGCAGTATTCAATTTGTGTCAGTTTCATAGAGACAAAAGTCCCAAATATGTTCAATACAGTAGGGTTAACATATAGTATGTTTTGAGGCTGGCAAAATCAGATTTAATTTAATACATATCACCATTCCTCGAACCAGCGTGGGTTCGATTCCAGGTCAAGTCATTTTGATTTTTCATATGACCTAAGAATTGGCAATGGTTCTTCCCGGATACCTGGTGTACTAGGACTAACGCAACCCGTTTGTTTGTTGGTTTATTGGGTTTAACTTCCCAATGACAGAATAGTTGAACCTGTATTAGCGACCATCTGCATTTAGCGGTCAGTTTTAATATTATCAAACTAGCATTTTGGTACTGTTTTTCATATAGCAGCCATCTACATTAAGCTGTCACTTTCTATTGTTCCTTGGACTGGCCGCTTCAGACAGGGTTGACTGTCATTTAGAGACAATGTCTACTTGAGACATATATAATAATGCTGCCTCACTGCAATATAAAACCGTAGACATGTGGCATGATACTACACCCAGTCACATTATCCTAAAACTGGGCTAACCAGTCCTGGGACTACCGTCAGGGAAGGAAACTATACCAGTACCATTTTCCGACTTTGATATGTCGAGGCCGGGGATCGAACCCACGACCTCCCGATGGTGGACGATGTAACCACTCTATTCCGGACCGGTTAAACGCCATGAAATAAAATACTGTAAAATCATTAATTTTCGTTGACATTAGCTTTCATTGATTATGTAGGAAATTTCGTGGGAACAATTATTCGTGGAAATGAGATGTCTGTATAAGAGATAAGTTTTCGTAAGGATTAATATTCAAGGATAAAATCCTCCACGAAATCGACGAAAATTAGTGTCCAATGAAACTTAAAAAGTTCACAGTAATTGCAAACAAAACAAAACAAAACAAACAAGATATACGAGTATGATAACTCACTGTTTGGCCTAACCGCATTCCCCTATGGACAGGTGTAATATTGCGCACCAGCCATTATCAAGTTTGTAAAAATTGACAATCCATATTATCAAATTTATCATCCTTGATATCTTGATGACTAATAACATTAACATTTCTGGCGAGATAAAGTTTTGCTAACTTTGCAATATTTGTATATATATGTTCCCTTTCTATCTAGTTTAAATCTTGGTGTGTCGAATCGACACGAACGCCCCCATCTGCAATACCATTTGTAGAAGAAATTCTTCAAAAGGATTCAAAAGAATTTGAGGAAATGAGCAAGACATGCCATCTCGATCTGTCAGTCACAATATTGCGTCTACATATCAAAATGGAAAGTATATTAATACATGTAAAAACTCCGGAAACCTGTTGTTATTCGAAGGACAGGCATATGTAAAACTTGGTAGCGGTGTATACAAATTTTTAACAGAAACTGTATGATAAAGTTTTAAAATACTTACCTATCATACAGAGGAAACATGATAATCCGTAAATAACAAATGTCACACTCTTTAATAAGGAAAAGTCAAACATATCACTAAAAACTTCATTACACCCGTTTCCAAACCCACGTTTACTGTCTTGCTTGTCAGATTCATTTAAACTGAGCATACTTTGAACGAACCTTTCCTCATTTCCAGCTTTCTTAAACTCGGCGAGATTTTGTATACTCCCACTGTAAAAGATGTCTTTTCTTTCTAGTGGATTCAGCACAATTTTCCCGATTCTGTGTTTTCTGCTCCGTGGTTCGTTGTCCAAAAACAAACTATGGCCCAATCTAGCAATCTCAGACTCTTTGCTATTGTTATTATCTTTATGACAGTCCTCCAAAGACCTCCATCTGTGAATCGGGCCAGTCCTGAGTCCCTGTACAGTTGGGTTCATCGCAATATGATTGTTTCCTTCATCAAATGTTGTTAAATCTTCTTGACTAGATGTCTCCTCCACGTACACGAGAGGGCGAAAAAGGGACACAAACACAAGCCCGTTCAAAACGAGACCGGAAATGATCCACATAGCTCCCCGCCAATCGTAAGTCTTCAAAAGGTACTCACAGAGCGGGGAGAACACAAAACTTCCTATTCCACTTCCGCACACGGCAATACCGGTTGCCAGTGCGCGCCTTTTATCGAAGTAATAGCCTACCATCACTATTGCTGGCAAATATGCCAACCCAAAGCCTATTCCTGTAAAGAAAATGAAATTACATATGTACAGAATTACATGGATATCTTCTTTACAATGCATTACAAGAGATTCAGATTATAAACCATGCTTAGAGATAAAACAAATGGCCTTTTGGGCTGTCCTTTAAAAGTTCATTACTTTTTTCTCTTTTACGCCGACTGAGAAACATGTTTTATGCATTTATACCTATGCCAATCCTAACAAACGATTCATCTGTTGAAATTGGAATACCTTACACAAATTACCCAGCCCAACTGGCATTCATCGAACTCTCAAACCTCAGATCTGTAGTCAATAAAAATACGACTAGACCATCTTGCCTAATTTACAACGGCTATTTGATTCACAGGTAATTGTATAAATTTATAAAATACCAACATTGAAAATTTTGACTGTTTTTTGTAATGAAGAAAACGTACCTCCACACAAACCGTATACAACTATCATGGTTTCTACGTTGGGAGAGTACGTGGAGAGGAAAAAGGAGGCGGAGCTAATGATGACGCCTACCATGGCCACCCTCCGGCAGCCAAACTTGTTCACCAGGGCCCCGACTATAGGACCTGAAATCGCCCAAAAATCATATATATTATTATTATAAGAAGTATCTAGTATTATTCTGAAATATTTGTGTAGCCTTGTCGGAGCAAGAATATGATTTTGGCATACATGTATATGAAACACAAAATCAAATATTTGATTTTCGATTTTCCTTCTGGTATCCTTTCGTGTTCTGAGTTGTCGAGGAAAACCAGCGTTTAAACAGGGTTTAACTCGGTAGAGGCAAACAATTATGTGACACCAAAAATGAAAATCCGCACGTTTTCTTGCACCTCTAGTAACTATTAAGTATACTAAAAAGTCCGCCGGCTGTTTGGAGGTCTTGCACCATCACTTTCAGAAAAAAGTTTGATAATTATGGAATTTTCCTCCTGACCTCTAGAAAATTATCATAATATGTAATATATGTCCCTACCTGTTATATTGTCATACTTTTTCCACACATAATTTACAGATAACTAATATATAGAAATGTATATTCATAATTGTGTAAAATATCAAATGTAACAAGAAAGTCAGTAGAACTGACAGATGCTCCCCGAAGAACGTCATTGTTACAAATAAGGCCTTGGTCAATGGGTGGGAGGATATGTTGAAATCCCCAATTCTAAATCATATCTATTCTCCTCATCAGATGAGATGTTTTACCAACTCTAATTTGGAGACTTAGTAACAGTTTACTATTTAATATGATAATACGAGTTACTCATCAGATCTTTCATCGATTTTTTTTTAAGTTTTTATACTACTAAAAATTAAGTCATACATTTCAATGTGTGCTCATATCAAGGAGGTTAACCAACACTCTTGACATATGACTGGATATTTGAAATAGTGTATAATGGCCTAAACAACAATTAGCTGACATGATTATGATTGACATTACTAGCATATTGAATTTTGTGGGGTTTTGTTTAAATGATATCTCCTGTTAAATAAGGCAAATGACATGAATATTAGTCAACAACATGGTAGTAGGGGCCATAACTCTCTTAAAAATTGAGGAGCCAGGTCACGTCGACGATATGCGTATCTACTCTTAGTAATAAAGCTTCCCATAAAGTTTCATTGAATTCAAGCCATTAGTTCCTGAGAAATAGCCCGGACAAGAATCATGCAACATGAACTATAGGCCAAAAAGTCGAGGGGCCGTAACTCTTTGAAAAATTGAGAAACCAGGTCACGCCGACGATATGCGTATCTACTCTTGGTGATAAAGCTTCCCATAAAGTTTTGTTGAATTCAAGCCATTAGTTCCTGAGAAATAGCCCGGACAAGAATCATGCAATATGACTATAGGCCAAAAGTCAAGGGCCTAACTCTGTAAAAATTGAGGAACCGGGTCAGCCGACGATATGCGTATCTACTCTTGGTGATAAAGCTTCCCACAAAGTTTCATTGAATTCAAGCCATTAATTCATGAGAAATAGCCCAGACAAGAATCATGCAATATGAACTATAGGCCAAAAAGTCAAGGGGCCTTAACTCTGTTAAAAATTTAGGAATCGGGTCATGCTGACGATATGCGCATCTCCTCTTGGTAATAAAGCTTCCCATAAAGTTTCGTTGAATTCAGGCCGTTAGTTCCTGAGAAATAGTCCGGACAAGGAAAGTGTGACGGACGAACGGACGGACGAACGGACGGACGGACGGACGAAGCGGCGACTATATGCGTCACCTTCGGTGAGCATAAAAACTGAACAATGTAGAAGTGTTAGTAAGAAATCTTCAGAATACTTGCCGATGGTCAGGTAGGTCCCATTCAGCACGGAGCTGATTGTAGATGTGATACTTTTATTGGCATTAAAGTAATCTTGGAATTCCCTGAAGAAAAATCCGAAGGTGAAACAGATACCATCGACAAGCACGCCAACCATAAAGGAAGACAACACAATCACCCATCCCCAGCCTCCATCCGGAGGTAGCGGCACTTGCGCATCTTGAGTGTTAGCACTTCCTTCCGGTCCGCCATCTTTTTGTTGGGCACTCTGAGTAGGTTTTACGTTTGCGCTTTGACCTTTTGAATCATCCTGTTCTTTGACACGTTTGGCCATGCCAACAACTCGCGTCTACCTGAAAAGAATGAAATAAGTTCCATTCAAAGGAATATTTTGAATGAAAACGTGTGAATACTGATTTGTTTTGTTAGCTTTAATGACCTAACGACAGTATTTCACTAATTAGAAGACTGTGTCCTTCTGAGACAGATATAGTGCTGCTATACTGCAGTATCTCGCCGTAGATATATGATACCACACCCAGTCATGCTGAGCGCCAAGCAAGGGACGTAAGTCGCACCGAGGTGAGCCTTATATCACTGACGAGTAAATAGTTAAAAAAAATATGATAATCGGATAATAAAAACCTGTACAAATAAACCAGTGCTGGGAAAAATGTGCGCTGAAAACTTAAAGCTGGGAGCGTATTTAAAACAATTTGATTTTTTCATGCAGCTGATCTCTAATACATGTTTATCTGAATTCGTTATGAAATACAAACTTAAAAACTCAATGGATAATTTTATACTATTTAAATAACACATTAAATAAACAATAAACAAAAAAGAAGAAAGAGGGAAAAAAACATCAATTAAGATTAAATCATTCCTATTCCAATGACGTCATACCGTAAATAGCAAACATACTGTAAAGCAACTATTACAAAATTTGCGGAGAAGAATGAAGAAGTGTCACTTATACTCGTATACTGCGTAACTGTAGATAAATTTAATAGAAAAGGATACTGTTTCATTAATCCAAAAATCATCGAAGGATTTAGAACAAAACACCAAAAAAGAATACGTTTAAACTAGCCTTTTTGATTTCAAATCCTGTCACGGTTAACTATTAATGCGATCTATTTCCCAGTGACACAAATTGTATATATCACGTATGTTAATGTCTCCTACGATATAATGATTTTATTCTCATATTTGGCTAGCTGTGTACTGCAAAGGCCTTGTTTAGTTTTGGTAACACTCACCCAAAACAGATCAACATAACCAGTTTACTCTTGACCTAGCTTTTACGGCTCAAATATACAAAGAAGCTTATTTCTCGTATCCAGTCCAGTTATATGTATATAATATAACGTAATATTTAAATATTTATTTACATGTGCCCTTGAGGGGATTATGTTGTGAGTATTATATAGAAATAAATATAGTCCACTGAGTGTGTTGTTACGCGAAAGATTTACAGATGAAAGCATTGATAAATATAAGCAGTGTGTCGTTTTTTGTTTGTTTTCTTGGCAAGATAAATATTGTGATTTATTAATCTATAGCCTTTCTAACATAACAAGTTTGATGGAGCTACCATATTTAACCTGTGAAAAAAGTCCAAATAAAGGATTTTCATGGGAGAACTATCAGTATAGATGGATAGAGGGAAGGAGAGATAACTAGATATAAGGAAGATAAAGAAGAAGAAAAAGAGAAAAATAAAACGAAGTCAGAAAGAAGGATATGGGGAAATAAAGAAACCCTAACATAACAATAGATAGAAAAGACAGACAGACAGACAGACAGACAGACAGATAGACAGATAGATAGATAGATAGATAGATAGATATAAAACGTAGTCAGAAAGAAGGATAAGGGGAAATAAAGAAATACTAACATAACAATAGATAGAAAAGACAGACAGACTGATAGATAGATAGATAGATAGATAGATAGATAGTGTCATTGAGAATAGGTAAATTTTATTCGTGCATCTGCATATATACCTCTATTGTGTTGATAAATGAAGTTTATATTGTATATGGCCAACTGATACGTAAGGAATACCTGCAATTTAGCGAAGAGCACGAGAACAGCGGTACAATACAGGTAACTGTCACTGACAGCAGTTCCCAGATTAGCCGAATGTTAGCATATAAACGTTATATACGTACATTAATGTTAAACGTTCTCACGAATTTAATTTTTTATTTTAAATTTAACAGTGACATGTTTGCAAGAACATATCGCGATACAACTGGCTTATGCTTGAATTTGTTCAAAAGAAAATTTTAAAGTCCTTTATCATGTATCGTGAGTAACTCCATTATAGTATGCATTTATTGTTGTATTTTTGACACTGTAAAATACACCTTAACATAATAATGAACACATTAATTTCTTCGGTCAACCTTGAAAAAAAAAAAGTCAGTTTGCAGTAGAAAGCTATTATGGTGGATAGGTACTTTTTAAAGTCAACAGTCGTAAAAATGTCTTATAAAATCAGCTGCGTGACCTCAACGCCATGGACTTGAAGTAAATCCATCATAATAGACCCAGAAAGAATTGTGGGAAGGCATATATTATAAACAAATTATTGATAACATATAGAAATTATTATCAGCAAAATTATTTAAAGCAGGTTAAGAATCTATGGTTAAACACTAATTACAGCATACACATGATTTTGCAGGTGCGTAATAGCTTCGCAAATATCCCGGATTTAAAGATGTAGCTTAATTTACATGTGCAGTATATAGCCACGTATGCACATTGTATTGGCCATTAAAAAGTATGTTAGATAATTTGTATAACAATAACTTACATGAATATACCGCGATACTCTAGCTTTATGAGATACCCGTATGTAGTTGACAGCTTAAAACTTGCTGGTGATTATCTATGGATTTCCCTCATGATAAACTGGGGTTGTGCATATTGAATCACACTTAAAAACCTATGAAAAAAATAATGATTGATTTTATTTTTTTTTTCGTTTTCTTATCTATAAGAATTGTATTTTTATAATAATCAAATGTAATTGAGTTAAAACTAAAGCTCAGTTATCGTTTTGTTTGTTGTTGTTAATTCTTGAATGTGAAAATACAAAAACAACACATTCTTCATCGTTATTTCTCTAAAATGGCAACACCTAATGTCAGATGAACTGATGGGTCACAAACTGTATAAAACCTTATCAGCCTAAACATGTCACTCACTGTATTATCAGTATCCCATTTATCAAACTTTAATAAAGTCTGAAAAAGGCTTGACAATTTAGTAACGTTTTCTATTATTCTTGTTTCCCTTTTAAAAACGCCCAAGAATTCATTTCATAACAAACATCGTTCGTTTGGAAAGAATCAAACATAGGCATTTAGTTCAACACTTACATGAACAAGAATAGTAAAATGTATTCCTACCTTATTTAAGATCTCAGTATTCGTCCGCGATAAATATTGCTGGTGAAATTCGAAACACGTATATTGCTATTGACATTCTTTTTTTACATGTCTGAAACCAGTTATGTTAAACTTGCTATGACGTCATGGATATTTGGACCAATCAAATGTACTCATAGAGTATTACTACGCTACTGTAAGGAAATAGTCAACGTATTCGCTCAAATTAAAGATTATAATATTCTACAAAATAATGAAAATAAGATTTTGAAAGGTTTAGGTTTGCGAGCATGCAGTATATGAATACATGCGGTATGAAAATGGGCATCCGTATCTCAGGAATCTACTTATGGGCGTGGACTTAAATTCCATATTCAAAAGACAAATATCCTCAGCTCAGTGCGTGTGTTTTTGTCTATACCATACCACATGAAGGATATGTAAAGTCATGTCCACTGTGTAAAAAAAAAAGTTACAATTCTTATCTTTTACGCTATAACTCAAGATACATCAAAGAAGCCATACACAGGCCAAGCTAGGTTATTTGAGGACATTGCTAAAACATTGGCCCCTGCTATCTGTGAACTTCTTGAAAATATTCATTAAAAGCTTACAGACAGAGAAAGGGGATTGCTTTTCGTTGAACTAAATTAAATAAATAAATCACTTTAATCTAAATACATTTGAGGTCACAAAATCAAGATTACAAGTCTTAAGAGTGTATCCTTTATATCGGCCATTGCTCTTCTTTTAATATGTTTTATCATTAAGTTCATACAAGCATCCCTCCCATAGTCTTGTCATATTAGAGATACTCGTACTTTGTTTACCAATACTAACTATACATAGAAAATATTTGGGTTACTAACTCCCCCAAAATATCAGTCCTTTTCGATATTTAAAATTGATTGTAGTTTATCAAAATGCTGATACAATATTCATGCATTTCTGAAAGAAATAGCACGACTGTAATGATGAACTCCCTTTTGCAACTAAGTACAAAAATGTAAATTTTATCGTGGTGACCAGGGATTGCACATGTATCATTGTCCGAACCCATGGCATGTACGGTAATGATTTTGCACTGATTAGTTTTTTTTATGAATATATATTAGCTACTTGCTGACCAATGAAACCATTCGTATTATTTTGAAAGTAAAGCGTATTGAGCGAGCGTGGGTTTCGACGATGTATATGTATATGTCATGACCATATTACTCGTCGTACATATTGAGGGGGAAGAGCAAAACTATGCTTACTGTATATATAAGCCTTCGATATAGTTTTATACAGAAAATGAAAATGTTTAGACAAATAAAACTTGGCTGAAACAATAACAGAACCTTATATTTCCCTTTAGACAGATCACATGAAATATGAAAGTAACATCGATGGTTATTTGCGATTATTAAACGGAGGCATTGTATATACATTTATTTATGCAAACAATTAAGCGTAGTGTATCCCGATAAATGCATTTACTATTTATAACCACTGCAACCATTGTATTATCAATACACAAATTCTCCCTGAGAGGTCAGCCCTAAATATGAAGCAATGATCTATGAATCAGAATAACATGTATTTATATTTACTGACAAACTAGATTGAGAACATCTCATAGGAAGGAAATGGTCAACATGGACATTCTAATAATGCCCAGGTCTTATTGGACAATCTGTTGAATCAACACTGACATCAATGTCATATGTATACATACAGAATGGTGGGTTATACATTCATTTTTATTTCAGGCTGCAGCGATTTTGCGATTATTTTAGTTTCTTGGTACAGTAACATACCTATTATCTTCAAATAATATTCTTATTACCACTTTGTATAGAAGTCTTTCAGACTCAACGAATAACAGTAGAAAGAATTGAGCCTTTAATGTTAAATTTTTGTTAGATAGTTATGGATTCTCACATGTTTGGAGTAATCCATACAGTATAGAACTTAAGAATTTCAATATTTCATTTAAATCTAGAATGATAGATGTATTTAGACAGAACTGGTACAACACTAGGTAAATAATCTTTATCTTATTTAAAAAATTTGGAAAATATTTGGATATTTTATCAAGTATATTTAGAACAGTTTTAGCACAATTGAGATTATCTTTACATAAATTAAAAAAACGATTGGCCAAAATTGAACAGAAAGAGTTCTTAGAAAAATGTACATTAAGAATTATTACATAAAACGTCCAAGTATGTTTAAATTTGATCAATTAATGTCTTCATCTAATAGAAATGATATATTTAAACTCAGTAAATTTGTTTTTAAAGCTATGCAGCATAGAAATACACTTATGTAATTTTTGATAAGTATGTGTAATTACAATAGTATTTTTATTTGTTTTCATGTATTGATTTTAGTCTTTTTCAAAGTACATCCTCCATAATTGTATGGTAAAAAAAATGACAAAAATAAGCGAATCATTGCATGATTTGTTTGATTTATGACAAAAAATAAGTGAATCTTTGCATGATATATTTGATTTATTTACACTTGATCATTTGATTATTTATTTATATTTATACATATATACATGATATGACAAGAAACTGTAAAGTTTACGTCAATAAAATATACTGTCTGTCTGTCTGTCCTATTCGCAATAACGCTGACCATTACTGCAATGTAAAAAATTCAAACCATTCCAAAATTTACTGTAACTTCTGGTCCATGGCAGGTTAACGAATATATAAAATAAATAATCTAAACATACATAGGGAGAAACTTTTCCCACTATTTTTGTATATTTCGGTAAGAGAAATACATATTCGATTGATTCCGTAAGTACATTTTATAGTTTTACATGTATTCGAAAGATAATTTGAAGCAAGTCGATCCCAAAAATAGTGTCCACACTTGTTGATATTTATCTGTACAATAGGATTTAAAAAAATATACAGGAGCAAGTCCCTATGATTAAGTCAGCGATTGTAACCATTCAGACAAGAAGGCCCCTAAACAAGGATACAACGTAATATCTCATCAACGTATATTCGTTGTGTACAAGATATAATTCACGTACTGCTTTCTGATAAAATTTGACCTTTCATAAACAAGCCCGTCTCTGTAATCTCGCAGGTGTCCGAGAACAACTGTTTGTACCCTCACGTTCTCACTCATTTACATGATTTACCTTACTTAATTTGCCTTATACAAATTAACGAGATATCACTGTATGGAAGAGACACGTGTGTCCGTCCGTGCGGTGAAACTACATTATTATTTGTTATACAGTTTCTTGACAGGGTACAGGACTATTTATTCCCGGCTGCATGAGGAAAGTCATGTTACCCGAGTCATGTACCCTGTCAGGAAACTGTATAACAGATTAATTATACTGCAAAGTTCAGTTTTATTTCTGCGTCAATAAATACTGGTGATGCGTCGCATAAATATACCCAGTGTACACGACGTTATGTACACAGCTTATTGACCAATCAGAAGTAAGAATTTTACGTCGCAGTTTGAACCCCGTAGTGTTTAATTTCGGAGAGTTTATTATAACTTATGTGATTAGTTTTCTTGTCAGAAGATGCTATTTGAGCTTATTCAGCCCCGAGTGTTATTGACGCCGCGTGGAAACGCGGCAACAGTATGGATGGAATAGGTTGTTATTTTTTTGCCAAATGAGCCACATTATCAAAACAGGGAGCAACCACTGTAATTATTGTAAAATAAAAACAGTAATTGTTTAAAAAAAAATATGCAAGTCTTCAATCGTTATTAAAAAGAAACTGGACACATATAATGCGCATCTGCTGACTTCTTCTAAAATTCGTAGGCAATGGGTTTTAAAACTTGGTTAACGTACCTTGCAAGCAACCCGATTCATTAAAGTTCAGAATTTATTTTTCTGAACAGAATTCAGTACTGTATATGTAATATTATGTCAAATAAAATGGGTTTACACTTCCGTTGCGCATGTGCAAATTGGTGATGCAGTCGAATGTATTGTTGTGATATTAATAGTTTTCAGTGACCGATATTGATTGTTTAGGGGTTTCAGATACGTGATTTGTGTTTGTTTTATATAGTTTTCAGTGTAATTGATCGTATTTAATAAGTTGTTAATCAGTAGACGGTTGTATTTTAATGATGTTGTATACACATAGGCCATGACCTACTTATCGCTTCGCTCGTCGGTCTGGACATTGCATATTTCATGCCTTCTCTATTGAGCTTGTAATTATACATAGCAGTTTAATTATTACATGATGGGTGGGATAAGTAATGCGTAATGTTTATCTTGTTAATAGTAACCGTAATATAATGAACGCTTGGTGTAGTTAATACAGTAAAATTGTCTGTGTAGTGATGCTGTTTAGATTATCTATAAATATACTTATTTTCACCTATGTTTCACACTTGTGGAATTAGCTCAATCGGTAATAGTGTCGATCAGAACGTTTTTCCTAACTTGAGGTCATGAGTTCGATACCAGCTGGGACCTTTTTTAAAATTCTTATTGTTATATTTTTATCGTTCGTTTTAAGTACTAGTTTTATACTTTATATATTTTACTTTTGTTAATTTGTATTTGCTTCCTTTTGATAAACATAAGCCAAAAATAAATAAATAAATAAATAAATAAATAAATAAATAAATAAATAAATAAATAAATAAATAAATAAAAACTCGACCTCTCTATGTATAAATAATATATGGAGGAGGTCGCTTTTTTTAAAATTTAATTCTTCATTTTTAAAAAAAAATTGACCACTTTAGTGCTTTTTTTACCCATGCATTCTTCATCTTAGATTTTATGTTTTCGCTGTCAGGATTCAAAGTTTAAATTTCAATATATCCTCAAGATGCATAAAATATATGGACAATGCTTCTGAGCTCATTTTTTAAGCATAGTAAGACCCGGGACTCGTGCAGAGAAATTGATAAAGTAATAACTGCCTTTCTATATATAAGCAGGCCTAATATAAAGAGAGGTCATTTTTTTAATATGAAGGTCCTGTGCATAGACAAGTAAGACTATAAGTTCAAAACAGTAGAAAAGAGGGGGACAGTATGCTTATTATAAGCCGTCCATTAAAAGATTTTGATTTAATCTTTTCTTGTTTAAAGATGTTTTGAGATCTTAGAATATTCAGAATTCAGATACAAATCGTCACAACTTGAAAAATCAATGCAAAAGCAGTTTAATATAAGTATTACAGCATAGTGTAGAAAGTGTAAAAACAACAAATGCTTTACATATGGCAGTAGCGGACAAGTCTAATTTACTGCTCCAGGTCCAATCTGCGGTCCCAGTATGTATCGTGCTTGAAATGGGTAAATTTAACTGAACATTACATAGCGTATGCTGTAAAGCCTTATAAATATATATTTAACTTAATACATTTCATCAGTACAAAAAGAATGTCATACTCCTACGTCACGCTACATTATCAAGGGAAGTAGATTGTTAATTAATATTGGGACCTGTACCTAATTCCCTTACAAAATAAAAACTTATCTTTGCTTAATGTTTCGTCACCATTGCCTTTGTTCTTGCTGCTGCTGCTTCTGCATGATGTTAGATTATTGCCCTATTTATTTCAGCAGGTTATGTACAAACATGTATTTACTTATCTAACAATACCATTGAAAAAATAATATGGGATGAATCCAATAGCTTCCTAGAAAATGTTCATAAATTAACACCTAGATATGACAATAAAAATGACAAAATGACTTCAGAAAATTGCTCTTTTGATGAATGTATGCATATTTGTTTTATTATTATCATTATTTATTTTTATGATATATAATTATAATTGTTTTGTTTAACGGAAATGAAACATTAAACATTAGTCTAGTTGGTTTGATAACTTAAAGGATGATATTTTCAATGCGAAACGAAGATAAAACAGTAATAAATGTGATGAAAATAAGTCATGACTGCCAGAAATAATTCAAGAAAACTAATAGAAGAGCAAAGGCCATATATTATAATAAAAGAAAAATATAAGCTAGCATCAGTGAGTAAGAGTCACCAAATTTCTTTTTTTTTTTTTGGAAATATTTAAAAAAAAAATTAAAATCTTTATTTGATGTTAACTCTAAAGCTAGTGCTACTCACTCCCAAAATATATAAACATATATCCTATTCAATATAGATATGCGATAACGGTTTTTATCCCAAATCATGGACGAAAGGGGTTATTAAAAAGGGAATACAAACGACGCGGAAAATTACGATATTACGGCCAGAATTGTCTCACTTGATTAATAAATGGTGTAAATGATGTTCTTAATGAATGTCAATTAATTGTTTTTATCAGTATGTTTGCTCTTTGAATCTATTATAATACTAAAAGAGTATAAATCTTAGGTTTGTTGTCTTTCTATATGTTCTCTTGCAAAACTCTTCAAAAATAGAATAACAGAAACAATACGTAAAAAAAACTAAATTTGGATCATATCATCTGTATGACTCTAATCATATGAACATTGTGAAGCATCACTGACACATTTAACTGCATGCAGGTAACCTTCAGCCAACAATTTGAAAGTTGGCAAAGTGAGAATAGTAAAAGGTGTGAAGTTGGCAAAATGGGAACAAACCTGCCAGGCCATGGTGCTTAAAGAAAAAAAATGACAAGGGTTTTTATCTTCGCTGCATTACAAGCACTTAGACATCCCTTTAAGATCAATTTCTGAATCTCCGCATGGAAAACATGTTAATGTAAATGGTAACAAAGTCCGTGTATAGACTTAAGTCATTTGAATCATCTAAACATGTATTCTCTTACAACGTGACAATTGTACATGCCTTACACTTAAACTTCCTCACGACTTCATTTAGCGCTAAGTTTTACACACTTATTTTTATGTGCGACTTATGTTTTGACGAGTTAATATCTTAACTCAATATCTGGACCTATAGCTTTTCACAATTACGAATAAATAGTTCAAATACTAATTTACTAAGTAATATACATTTACGAAATCCTATTTGGCGAAACAGTTATATTATGTCTGTGTGAGTAGACCAGGAAAAGTGTTTAATGTCCCTTATGGGGCTACGTATAAAAGCTTGATAGTTTTAAAGAATAAGATCGGTTTTACTTACAAGCAGACAAGAAAAAGGACCTAAGTCTATCAAAGCTTGCAGTTATTATTATAGAATTTCCACCATCACTTGATGGACCATGATCACAATTTAATGATGGATGGATCACCTTAAATTTAACATGAAAAGCATTCTCGGCTGTTTTGTGAAATTGTATAAATATATTGATTTTCATGGCATTTAAAAAAAACAATTATTTGTATGTAAACCACTGTTTTATATTTCTTGTCTAGATTAAAGTCCCTGTAATGGTTCCAATACGTCTTGGACCACTTGACCTCTTCCAAGACTACCAACTTGAAAGTACCCTGATGAAACATTAGGAAACCTTGGTTATCTCCGTGAAAGGCCATGCAGTCCGAAATGTAGCGAAACCATTACAGGGGCTTTATCTTAAGTCCCTAGATTGATATATCATGGCCATAGACCTAAAGATAGTTTGAGTCCGAGTATGAAAATCCTACTTAAGTAGCATTTTTATTTTCGAGAAGGCAGGTCATTGTGTTTTTCTGTGAATACTAATTCCATAAATTCAATTACATGAACATATATTTGAAATTATGTTTACAATTAAAAAAAAAAAAAACTTCAGGAATATAAAATATTTTAAAAAAATAATACAAACACGAAAAATTGGGTGAGAGGGTGTATGCATATTTTTCTGAATATGACGTACTTGTAATTAGAAATTAGATGCCCTGTGTAACTATATATGTATCATTCAGTATACATATAAATAAAGATGAACATAGGAAAAATATGAAAAAAAGATAGAATCCATAAAGTGTTTCTTCAAATTCCCGTGTGTAACAGTATAAAACAGTATTGGTATAAAGTTTACACCATACCTACCCGGACAGCTCATGCAGTGGTTGCTCAACACAAAAGTTTAAATGTATATTTTGCAGAATATGAAAAAACAAAAAACTGATGGTTTAAGACAGGTTTGCCAAGCATAAACCGTCGTTGACACAGGTTTAACCGTGTTTACTTGCAGCTACCACTTTGAATATTTATGGACGCTTTGAAGGATCATAAACTATTTCACTGGTCACGGGGTCTATGTTTCACAAGCCAATATGCGTGATTTTTGACTGATCATTAAAAATGGGTTACTGGACGTTCTAGTTTAAATACAGTATCACTTCCAGGACTCAATATACAAGCAGCATTCCTAAATGCAGGCGAAACAGATATGATATGCTTGATGATAACGTCTCTTGTCCTCCGTAGTAAGTAACTATGGCATACAATTTGGGTCAAAAGTTAAGAACTATAAACAGGTACTGTGACGCACAGTTACAAATAAAATATCTGTCGTTACTATTAATGTACAAATAGCAATTGCAAATTATTTTTGTAACGTTTCTGTATAATGCATTAATTTTGTATTCAGCGACGTGGCCATGTAGGCCCATAGAAGTGCTTCCAAGGTGAGATGGGGTCTGGGAATCCGGAAACTAGTGGAGATTAAAAAAAGAGCAAAATACGTGTTCCAAATTATTATTAGTGACAATAAACAATCAAAACAATCCGTTAAGTAGAACCATTTTAAACTATGGATATGATTAACTGAAGACAGTATGAACACTGCAAATCATGCATAAGGCTTGGACCCCCTCCCCTTCCAGTCCTTGTTGCATTTTTGGGGACTTTTGAAAATGTTAATTTCTTGACCTACTTGTATGCACGGGTCTATAAAACCTAACAATAGCTAAGCCACCGGAAATTGTATCTTGGATAAATCAGCCAAACACAGTCGCAACCGAACAACAGTTTGTGTTAAAAGTATACTGCAAACTGTATACTTAAAGTTGCGACTTTCTGTGTGAGTCTGCAGTTACCTGCAGCTACGTCACTGACTGTAACTGCATTCTGAGTCCAACTTTACCTCCGTTACGTCGATTGGTACAAGTTTTTACAGCCTTTAGTAACCCCTCTCGATGATACCTTGGTCGACCAATACTTTGCACCTCGGAAGATTATGAAAGAGTCTTGCCTTAAAAGGGATTCGAACCCACAACCTTCAGACATGCTGTCATATATGCTATCACTGGACCACGGCTGACCATCCTCGCTGAGGATGCGGCTGTCAGATTAAAGCTACTTATGACATAAATGGTATGCCATATATTTCTTTCATTTCTGCCGACACCATGAGGTCACGTAACTGTATTGTCACAGCTAGGTCATTCGATATGCGTCTCGCTATGTTGTCTAGGAATGCTGGGAAATACTTGATTTTAATCGTGTCCAATTTTGTCATCTCATCATCTCAACTATCAACTCTGACAACATCTGAGGTTTGACATGTATCGAACTATCATCGTTAGCCTAAATGTTACATGCACATAGGCATGTTATTACAGGTTATGGGTCATGACACGTGACATGAAATCATTTAACCAATCGAAATACATTATAGGAGTAAACAAGACTTAAAATATATAATGCTAAATACTAAATAAGGAATTATATTTTTCAAGTAATGAACCTTTCCAGTGTCTATAAATGTATTCAAATTGACATAAAGCTATCCAACAGCCACACCTGGATAACAGGTAGTCAGTGGTGGACCTGGTTCATAAAAACACATGGGAACCAGTCTTGTGAGCCGGAAATAAATAAAAAGGGCATTGCTGATTTAAATAATTATCTAAATCGATAGATATTGTACTAATGAAGAAAGTTCATGATCTAATTACATATGTAAATAATGAATTGGACTCTGGATCAATATTAAACAAATCAAAGAGCTCAAGGCAAACAGAGACTGCCGGCGGGAGTATCATGAAACAAAGAGCGAGTTAAACTGACTTACTGTAGGAAAATATGTGGAGGTTTTTGGCGTCATATGACCCAAACACCTGTTTAAAATACATGTAATTGGAAAAATTACAGAGAAAAAATAACGTTCTTATAAAAGTATCATTTTTCTAGTGCAAGAAAATATTTTCAGTTAAATAAATTTTGAAAATTCATGAAATTTTTTATTTAAATTCAACCAGTGTAGCAGAAAAACAACAAAATCTACATATTTTTAAACAGGTCTTTTGGCTTTTGAATTTAACATAAAATTTTATAATTTCTTTACTGATTTAATATATTAGGTATCTTTTTAAAGGTTATATATTGTTCTATTGCAAGATAATTACTTTTAAATATCTCAAATAGAACAGCAGAAATGCAAACGTGACTTTGCGAGATCTGGACAATCTGCCGCGTGATTTTGAGTAAGTTTGATTACTTTGTTATTATAGGTCTTTGTATGACCTTTGCCACTATCGAGTTCAACCCTTTCGAAATGCTGGGTTTAAACTTAAAGCTATTGCATGTTGATCCTGTCGACGGTCTCTCGGTGCCTTGAAGGCTTTGATTTTTTGTGATGTTGACCTATAAGTACAGAAATGGTGCATGGGATTTAATGCATGATAAACTAATGATAATTATATTTCAGTTACATGCTGTGTGTTGGTGTGTGTTTGTGTACTGAGAATTTTTTTTTTACTTTTCATGGGGCACTAATTTTCGTCGATATCGTGGAGCGTTTTATCCACGAATATTAATCCTCACGAAAACTTGTCTCTCATATAGACCTCACGTTTTCTTGAACATAGATCCACGAGTAGATTTACCCACGAAATTCTCTTAGGAACGTAATCAACGAAATTTAATGTCAATGATTAATGTAATAATTTTACAGTATTTTAGAGATAAAACTATCAGTCAGAGGGAATCAACATCCATTTACCCAAGCTGTCTTTCTCTCTCTCTCTCTCTTTTATGTATAAATGATTTCTTGTATTGCCGACTTCAATTTTATTGCTTTTTACTATTCCGCTGCTTAAAATAAGAGGTGGGGTGGGGTTAATTCACTGTTGTTTTTAATGAGAGGTCAATTTACTAGGAGTGGGGGTTACAGAATAATGTTCAATATTATGACAGGGAAGTCATAAAATAGCGACCGGGGTTGGGGATCATTTTTTCCATGGTATCAAAACTTGCGGTCATTTAAAATCGAGTAGTTACGACTGGGTAAGTCACTTCTTCCGTGGTACATGTATAACTTTTTTTGTGAAGGGGGGGGGGGGGGTGCAAAATTGCAAAATACTTCGTTACGTCGGCCCTTGTAAAAGGATAAGATAACTAAATTGCAACATACAATAATGTCAAAGATCACGTTAAAGTACTTTCACATCATTTATTGTTCAAGTTAAAGACCTTACTGTCATTTCTTCCTATTCAAATATAAAATAATTTCCTAATTTTTTTACGTAAAATAATGTCCGTGTTTATATATCCTTTTTTTATTTTTGTAAATGAATTGTTTAGTCAATTGAGTCACGTGTAGTTTGATCACATGTCACTCGCTGAAAGTAGTTAGTACATGTACTTCAGTTCATCCTGTTATATCATATATTAGAGCCAAGATTAAAGTCCGACCGTCTGTTGCATCATGTTTTTTTTTTTTTTTTTTTTTTTTTTTAAGTAAGCTCAGTCAGATATGCTTAACTCTTTATCGTTTAACTTGGTACCTGTCGAACAAATGTTTGCCAAAATTGGAGCACAGATTTAGTACACTTTTCCTTTTCGGATGCTCTCATATTGACCACGAACTAACAACATATGCGTATTTGTATATTACTAATTTCTTAAATGGTCGTCTTACCTTTCCTTTTTGACCTAACGATACATGTCTGTCTGTACGAACATACTGACTGTCACTAACCTTGAAAGAAAAGAAACTTTCCTGAACATTTCTTTTGTTAGCAATGTATCAATATAACCTATTAAAAAGAATAAAAATAGTCACTACATTTATGATATCATTAAGTAACATGCACACGGACTTTAATTCAGTTCAATATGAATATGTAAGAAAACTTGAAATGACGATGCTATTTTTATTTCGGTACAAGTTTAAACTGTTTACTTTTTAATTAATTTTACGTCAATTGGAAAACAAGTTCTTACAATATACACCCCTGTGGGTTCGAATCCCGGTAGGAACTTCGGATTTTTCATATGAGGAAGCCTTCCAACTGGCTTGCGGTAGGTCGGTGGTTCTATCCGGGTACCTCTGTGTACTCGGGGTCTTCCTCCACCTGTAATTAGCTGGACGTCCCTATATGGTTGAAATACTATCGCAGCGACCGTAAAACCCCAATACAACAACAATAACAATCTTACAAGATATACTAATCTCTCTCGACGGTTCCTGAGTTGGGCAAGTACTTTGCTTCTGGAAGGGTCATGAGCCCCCCCCCCTCCACTCTAGGGCTCGAACCAAAACTTAATCTTTGGGTCCGCAGTACTGTGTGTTACCAAAGGTCAACATCGCTATTTGACTGATCATCGCTGCCAGTCAATATGGTTTGAAGATAAGTCTTATAATACCTAGTATATATACGTATGTTCATATAATTTACAGTTGTGTTTGCGAAATGTTAAGACCAAAATATTCATTTCTTACATGTAGGAGTTTGCTGGAGTTAACAGTCCACTGCTCAACCGAAAACCAGCTGGAAGGCTTCCTCACATGAAATCCCCTAGTGACAGTTCCGGGATTCGAAACCTCGGCGGTAGGATTGCTGAGCGATGTTGAGTCACATACTCATACTTTGGTGAGATCATACACATATTGCTTTTACATGTGTAAATTGTTTTGAGTGACCGTTTAGAATTATATAGGTAAGTTGATCTCGACACTGTTAGGATAAAAACCTTCATATATAAGCTGTAAAATGTTTCTCTATCTACGTATAGTTTCAATTTTGAGTTTTTAAATTAAAAAACAAAACAGCAACAACAACAGCAGCAGCAAACATAGCTAACAAATGCTTACCAAAACAAATCCGTGTATCCGAATCAGGGAAGATAATTACACTCAAACTGATTATTAAACAAGAGTCTATGCAGCAGTGTCGTTATATAGTCTGTAAACTAGGGTAAATCCGATCTCTAGCTGTTTAAGATAACTGCAATTTACTTAGGTACATACATATTTATAGCATCGTCTCACCTCTCTTGACACGTAAGACGATAGGGAAAATTTTCAAGGTTATTGTTTGGAACTGATAACTACATGTATATTTGTTCATTATATGATATCCTATATCCATATAATTCAATTAAAAGCTCATGTAACTCTTTTCCTTTTTGGTTTGTTAGCCCGAATCACGTTCTCTACCTCCAGAGACCGAACTATATCTAAGGTAGATATCATAATATATACATTGTACATGAGATGGATTATTTCTTTATATTTCAGTGTCGTTTTTTTCCGGGTTTATAGAGTAGTTAATAGTAACTATGGTATTGTTTTGGGATGTATTGTTTGTTTCTTGGGTTTAACGTCCCACCGACAGTATTTCAGTCATTTGGAGACGATGTCTACTTGAGACGGATATAGTGCTGCCATACACATCACGCCGTAGACATATGTGGCATGATACCACACCCAGTCACATAATCCTGACACTGGGACAACCAGTCCTTGAACTACCCTTATATGCTGAGCTCCAAGCAAGGGAGCTATACCAGTACCATTTTTCACGACTTTGGTATGTCGCGGCCAAGGATCGAATCCACGATCTCTCACTCCCGAGGCGGACGCTCTAACCACTCGGCCACCGGGGACGGTTTGGATGTATTATTGGCAATGTGACGGTATGTCAGTCACATAGCGACGTTAAGCTTATTACAGTTAGGAAGACCTCGGGATCCTATTGACAAGATTTCATAGCATGTCAGCGACTTTCACCACACGGCCAAGGAGACCTCATGGTAAATGATTTTACAAAATCAAAGGAAAAGGTTCACCTGTCCTTACCATCTATAGTTACATTGAGAAGAATATACTTCCAATTGACCTATACCTTTTGACATTTATTATCTAATCTCGAGTGGTTGATATAAACCAAATGATCCCAGCCTTTTGACTCCTGTCTCAATTAGATAACATGCCCTATGAAATGCCCACTGATCTCAAACTGCTAACCTCAACATATAAATCCTATATCCTAAGCTACTACATATCCCTACTGAACAAAATGCACATATCTCACATACTTAACTTTTATCAAAATTCTAATGACACATAAAAGAGTGATCTCGCATCTAAAACTGTTAAAAGAGGCCTACTTGCTTTAACAATATAACCTTACACCTTCAAACGATTAACATTGATGAACTGACCTAAGAACACAAACCCCACACCTTAAACACACCCCCCACCTTAAACTCCCCTACTGACCTAAAACAGGTCCCACACCTTAAACACATATACTGACCTAAATACACAGGCCCCACACCTTAAACTCCCCTATTGACCTAAATAGACAGACCCACACCTTAAACACACCTACTGACCTAAATACACAGGTCCCACACTTTAAACATCCCTTAAAAATCCCTACTGACATAAATACACAGGCCCCACACCTTAAACTCCCCTATTGACTTAAATAGACAGATCTCAAACCTAAAGAACACTTACTGACCTAAATACACAGGTCCCACAACTTAAACACCCCTACTGACCTAAATACACAGACCCCACACCTTAAACATCCCTACTGACTTAAATTACACTGGTCCAACACCTTAAACACACCTACTGACCTAAATACACAGGTCCCACACTTACTGACCTAAATACACAGGTCCCACACCTTAAACACCCCTACTGACCTAAATACACAGGCCACACATTAAACACCCTACTGCCTAAATACACAGGTCCAACACCTTAAACACCCTACTGGCCCTAAAAACACAGGTCCCACACCTTAAATACACTTACTGACCTATATACACAGGTCCAACACTTTAAACACTCCTACTGACCTAAATACACAGGTCCCACATCTTAAACATCCCTGCTGGCCTAAATACATAGGTCCCACACCTTAAACACACCTACTGACCTAAATACACAGGTCCCACACCTTAAAATTCCCTACTGACATATACACAGGTCCCACACCTTAAACACCCTACTGACCTAAATACACAGGTCCCACACCTAAAACACACCTACTGACCTAAATACACAGGTCCCACACCTTAAAACTCCCCTATTGACCTAAATAGACAGACCCCACACCTTAAAAACACCTACTGACCTAAATACACAGGTCCCACACCTTAAACACACCCTACTGACCTAAATACACAGGTCCCACACCTTAAAAACACCTACTGACCTAAATACACAGGTCCCACACCTTAAACACACCTACTGACCTAAATACACAGGTCCCACACCTTAAATTTAGATTTCACGTTTCAAATTGCTAACATAACCTGCTACCTAATACCATATATCTAAAACAAAACACAGAGACCTTACATCTCAAACTGTTCAAACAGACCTCTATCCTAAATACAGAGATCTACTGACCTAACCAAATATCTCACATTTAAAACTGCTATCATAGTCCCGCTGACCTAAATACAGGGAGTTCACATCTCAAACTGTTAACATCGACCTGCTGGACTTAAAACAAGATATTCATATCTCAGTCTGCTAACATAGATCTGCTGACCTAAATTCAGATATCAAACTGCAAACCTAGATCTGCTGACCTAAATACAGAGAATTTTTAAATTTTTTTAACTGCTAACAAGACCTGCTGACCTAATTCAGATCTCAAACTGCTAACATAGACCTGCTGACCTACATTCAGATCTAAAACTGCAAATAAACCTGCTACAACATCTCAAAAGATCGCTAACATAGACCTGCTGACCTAAGGTCAGATCTCAATGCTAACAAAGACCATCCAACCTAATTCTTATATCAAAATGTAAAAAGATCTAAAACTGCTAACGGAGATCCTCTGACCTAAATACAAAGAATTCACTTTCAAAACATCCTAATTAAATAGACCTAAATACATAACCTACCAAACAAGAGTTTACATCTCAAACTGCTTACATGAACCTGCTTCCACATACCTGCTGACCTAAATATAGAGAATTTACATCTCAAACTGCTACCACATACCTGCTGACCTAAATACTGCGGTATGATGACATAAACATGTGACATGGAACCCCTTACCTAAATACACATACCTAACAATTTTAATTTCTTACATTAATCTAGAGATCACATGAAGAATGAAAATCTGGGAGAAATTATTAGAATTTCTTTTTTACCCTTTATAGGTCACCTAACACCCATATTTGAGCAAGAAATGTTTGTTGTGTGTCACATCCCAGTAGCATTCATTTGGAGACTATGTCTACTTGAGACAGATAAAGTGCTGCGGTATGATGACATAAACATATGACATAATACCACACCCAGTTACATTATCCTGACACTGGGACATCCCGTCCTGGAACTACCCTTATATGCTGAACACCTTAGGTGCCATTTTTTTATAACTTTGGTATGTCACGATTGGGGATCACACTCACCACCTCCGACTCCTGAGGCAGTCCCTCTTACCACCAAGGGTGGTAAAGCAAGAAATATGGTATTGTGAGATTTATAGCCAAATGACATGTATATCTATACGGTAATATAAACCCCAATGTCTTTTCCATTGTTACTCTGATCAGAGAAAAAAAGAGTATGTCACAAACACATTAATTTCTTCTTTCATTTTTTATTGTCAACATAACATTAGGCAAAGCCCATTCTATTTGAGAAGCAATATAAAAACACAGTTTCACACTACTTATCATATTCATACATAACACACAGTCATTAAAATACACACATACTTAAAATCAACATGACTTGTTATTAGGCATTTCATATTATTATCAGTTATCAATTTAAGTAGGGTTAATTTAAGTAGGGTTAAAAAATAAAGAAAACACACACCTAAATGAATTATTGGTAACTATTTGTAAACAAAACTGAGCTGAACATGTACAACCTGTTATAGCCAAAAAAAAATGCCAGTCATGTGTATGGTGGGAATATTTTGTGAAACAACAGTTTACAAGATTCACTTAATTTTTACTTGAAAATTTTCCTTTTCTTGGCAAAATTTTAAATGTAACAGATCTTTACTCTTATTCAACTGAGTGAAAAGATTGCTTAATCTTAAAATGAACCTATTCGGGTAGATAGCTTTTAATGATGATTTTGGCAGAACCATGAAACACTTTACCTGATGTATATTCAAATTCAAATTTAAGACTTGATGAATATTAAGTTACAGAATAGTATATGAAACAAAGGAATTTTCTTTGCAATGTAAACTGTGCAAAATCTGAGCCACAATATTGTTAGATCTGGGTCTGCTCTGTTTGCTAATGTAACAAAACCAGCCACAATATTGTTAGATCTGGGTCTGCTCTGTTTGCCAATGTAACAAAACCAGCCACAATATTGTTAGATCTGGGTCTGCTCTGTTTGCCAATGTATCAAAACCAGCCACAATATTGTTAGATCTGGGTCTGCTCTGTTTGCCAATGTATCAAGACCAGACTTTATGAGGTTAAAGGGTTTAAGATAATCTAGTGATAGTTTAAGGTCTTTAAAATCTAACCATAATTGTTTTTAAAAATCTTTATATGCATAATGTAATGACTACCAGTATTTCTGAAAAATAAATCTTAGATTTACTGGTACTTCAAAATTATTCATCAGTGTATTGTTGTTTTTATTACTCTTACTTATGTACCAGTAATAACATGAAGACTAAACTTTATATGACAACAAAAGCAAGCAATGTAATCAGGAAAAAGAGTTTTGTTTTACGTGATATATTGCAGAATTAAGCATGGTGTTAAGTTCAGAAATCCAGTAATCTTATCGCAAAGGCCATATTGATTAATTACAAAACAGCTGAATGCAACACTGTCAATTTTTCTGCCATATATCAAAATAAATATGAAACTCTATTTCCAACCTTACACATTAAATAGACTGTGAAGTTATCAAAGGAATACAAATATGTTGGTTTATCTTATTAGGCATTTACATCAGGGGCTATGTGACATCATGTAAAAAAACATCATCTTTGAACCATGCATATATCAGAAAATGATGCTTGCCGCGCTCCCTGTATATTTATATATAGCATATCTAGCTGATCATGAATTCAAAATCACAGGCATGACCTGACTTATCTTCTCCTAAAAAGAAAATATCATAAAAAGATGAGTACTAGTTAGCTTTAGTATTATCCTGTATATGACTTAAACGAAAGATATGGCTCAATCTTGAAAAACTTTTTCAGCATCATCTGCCTAATTAATAGTCTGATGTGAAACAATATACCGTATCAGCAGAGGATCGGCAATTCCCAGTATTAAATTTGCTGATTTAAATTGACCAATCAGTGACTGGGGAAAATTCTCAAACGTATGTTTAATTCTCATTGACCAGCATGTAGATTAGGTGTTCCAGAAGTGCCTGTGTTGATTTACATAGGTTCAGAGTGAAATGGTCTATTAGTACATAATTAATGCACAACCACACCTCTCTTATGAGGACAGTGAAGGAAACAAGACAATATGGCTGATTAGCACAGGTGTTGGCTAAATGGAGGTCAAATGTTTGATAAAACATTGATTCAGGAACATAAAAGCTAACCACATAGTTGAGGTGGTTGCATTTAAGTCACATGAATGAAGTTTTTATTCCTAATGGTACAGACACTCTGCTATTTATCACTCTCATGACTGCATTTATCACTCCCCAGTCCTATTTATCACCCTCTGGGTAACATTTATCACTCCCCAGTCTTATTTATCATCCTCTGGGTTACATTTATCACTCCCCAGTCCTATTTATCACTCTCTGGGTTACATTTATCAGGCAGTTTAAGTCCAACCAGGTTCGCTGCAGACTCGATGCTTCTTTCTCCAGAACCTTTGTACATCTGATACAATTCCTGCAACAGTAAAGAAAAAGAGGTCACTGTATTGCAACCAACCTTGCACATATAATCATGATTTCACATATTCCAAGTTACTATTTTAAACAGATTACATTTAAAACTGTATACATTACATATAACAAACAAACAAATCAAGAGTGTCCCTTTGAACACATGACTGTTTCACCAGTTACCTGCTGAAGCTTGATGGAGAAAGTGTGACAGACGGACAGATAAACAACAGAGAATGATCTCTGTAGCCCTGTAAATCACCTCTGCTTACAGCAGGTGACACAAAAACAAGAGATCAAGATATCATGTATAATCTTTAATACCTATTGGGTACAAAACGATATTTATTGGTTTGCTCAGATGAACTGTCCTATTGACTGACATTTTATTAAACAGCCCTGCAGTAATGTTCACTCACAATGGCGAGCAGGCAAATGGAATTTTACATCCAGTCAACTGCTTCATTTTTTCCAAACTCAACTTCAATTTACATGAGAGAGCTTTCAATTGCATGTAGATACACTGTCTCTAGTATGGACACATCCAGGGAAAATTGGTATAGTAATTTAATAAATGACTGAAATAAGATATATTTCAACCTTTTTTCTTTACTTTAATTTGGAAACAAGATTTTACTAGCTTATGTTAAACCCTCTTGATGATTTCCGGGATTTTAAGGTTTTAAATGTGCCTTTAAGGTCTTGAAAAATTAACTCCCCTGACCCCCAATCCCACATTGGCTGATGCACATAGTTTCAAACAGTCTCAACTGCAATACAATCATTTCATGATCATTCTCCTAAATCCTCCAAGCAGTTAATAAACTTGTTCACTGATGGTGGTAACATAAGAATAATGTGCCATGGTCTAGTGGTAACATGCATGACTATAGATCCAAAGGTTGCAGGTGCAAACCCTGCTGGAAACAAGAATCTCATATGAACTTCCTACACACAAAATACTGGTTCAGCTCAGGATCTAGTGAGAAGAAACAGTATACAATTCATAAGAACTTGTTTTCTGATCAACATAAAAGTCAATCAGTTAAATAAAACAAGAGGGCTATGATGGCCCTGAATCGCTCACCTGAGAAACATTGCCCCTAATGCCAATTATTCTATTAAGAGTCATACTGAATACATAAACTATGCAGAAGTAATATCATCTCAATTCAACACAAAAACTGTACCTACCATCCAAACTTTGAAGGTCATAGTTCTAATAATATAAAATCATGTGACTCATAGGGCGGGCTCAATTTTGACACCAGGGCCATGATTTGAACATCTTTGGTAGAGCTTCATGTAAGGAACATCCCAGGCAATTTTCATCAAATTTGGCTGAGTTGTTTAGGAAGAGATGTTGTTTAAAGTAAATTGTTGACGCCGGACGACGGACAAAAGGCGATCACAATAGCTCACCATGAGCATGTTGTGCTAAGGTGAGCTAAAAACAAGAGGGCCATATGATCCTAGATCGCTCATCAGAGTACATAAGCTTATTCAAAACAATTCAAGTCACTTGATTTTACCTGATTTCTTCTGGTAGCAACCAGATTCATTAAAGTTTATTTTAACAGGAATGTATTTCTCTTTTCGCACTTGTCAGATTTTTTAACACTTACATCATGTTTCTTTACACTTTGTAGAAAACAAAGGTATGTCTTGGCTATGAATTCAAGTTCTCCTTTGCTGCGGCAGAATTTTTCACTGGTTACGTTGTGATCCCGAAACTGCTTTCTCACATACTGATAGGCTGGATTGTCCCTCAGCTGGTCCTAAATAAAATATCAATGTACGTCACATAAATACAGACCCTTCTGAGTTTCTGCATTGAAATGTAACCCCACTTTTATTGGTTAATAAGGAATAGTATTCCATTCATGATCCGCCTGTAAATCTCAATAACTAGAGAGTTTTTAGTTGTCAAACTAAACATGAATGGACAATATAAACAGTCAGTGAGTTACTCAGATTTTTAAATGTTTATTGACCTTACCCAAAGTGGATGAATATAGCAGCTTTATATCAATACTGACCATGTAGAATTGAATAGATATTGCGTTCATAGGACAGGATTTAAAAAAAATCAACATAATATGATTTTAAGTGTTGCAGTACTGGTTTTATCTAGGTTAAAGGACAAATAACTCTAATGTTTTAGACAACTGGCACAAAAAATGTGTATATCAAAACTTCATATTTATCATATCTATGAGGTTTCATTGAAATCCATTCAAAACTGTAAGCAATTGTATATACAATAGTTTGCTAATGAACAGTGCCATAACATAATAATTATGACCCTTCAAAAAGATCTAAAAACAATGTGTTCTAAGTCTCTGCCTGTCTTAAATAACTGTCAGCTTGGACTCTGGTCCTGACTTGGTGACACTATTGTGATAAGTCATTCAAGAGAACTATGGCTCTAGGGAAATAGGACTATATGGGGTGATAATTTTTTGTTTGAATCTGCTGAAATTTTTTGTGAGCAACCTCTTTGCTTTTGAGTGGGATTTTCTTGAAGATTTGGGATAAAAGCATGCTGTGGCTCATTGGTAATGCACTGAGCTGCTAATCCTGGGGACTGGGGTTCAAATCTTGGAATATTTATAGGCCATTTTTCTAGTACATGTATATGCTTTGCTTGTAATTGTAGCAGTGCATTACACTAGGCGCTTTAGATATTCTGAAAGAGCCAGGTGTTTTTTTTTGGTCATTTTGACAACCGATATTGGGTCATGTTCTCAATGGCAAAAAGTATGTTTTTTCCCAGATTTCAAGGAGAAAATTCCCAATTCAAGAATTTTTTTACATATATATCACCATGTGTTTCGGGTTAAAGATAGTGAGTCCGAATGACATATGGGTTGAATGAACCAAGTATTTGATTTTTTTTTTTTATATATATAATACTGTGTAAGTTTTTCCCAATTTTGTCTACAATTATGCGAAAAATTCCCAATTCTTGGGGTAGGTCATGTTCCCAAAATGGTGAGAAAGTAAATTAAAGTAAAAGTAAGATAAGTTGGCATGGAATGGCAACCTCTTAATGCAAATGTTGTGGAACAATACCAGGTAAGTTACACCAAAGTTCAAAATGCTTCCACTGTATGGAAAACAACGTATCTGTGCCACTTGACATTCAGCCATAGTAATGCTTGGCCCATCAAACAGAACCTGCACTGCACACAGACTCAAGTTGTTCAGTATCAGAATTTCTTTGTAAAGGGGGATGCTGGAGCTGTATATACCAGACAAAGTATATGCAGACCAGTTGACTTTAAGCCTGTTCAATGTACTTTCATAATATGGGGATATTCTATAATTGATATAAGGTCCTTATCTAAGGAAGCTCAGTTTGACTGTTGTTTTTTTTCTTGTGTAAAATTTCAAAAATAGAAAATGCAAAGTCATTATGGAATAACTAATTGTTAAACATACATATGTATGCAATGTATGTAATTAATAATACTGGTACTCTCAAGAAATAATTAAAAAAAATATGAGAAGTTACGAATGAGTAAGGTTACGAATGTGCATACGAAAATGTTCATGCGCGAAATATCATGACACATTGAGGGACAGCAATTATCACAAATCCAGAAATAAATCAAGTAAATGCAATATAAATTTATGGGGAAAACTGAGGTCATGAAAATGTATGTACTTTTTTGTATACTGATCTTATTTCTCGCAAAAGAGATTTATACAAGGTCAATGTTCCTCTGGAGGCAGCCATTTCGCATCTATGTTGCATAAACGCTTAATTCATAAGACATCCTTTAGAGCGTTCGTGTGACTCTGACTTGTGAAAACAAAATGGCTGAGGGTAGCGACGATAAAAATCTACCAGACCTTTTCAAAGATATCTGGAAATCCTATGACAAACTAGAGAAAACAGAAGAATCCACGAATTCTGATAATAATCAGGTAAATTTGGGAGAAGAAATGCTCTCCACTAATCTGTATATAGATTCGATCCGGTTATTTTTTTCGTATTGGTCTTCGCTGGAGAAAAGAAAAAGATTAAAACTAGTCCCATCAATGAGCCGCTCAGCGCGACATGATATTTTTGTACTAGTTGTCACTATGCATGGGTGCCTGACGATGTGAACCACGGACGGTGTGAACCGGGACGATGTGAACCTGTACACAGGACGATGTGAACCATTTTGAGGAGACGATGTGAACCCTGATATTCATTAATATTGTATTGAAAAATATACTTTTTTAAATGTTAAATTAACTATCTGAGTTTTGATTTACCCCAATCCCATATATTACAAGATCGATTTTTATGACTTAGGACTTAAGCAATCCAATTATTTTATTTTCAAACACATTACGTTGATATCAAAACCTCCGGCGTATAATGCGGTAAGATGAAATGAGGTATTTGAACCAGAAATAAAATAAGGGTATTTAATAAACTAATTAAATCACCTGATTGATGTCAATACGTATCCAATTTCGTCATTTGTACAGCCAAACGTGCGTCGTATGTAATGTTACAAGCAAAACAAGCGGCACCTTTTTAAATACTTGATTAGATTTATTTTAATTGATTGGTTATGTGTGTATGATAATGCTGTTAAGTGTTGTTTTTGGCACCTATTACTTTATACAGGAGTAAATCAGTTGTAATTAACATCGGCTTACTTTGAAAGCATGTATAATGAGATTCCCTAAAAAGAGTTAAATGAAGTGTTAAATGAATATTTTTTAGTCTTAACACCAATTGCGTAAAATTCGTATTAGTTTGATATGATTAAATCAAATAAAATTTTGTCCAAAATAACAAATAAATCATACTTTTTAACTAATAACTATTCATGACAAACATCATCTTATCTAATAAACCATACATACAAATGATAATTTAACTTGAAATCACATGCACCAAAGTGGTTTTAGAAACTGGTTCACATTGTCTTACGCGATGGTTCACATCGTCCTCATAAGTGGTACACATCGTCCTGGGTACGAACCAAGGGCGGTTCACATCGTCCAAGGTTCACATCGGTGGTGGTTCACATCGTCCGTAATTCCCTATGCATCCCGTAGGGGATATCGCCAAATCGAAAGTAGAATGATATCACAAATTATGGGTACACAAATGTGGGCTAGATTAAAACCAAATTCGGATTTTCATATTTGGAACAGATATATTACTTAATTGCTCATTAAATGTTGAAATATAAAATATTTTGTTTGGCCTCCACTGGAGAAAAGAAAAGATTAGAACCAAATGCTGATAGTCTTGCAACCATGAAAAGCCTTTGAAATGTGATTGGATTGTGCCCAGGGACTGAGGGGTTAGAGTGTCCGCCTCAGGATCCAGGAGCTGTGGATTTGATCCCTGACGATGACATGCCAATGTTGTAAAATATGGTCAGTATAAATGCAAGGTAGTTCAAGGACTGGATGCATGGCCCTGGCTTTTAATTATGCGACTGGGCATGGTATCATCCCACATGACCTTTGCTTAAAATTTCATTGAAAACAACTAAATTGTAAAAAAATCCTGGAGCCTTGTAAACATGTAAAATAGTCCTCAGCAGAGGACAGTACAAAAAACAACTAAAACTGGAACAGATTTCAAATTCAGTAGAGATCAGGTTGTCATTTGCTTGGATATTGTCCACAGAATTGTTAACATATTTGTTATTCTTTAAGCATTACAATTATACCTTGCATAATAGATAATTTTGTACTTGGGTTTTCTGGATTAGTATTTATTACTTTTTTATTTGAATTTGGTTTAAATTATGATATATAATGTATTACTGATTTCTGTTAATCATTAGTTATAGTGTATCCTGAATTAGTATTCTTAGCATTACAAAAAGAAAAACCTCAACAACCTATGTATTTAAATATTTCTATATTGTCACTAGATTTGGGGAAGTTTTTGAAGCATCTAACTCTTATTGATAGAATTAATTTACTTTAAATTTGAATGATAGCTACGTAATGTGATTTTTTTCCTTGATTTGTGAATGGGTTCGGTACCCCTTTTTAGCTCACCTGAGCACGAAGTGCTCAAGGTGAGCTATTGTGATCACCTTTTGTCCGTCGTCCGTCGTCCGTGCGTCCGTGCGTCCGTCCGTCGTCAACAATTTGCTTTAAAGAACATCTCCTCCTGAACCGCTGAAGGGATTTTGACCAAACTTCACAGGAATCAACCTTATGATGCCCTCTATCAAAGTTGTACAAATTATTCAGATTGGTTGAAAAAGTAGGTCACAGGAGCTAAAAATAGATTTTAAAAACTCAAACTTTGAAAATCTTCTTCTGCAAAACTGCAAGGCCTAGAGCTTAGATATTTGGTATGTAGCATCATCTTATGGGCCATTACCAAGATTGTGCAAATCATAGCCCTATGGTGATAAATGCCCCCGCACCAGGGGTCACTTGTTTTACATAGAGTTATATAGGAAAATCTTAAAAAATCTTCTTCTGTAAATCCATAAGGCCCAGAGCTTAGATATTTGGTATGTAGCATCATCTAATGGTTCATTACCAAGATTGTTCAAATCATAGCCCTATGGTGATAAATGCCCCCGCACCAGGGGTCACTTGTTTTACATAGAGTTATATAGGAAAATCTTAAAAAATCTTCTTCTGTAAATCCATAAGGCCCAGAGCTTAGATATTTGGTATGTAGCATCATCTAATGGTTCATTACCAAGATTTTTCAAATCATAGCCCTATGGTGATAAATGCCCCCGCACCAGGGGTCACTTGTTTTACATAGAGTTATATAGGAAAATCTTAAAAAATCTTCTTCTGTAAATCCATAAGGCCCAGAGCTTAGATATTTGGTATGTAGCATCATCTAATGGTTCATTACCAAGATTGTTCAAATCATAGCCCTATGGTGATAAATTCCCCCGCACCAGGGGTCACTTGTTTTACATAGAGTTATATAGGAAAATCTTAAAAAATCTTCTTCTGTAAATCCATAAGGCCCAGAGCTTAGATATTTGGTATGTAGCATCATCTAATGGTTCATTACCAAGATTGTTCAAATCATAGCCTTACGGTGATAAATGCCCCCGCACCAGGGGTCACTTGTTTCACATAGAGTTACATAGGAAAAGACCTAGAGCTTAATCTATAGATTTGATGTGAAATATTGCCTAGTGGTCCGTACCCACATAATTCATAATTATAGACCAATCATAAAAAAAATATTTTGCAATATTACTAGTTTGAGAGATTATGACTAGATAATGGTTAAAATTTGGCCCTTGATTGAATCACTTTTTACTTTAAATTACATACTTGATATATGTTTTATATTAAAATCAGTATCTACGATTAAATAAAATGATAAAAAGACTAAGAGAATATATTGTGTCAATTGTATATTAAATAAAGGTTTTCTTTAAGAAAGATATGAAAGTACAGATAATCGTATTGTTGGTAATAAAAACACATTCGGTCGTTTTAGGTTATAATATTATTAACCAATGAAAAATTAGGAAACTATTCAGCCCTCCATTTCCGGTTTCAGTTTGGTAGGTATACGATTCTCTTCAGAAATTTCAACGAATTATCGAAGATCATTAATCTAACAGACCTAAAAAGCGATTGAAAAGTAGGTCAGTAGGTCAAATCTTAGAAAAACCTTGTTTACACACTGGAGGCCACAATTTTGATTCAATCTTCCTCAAACTTGATCAGCACAAATGTCCTCAGGTGAGCGTCTTTAGGGCCATCTTGGCCCTCTTGTTTGTGAAAAATTAGCTTTTCTTTTTATAAGATTGTGAAAAAAAAGTAGTGGTGTTTCTGCTGATATTGTGAGGAGAACATGTTGGCTAAGATGGAATACCTTGCAATTTTTCTGCAAAATGGTAGGGAATAGTTTACATTATAAATAAACTGAGATATTGTAGAAAAGAGGCACTTTTGAAATTAATTCAGCAGAGTAGGAATGGAGTAAACCATGCCAGTATCAAACAAATTGTTTTTGGATTGTGAATAAATTTGTGTCCGTTCAAAATTGTGAATGGGTCCTGTTACAAGTACCAGTTATAGAAGGAAAAAAATTGCTGTTTTAGAATTACTTCTTCATCTCTCTGGAGCTGTTGTGGGACCTGTTATCTCTCTCTTTTTCAAACAGATTTATCCCTCCATACACTTTATATATCTGTTGTCTACTTTCAGGGCATTGTGCATCATGCATGTGAGCAGTGCAAGCTAGCTGTTGAAATGGTGAACAAGCTTCACCTTTTCAGCAATAATGAGAACATAGATGAGGTGGCAACCAATGAGATCAAGTGAGTCTGCTTGTTTCCTCAACTATTTATTATTATCATAATATAAAAGACTTGTCCCTAAGTAGCATGTGATTATGTCCCTTTAGAGTGTGAGACTTGTGTCCATTTAGAATTTGAGATGTACATCCCTTTAGATCATAATACTTTGCACCACCTTAAAACATATTAAGACTTGTGTCCAAATAGATCCTGGGACTTGTTTGTCCTTTTAG
>CM037784.1:22280857-22330857 GCA_021229015.1 Solen grandis
CCTAAATGATGCATGTTGTTTCCTTAAAATCCTTAGTAATAAAAAGTGTGGTCTTATTTGTGCATGTAAACTTGATGAATCCAATATACAGGTTTATCAAAGCATTTATAAAAAAATGTCAGAATAAATTTCGAAATATTAATATGAACATAGAACATTTTCTTTTGAACTCATTTATTTATATATGATTATGTATTCATTTAAAACATTTGCGGTCGTCAAGCAAGTAGCCTTTGTAAGTTATATAGATCTAGCATCGGATTGACGGACCATATAGATAACCTTAGAAACGGTCGTTTTGACTTTCGAAAATCGGGGAAAAAAAAACAAATATAAATACATTTTATTACAAAATGCAATGTATGTTTCAACATAAATACGACTAAAAATTATCAAAACATCACTCGTTTTGTTTGTTATGGGTTTAAATATTCATGTTTCTCCGTACTGTCCAGCTCATGTGGGTGGGGTATTGACTATTTCACTCACCTTTATTCGCGTATTCCTTTTTACATAATTTGCATATCACCGTTTTCATGTCTAGATTTTGCTTGTTTGGTGGGCCGACTTTTACTTTACGAAACATAAAGTAATCCCATACCCTGGATTTAACTTTTCCAGGGTACGGAAACAGATCTTCAACGTTTGAGTCGTCTGCCATAACGGAGTGCGCTATGAGCCGAAATGATGCGAATTAGAGGTAGCGAATTTATTAGCGGAAAGGATTTAAACGGCCAATAATCGATAGTGAAAAAATCGCAATCGATAGTCGCCGACGTGACCACAGAGCGATAGTTTTCGATAGCTAGCGACTATCGGCACAACACTAACGGAAATAGTAAAAAAAATTAAAGTCTATCTTTAATCTTTGTGATGTGCTTTCTATGCCCTGGTTCAAATAATCAACTGGGGATATTGAACTTAAGTGTAATGTCAACTTGGTGTGTTTCATTGAAGATTATGAATTACCATTTATATATTAAAAAAAAATGAAATTATAATAAAAAGGAAGTAAAAATGTTCCTTGTTTTAATTTTTGGTGCGAATTTCTATGCATCTGGGAATATTCAATCACAATGCAAATTTATTTTTTTTAATGTATGGAACATGGAACTTGATTGAGAATGACTGTCTATCTTTAATATCCCTCATTCAACCAACATTTAGTCAGCTGTTACTTCCCATAACAGGCTACATGTGGCACGTTCAACTGAAATCTCGCGTCATACAGCACTTGTGGTAAGCTGTGATTGTAAGACACGCACCCGAAACCTTGACACGATCGCCCCCATGTTGCCTGTTCAGTGAAACTCTCCAGACGACTAGCACTACGGTGCTGCAGGGGGTAGAAATCACATCATCCTGCCTCGATGTCTCTTGACAGATGAAAATGGCGCGCCCTCTATGTGCATTGTGAGATCCACTGTGTCGTATTTTTTTGTAGTCTATGACAGGGATTCTATAAAAAAAAAATATAGAATCCCTGTCTACGTTAAAGGATATTTTTCTGCTTTTATTTATCACTTATTCGTGAATTTCAAAATAATCTTCTTAATAGTAATAAATATTTCTGTATTGTATTCAGATAACAACATCACATAATATTGTGTAAAACCAAGTATAATGGGATATATGTATACGTAACATATTCAGATGTGTGTTATTTAAACTATTTTCCATTATTATATATACGTAATAAAATTTGAAAACCATTTATCGACCCTCTTGGTCAGGTTTTGTCACTGTTTTTATGTATGTCCAAACTTCACGTGCTGGCACACTTCGTGTATACTCTGCGCGTGTGTGATGGAGAGAATGGATAATCAAAGGAAGGAAAGCTAATTTTATCTTGACCTATATTATATATCGAGTGGCTCTTCACTCAGATTTATAGGGATTGTAAAACTGCCACAAACCATGCATGTGGGGGTAACAGCGGCCGGGGAACAAAAACTTAACACAAAATGTGGGCCTACTGTATTGTTATATAATGCAACGGTTTACACCTCGTGAACCAGTGATTTCTATAGGTCTACACACACGTATATAGTCTCTTTTTTATTTATTTTAACCTATTTTGCTGTCTTCAAATTAAATGACTTAATTACCTTAACCACAAATTCAGATATAGAGCAAATGTTAAACTTACGCTACTTCGATACTTTTGTTCTTTTTAGTGGATTAAGCCTACTGCGATATGGAAATATGATTTCACTCTTTTCAACACAAGATAAAAAGAAAATTCATTTATTTCTATTTTTTATTTATATTTTTGAAGATACAATAATTTATTTCATCTCGTGAATTCGAAACCAAAACAAAGCTCTCACTCGTGGCTACGCCACTCATGTACGGTGATATTGCAAATTTCGAAATTCACCTAAATAGATTATTGCATCTACCACAAGAAAAAACAAGAGGTCCATGAGGCCCTAATTCGCTCACCTGAGCTAAATAGGTTGACCCAAGGAACATTTGTACCAATTTATTTTAAAATCTGGCCAGTAGTTTTGAAGAAGATGATTTTTAAAGTTTTCATTTTTTTTCTTCTTTTTGTTGCCATGGCAACCAGAGTTCTGTATGGATCAAGTTTATTTTAGGAACTTTTGTGAAGGTTGACCCAAGGATCATCCCTGCCAAGTTTAATCAAATTCTGTCCAGTGGTTTCAGAGGAGATGTTGTTTAAAGGTTTCTCTATATACATATAAGGCAAATAAGCCCCGCCCCTGGTGGCCATGTTTTTTTACGGATCGGAATAATTTTAGCAACTTTGGTAGAGGTTGACCCAAGGAACATCTGTACCAATTTATTTTAAAATCTGGCCAGTAGTTTTGAAGAAGATGATTTTTAAAGTTTTCTTTTTTTTTCTTTTTGTTGCCATGGCAACCAGAGTTCTACATGGATCAAGTTTATTTTAGCATTTTTTGTGGAGGTTGACCCAAGGATCATCCCTGCCAAGTTTAATCAAATTCTGTCCAGTGGTTTCAGAGGAGATGTTGTTTAAAGGTTTCTCTGTATACATATAAGGCAAATAAGCCCGCCCCTGGCGGCCATGTTTTTTTTACGGATCGGAATAATTTTAGCAACTTTGGTAGAGGTTGACCCAAGGAACATCTGTACCAAATTATTTTGAAATCTGGCCAGTAGTTTTGAAGGAGATGATTTTTAAAGTTTTCAAATTATTTTTCTTTTTGTAGCCATGGCAACCAGAGTTCTTCATGGATCAACTTTATTTTAGCAACTTTTGTAGAGCCTCACCCAAGGAACATTCCTGCCAAGTTTCATTAAATTCTGTCCAGCGGTTTCAGAGGAGATGTCGTTTAAAGCAAATTGTTGACGACGCACGACGACGGACGAAGGGCGATCACAAAAGCTCACCTTGAGCACGTTGTGCTCAGGTGAACTAAAAATCCGTGCTAAAATGAACAAATATCCTCTGTCCTCTGTACTTTAATTTATGCTTTCATTTTGTCGTTTTTGTCGTTGCTTTCGTATCTCATATCATAAATCTCTGCTCAAATACGTATGAATTTAGTAGAACGTTCGTCACTATAATTCCTGCTATTTTCACGTGGTTTACTAGTTCATCTGTATTAACTGATCCTGTATATGACAGGAATTGGAAAACATTACGTAACTTGGTATACACATGCGCATTTCTTGATCTATACGGATTAAGTAAGACAGAACTCCAAGTAATTTATTCAAAGTCTATACACAATACTAACCTAGGCCTTCAAACTTGTATTTTGAGATCTCTAAATTTGCTTCCATACAAGTCATTTTTTTTTCAAAGAATGACAGAATTAATATTTTCCTTATTTGTGTATATATAAAAGGAACGGTTAAATATTTCAATATACACTCAGTTACAAATTACGCACACGTATAATTCATGCGCGGATCCAGAAGGAGTGGGGGAAGTGGGTCATGACCCCCCCCCCCCCCCCCCCCAACACACACCGACTGAAATTTAGCCATTATACTAAGAGTAAAAACAAAAAGCATTCCCACCCCCCCCCCGGAAAAAAACAGGACTCCCCGTAAAAAAATACTCCCCAGCCCAAGTATGACAACTTCCGTAGATTTGCGTACGGTGAACATAAAAATTTATAGATGACAGAGGTAATTAAATGACTGAACCCGCGTATGTAATTACATGAAGTCAGAACCCTTTAACAATATATAAGTGTTAGTTGGGAGGGATACATACATGCACGTGAAAAACACGCGCGCGCGCACATATTTGCATTAGAAAAAGACGTTATTTGTAATCTATACATGGACTACAAAAGTTAACTACCAGTAATAATGATAATTATGACAAGGATTTCGTTCGTCTGATCTTATTTTAAAATGATTATCCTTGGATAAAAAATGACAATGTAGCCATGCAACGATAGTTACCTCGTTATTTAAATTGACGGACGACTATTGACAGACATGCTCATGCAAATGAATAGCTATATAGGTCATTAATAGGAATTTTGAAACACAGCGAGGTTTTGAAATATCTAGATACGTAAACAAGATGTATATATAAGCCCATCCCAAAGTTCAATTTACCTATTTTGAACTGCTTGAAATGCTCTCGCTGTACATATACGTAGCTCTCAAGAATATTGAAAAAATACATATCAAGTTTGGGTTTACAAGGAGTAGAGTACATTGCTGCCACAATGAAGTATCCCGCCGTAGACATATATATAGCATGATACCACACCTAGTTATAGTATCATAACACCGGGCCAACAAGTTCTGAACCTACCCCTATATACTGAGAGGCAAAGCAAGGGAGCTCTACCAGTACCACTTTAATTGATATGTCGCGGTCAGGGATCGAACCTACTCCCAGCTCTGATTACTCACACGGCCACTGGAGCTGGTGCATGGTAGTTGCGCCGTGATCCATTGTGTTAAGGAGGACGGATTTATCATTAACAGGGTTTGGATTCCAATTCCGTTGGGTCTTGAACTTTTAAAGATCTAGCCAGGTGGAATGTTCTGATCCAGCCCAGGTGTCTTAAAGGGGGAATCAGTATGAATTTCTCGAGTTACAGAGAATTGTTGTCTTCGTGTTTATCGAATTTTGCTTCCCCCTCCCCTCACTATTACATATGGTCGAGTGTATGTCAAAAAACATCGTTAGGCAGGCAAAAATGATTTGCGTGTCAAAATCTTCTTGATAAAAATGAAAGAGTTGTCAAATTCCCCAAAGTCCAAGTATATTTATGGGAAATTATTCGTGACCATGAAATTAACCATGTCCAAGCCATATAACGATGGCTATCTTATCGCCTCTTGTGCAAGATTACAGCACAATTGAGCAACTGGTCTGTCGTCTACTGCCTGGGTTGGGAGTCTTTTGTCTAGCCGCCTCATTGTCTAAAGTTATCTCGGAAGCCCCAGGGCTATTGTCCTTGGCGGGTCGTGTCCCCTCCGTGGCCTCTCCGTGACAAACAAGAGTGGTGGTGTGTGTACACACTACACACGGTGTTATGTGGTGTGCACGGTGAAGCTACTTGCCATATACAGGTGTTGTGATATGTGTATGCGCTAGGTTACCTTCACATATGGTCAAAATAAGCGTGTCAACTTTCAAGGTAATCGCGCTGGTGTAACGGGCCGATGCACCCAGGTAAATCATCGAGGATACAGCTTTCTAGCTATCCAGGTTCACGTTAAGTTTGTCTCTCATCACAGTCCAACCGACAATATCTACTAAAAGCATTAGCTGTAAGGCGGTGATAAAACAATTTAGGTCCAGATAAATAAATGAGACAGAATTAAAGCTGTATGTAAAATCTACGTTGTTTACTTCAGTAAAAGCACCCTGCAGCTTATCCAAATTCTAAGTCCATAGGAGATTTGATCTGTATTTTTATTTAATGTTGAGGCTTGTAAATAAGACATACCCCCTTAATATAATATTTTCCCCGGACTATTAGATTATGGAATGCCCTAGCTCCCACACAATGTTAAGGCCAGTGAAAGTCTACAAAGTTTTACTGCTGGCCTTCAATCATATATGTTCTAAGTTATCCGCATGTTTTATCTGTAAATAGCAGTTTTAATTAAGTTTTTAATTTGTCCCCGACCTCTCAGTCCTAATCAGATATTGATTGTCGAAAGTAAATATGTATAGATGATATTGCAAGATGGTTAAGCGCCCCTAGGACAAACTCCCTCTAACTAGTTTGCAGGGCGGACAATACTCCCTCTCATTAAGTGTTCAAATCCCGTTTATAATGTGGTAGCTGATTTGGATCGTACGTGGTAGAGGTAATGCCGGATTTTTATACATCATGCGTTAGATGAAACATTTTCGGTTGACGTCAAACCAACAAACCACATAAATCTGCCGTGTTCTCAACATGTCCTGCATGACCTTGACTGTTGTGCCTTAACGTGATATAATACTTAAATGTGGTGTCGGAGTATATATAAAAAATGCTGTATGATTTTAGTCCCCGAGCACATGCTCTAATTTGTATTCATGAATATTTATTTGCATATAATATGCATGCAAATTGGACCAGGTGTACACCACCCATATATGTACATATAATACATAAAAAATATACAAATACATAGGGAATATATATATCGTAGATCATCCACCACCCGCATTACTGCATGGCTAGATCAAAGCAATTTACTATTGCTTATGTCAGTAATTTTGAATATAAACAAATGGGAAAATATGCACGGGATGATTTAGAATTGTACTAACATTAAAGCTATACAGGATTTAATCCTTGTACATACTCCTACACCAAGTTCATTATAAAATACATGTGTATTAAGTTTAAAGTGAATTACAGTGGTGAATAGCGTTCTCCACAGATTTTAAATGTGAAATCTTTTCTTTTCCCCTTTTTATTGAGGGTTTAAGTAATTATATGTAATCGATACATTTTCTGCGCAATAACTTAACCTATATGCATGAAGTTAATTGTAAAATCTATAAATAGAAAGTGAACACTGCATCGGTATTCATCGCACTTACAAGAGACAATTTATGATGTGCAGGTAGAGACAACCGTTAAAATAGAAGTGGATAATAAATTGTAACTATTTCAGGAAGGTTTCTGTCTAAAACATACGGTGTGATGGATCTGGGACCGTACTCATAAATCAACGAAGTAAATTTTTTACTTACGTAAAATATCAGTTACTTCAGATAGAAATCATTTCAGCTTTATCATTTCGATCTGACTTTCTGAGTGTTGCTAAAAATGCATATATGGCAAATATGTGTTCCCTTCATCTGCTTAATTGAAAGTAAAATTTGAGTGGACAATTGGATTTATAACGTTTTTCAAAATTAAGCCATTTTAAGATATTTTGTATTTTGGTTCTACACGAGAAGCCTTTGTATCATATATGGACGCTTCGCAACAGGAACATTTTTCAATCAACCGGTCAGTTTCTGGTCTCTTAATTTGTGATGAATGACAGTATTCACAATAATTCTAGGTAAAGAATACTGCCGATGGGACGTTAAATCTAAGAAAACAAAGCGGAAACAACGAATACTTCCTTGTGGGGACAATACTACACAACAGAGCTTGTTCGCATGGTGTATTGTATGTAACACGTCTGTAATGAATGTTATGTTTTTAAACCTTTTCATGCTATTTTTTTTTTCATCTGAATTGTCCTGCCTTCATTTTGGACTGTACCTTTAGTTCTTTATGGGGGTGCTTACTTATTCTTTATGACTTAATAACGAACATTGCAGACCATGATCAGATTGCACGGGTGTGCAGGCTGATCTTGGTCTGCACTGGTCGCTAAGACCCACAGCATGATAAGGATTAGATATGTTTGAATCTATCATCAATGCAACATGGAAAGCAATTTCATATCCTAAACTTGCTTCAATTTGTTGATAAAAAGGATCGTGTTATGAATGATCCCCGTTCCAAACTGAGCTCGAACATACAACTCTCGGATACTGAGGACACTGAAATTAATAATGACTTAATGCATAATGTGGTAGTGGAAAGGACAAACATGCGTGCCATAGTCAGAGGAATAAAGAGAGAGAGAGAGAGGGAGGAGGGGGGATATGTATGATATATTAAATGTTGATACGGCTCGGATGACGGAACACGACATCTAGCAGATTCCCATCTTATATAAACACTTCACGGCGTTTTGAATATTTCAGATTCCAGAGCATACATACATGATAGTGTCGTCAACTGTGAATAGATATAGGCTGATACTTAATACTTATACAACAGAACGGAGGCCTTCGTGGTCAAGTGGTTAAAGTCACTGACTCTCTAACCCCTCACCGCTATGGGTTCGAGACCCGACACAGCCACTAGGAAGCTTTCCAGTTGGGTTACTAGATTTTACACGCACTCTCTATTATCTTGTTTTTTTTAAATATTTTATTATCATTATTATTATTAGATATCAACACTTTGATTTTAGTCTAGAGGGGTTCAAACGTAAGTCAGATATTGCACGATTGGACTGGATATCGAGTTAAAGACACCTTAACAGAGGGACGTCAATGGACTGAGAGTGTTTGGTAAAGTCGTGGGTACATCTGCATTGTCCCCAAACTCTTAAGACCTACGCAGTACTTACTAAATTAATTAAACTTCTATGTACATATCGAATGGGGAAAACGAAACCAGGCTAAGTGCTTATATAAATATATGCACTTTGGCTAGTTTTCCTCTCACCCCTCGATGCGAAGACTGCGAATAGGATGGATTCTGAGAATGTCAAGGATGTCACGTGGTTATCATCGAGATGGCTGCAGTATTGAACGTGTAAAGTGCATGTTATATGCGTGGGTTGATGGCAGATTGGGCTTAAGCCCTGGTTCGATTTCCACCAACCATACTTAGCGCTAAGCAAAACTTAGGGGCGAACTTCACTTTTCTCATTCCTCTCATAAAAAATATCCAGCTGTTTCATTTTTCATCACTCATTTTTAGTTGATATAGTAATGCTTTTTGCTGACTCTGATTTGTACTTGAATATTTCGTTTAACATCATGTCAGGGATGATGGAATGCGTTTCTACTAATAAATGAATTCAAGTATTGCTTAGAGTTAAAAATTGTTGGTGGAATTCTTTCTTTCTTTAAATAATAATAATACATTTATGTGTGGTCGGGGAAGTGTACTATATCGCGGGCTCAGCGCAAAACGGTTGTAACTTATATGTATTAAAGAACAAGTTACGACCGTTTTGCACTGAGCCCTCGATATGTTGCGTTAGATATTACCGATATACACGGTAACTTAATTCAGTGCAGTTTCTAACGAAGCGTTTAGTGTGTTTATGTGTTTAATTGATGTGTAAAATGCCACAATGACACTCATGTGTCGGTTATAAACACAGCCTACATTGTGATACAGCGACTTGTCGATTAGTATATAACCACAATTATCACAGTTAAATATGTAACTTCAAAATTCAAATCACATTTGTGATAAGAACTTCGTAAGCATACTAGCCTTATGGTAGAATCAACAGAAACAGTGTCTGGTTAATATTGAAAACTTTGATTCTTTTTTTTTTTTTTTCAGAAAAGGATTTATTCTGCTTTGACTGGAAAACAAGTTATTACAACTTATACTAATCCGTCACGACGGTCCCTGTGTTGGACCAGCATTTTGCGCCAAAGGTACCCGGTACGTTGCTGCCCATTAAAAAAATAATTACCTTATATATAATAACTATATATAAGGTCATTGAATTTTTTTTAATGGTCAGCAACGTACCGGGTACCTTTGCTTTGCGCCTGGTAAAATAATGAGGAATTCATGCTCCCATCGAGTTTCGAAGACGTAACCTGAGAGTCCGCAGCCGGGTACGTTAGTACTGGATCACGGCGCCCTCAGAAAACTAAAGACTGAAATCCCTAGAATCTTCAATCTCAAAAAAAAAATGTTTTATTTCAAAATCATCGATATTTTAGTGAATTATTTCAGTCCAAACTGAATATGCGCTTCCGTAAATACGTGTACGTGTATTTGTCAAAATCAAAGTAATCTGACGATTATCTATTCGGTCTAGATCGGAACAAAATAATTACAGCAACTCTTAATGCCACGAATCCGTTTATTGTATATAAAAATAAACTTATGGTACAAGACTCAGGGGCCCCTTTCACTTCGAACGAACAAATTTGATCTTAGTCATAAATATTTTGTTCTACATGGTGTCTGATAATGTCTTATTTGTAAATTAAAAAAATAACGAAAGTTGACCCATTTCACTGCATTATACAAACACAGCTCTTTTTGAAGAGAAAACATCGAAGAACAACAATATTAAACATCTTAAGAAGACGGCCCCGGATCTGTATCACAGTAATTTCACATTGTCTTCACTGACCAACAGTCTCAACACTTAAAAGCAAAAGCGAGTACTGATTTCATTGAAGAAATTTTAATATAGAAAATTATAACACACTTCCATGTCTAATTACTTTTTTAAAACTTATTTTATATTATTGAGCAAACAAAACTGAACGTATGTGTATTTTAAACCATTTGACAGTAATCTTCAACTGATTGTATTTCGGAATGCTAAAATTTTAACGACGTGAAGAGCTATATCATCACTAAATATATTTTGACAGCAACGGCAGCGTCACTGTCTTTCCGACTTTCGAAATATCAGTTTGAGCCGGTAATCTATCCATCATTAAATTGTGATTATGGTCCATTAAGTAATTGTGAGGATTTTATTATAAACGCAAGCCTTTATAGATTTAGCAAATTAGCCTACATCTCCGAGTCATTGAATGTTTGCATCTGCACTGAAGTCTTTTTAAGCAATGAAGGACCATGATTATAATTTTATAATGGATGGGTTACCTTAAGCTGAAACTTTCGATGGGAGAGCAAGCCAGAACTTGACAACCTACGACACGCCCCTTCACGTCAGAAGACCAGCAGCAAACAGTTTTTCAAGTCTGTCCTGCTCACCATCCGTAACTGTGCATGGCTTGGACCATACATATTGCAGCAACCATGCAGGCACCGGGTGCGCAATAACCAGACGCTTTCCTTTGTATAGGCATGACAGCGAGGGTGGTCGTTGCTTTAGAAACCCCGGAAAGAAGTACATGGTCAGTTTTAGTCTCTCTGCACACATCGCTACAAATATGTCCTCCAAATGCACCATGTTGATTGCAGGAGACACTTCAACTATTTCCCGAAGAGTCTGCATACTTGTAACATATCCAATGCCAGAACAGAACGGCGGATAGATATCCATCGGATATGACGTCATAGGCATATACCATTTGGAACTCTTGGTTCTGTTGGGTCTTGTGCCTTCTAAACAATGGCCGCCAATACCTCTAGTTAGTTTCGAACTATTTTCGTCAATTAATTTCATTAAGTTTGGAACATTTATGAACGCATCGTCGTCTGTTTTAAGGACATGTTCTGCGTGAGGGCAAGCTTCGATCGCCCAGTTGAAAGCCGATATGGTTTTCAGTGTTAAATTATGATAGGAATCCATCATATCCAGTAATATGACATCGCTTGTGAACCTGGCATCCACAGGAAAATCTCTTTCTCCTGACTGACGTGAAGATTGGAACTGTTGGGTGTTTCCAATGACGAACATGTACCTTATAGACGAAGTATTATTTTCTGAAGCACTGGCCCATGTATGTCTGATGGTCATTCTCTCCTGTGCGTTTCCTGGAGCGGACACTATCAAAACAAGAAGTTTGATACTTTGAGTTGCACCATTCGAATGACAAACACGGGAAATGTTCTCTAAGTTTAGAACACTTGCTCTGCGTAATGTCTGATTTGCAAAATTCCGATGATGCACCGACGTGTTGTCATAAACAACTGCGTCCCTCCAAACGTTTGGCGGCAACGTTGAATTGTTCGTATCTAAATTATGTCCAATAAAATTCAGGCGATCGCCATTATGCCTCATTGACAATTTTGAAATGAATGACAGATTCCCCTTTTTTGAAGTTAATGATCGTGGAGAACGTTTCTGGTAGGATTTATATCCATATATTTCGGTACATAATGCATACAGCATCATTAAATGTACCATTGTAAGAACCACAAATGTCACAAAGACTGGTTTTTGTCTGAAACTGAGTATCATTTTCCACATCGTAACGGAGCATACACGATATATGTTCAGTCAGTTTAAATTAGACCAAACATTTTCCCCCACTTGTTTAAATGTATTAATTAAATAGCTTGATAAAACTTTGAGTACACATCTGTTTCAAAACCATCTATTTAGAATCAAACACTATTCACTAAGATGTGTCCCGTTTCATACACCTATTTACGTCCAATGATTATTCGGGTATAAACTGACCGCATCATTGGTACAGATGGATAATAGAAAAACCACGTAACATGGGGCTTTGAAGTACTAGTAAGTGTTCCATGTAAACATCGGACAAATAGTTTATCATCGATTTTCCTTTGCATTGAATAATCCGACTATTACCTTGGCCATACAGCAAGCTTGTAAAGAAAATGTGATAATGATGATGTTTTTTGCTGAAAACTGTATGGAAATGAGGCATAAATGAGTATTTGTAAGGTATTTGATATTACAATCCCTGAGATTCCGTCTGGAAAACGTAATTAATGTACATGCTTATGTTATATCAGGTTTGAAAATTTTAGTCATTGGTTACTTTAACAAATTTGTTCTTTCTTTTATATCATAAAAATCCAGAGGTATCGTATATTACCGCGGGTCCGACGGCAATGGATTTGAGCTCCATGTTATGGGAAAAAAAATAGTGGTCAAATATAAGAACCGACGAGGAAAAATAATGTCGTAAGAACTGTTCCCCAAACGAAGCAAAAACAAATAAGTTTATAAGTTAAAAATTGACCAGATATACATCGAACCCTGGGCTGTTCTATGAAGAAGACGTTGGTTTCACTGCATGCGCCCGTAGACCTCTTCATCTCGGTCCAGTTGCTGTTGCATCGAGGGACACGTCAATTCCGCAACTGGACTGTTGTTGCTGCTGTTGTTTTCGGAATGTACCGTTGCTACGTAAATCAACGAGCACTTCCCGAACATCAGAATCTACATACTCAACTTGTTCAATGAGAATCACTGATTGGTCAATTTTAATCGGCGTTCAGCATATAAGGGTAGTTGCAGGACTAGTTGGCCTGGTGTCAGGATAATGTGACTGGGTGTGTTATCATGCCACATGTCTACGGCGTGATACTGCAGTGTGGCATCACCATATCTGTCTCAAGTAGACATCGTCTCCAAATAACTGAAATACTGTCGGTTGGACGTTAAACCCAACAAACAAACAAACAAACAAACAATTTTAATCAACGAATTATACCGGGAATTACCAATTCTGGTGAATGGTCTGTAGCCAGTCTCTAGCCACGTCCAGCAGAGTGTCGGGAAACGCCGAATGCACAGAGGCGCTCGGGTTGGCTGGCAAGCACACTGAAAGACATTCCTATCAAACGAAAAAAAATCCGAGTGACCATACCAAACCAACTGAATTAGGAGCAAAGAGATGGTAAATCAACAACTTAAACCACACGTTGGCTCCGTCGGAGAATTGAAAAGAGATTCCTCGGGTTTCGATCCGCTCCTGAACTGGGTTTAACCTTCCCTTAACCCTTTCCCTCATAGAGGACACCATGAAAAGACCTATGCGAACAGCATAAAACCAGATCAGCCTGCGAGTAACTCGCAGATCAGCCTGCGAGTAACTCGCAGGCTGATCAGGTTTTATGCTGTTCGCTGCTCCTCAGTGGTCTGGAAATGAGGATTTTGTAATTAAATTTGGTAAGGTTTAACTGTGGTTTTCTGCAGATCAGGCTTTATGTGATACCTACTGAGTGCGTCAAAATGAGTCTACATGAGGGAAAGGGTTAAGCAGAAGCCAGATATCAATACTATTGTATCAGAGAATTAAAACAAAAACAGAAACGAAAAAGTAGGGTACAGTAATATATTTACTCCATATCTTCAGTATGAATTTGAATCAGTTACATTGATTGATATAGGGGAGGGGAAGGCGGTCGGAACCCCCCTCCCTCACCCCACCCCTAAAATAGACTAATATGTGCTTTTATACATTAATAGACAAAAACGTTGTACGTGACAAAGTGACAAACAATTATCAAGTGCATTTTGTTCCCCCCCCCCAAACCACGTTCAGTAAATTTATTTGCAAATTTAAAGTACAACCAATAAGCAAATAAATATTATAGATTATGAAATAAATTATTTTAAATCTAACTCGTATGATCGGAATTTTATATTGATTATGTTCTAAATTACTTTCAGTGTGGACCGTTCAATTCTTAATGCCAGACAGCGGAATACGATGTGCCAGTTATATATACACTGGTATTCCCTGTGCTCTGGTACATGACCCTACCAGCTATCACCTTGCTGTCTAGTGCATGGTTGAGATCGTGAGAAGTGTATTACTTCCATCATCATCATCATCATCATCATCATCATCAACAACTACAACAACAACTTCTTTTTTTTCCTATAATTGAAGTATTCTTTATGGTATTATTTATGGATAATATATATAGGCTATCAATAAGAACTACATGTATACTCTCTCTCTCTCCCTCTCTCTCTCTCTCTCTCTCTCTCTCTCTCTGGTGTATGCTTGTATTCATAGACTTTTATTACACGTCGTAGATATGTGGCATAATACGTACCACATCCAGTCACATATTATCCTGACACCGGGTCAACCAGTCCTGGGACTACCCTTCCATGCTTAGCGCCAAGCAAGGCAGCTAAACCTATATCATTTATACGACTTTGCTATGTCTCGGCCGGGAAACGAACCCGCAGCCTCTCGATCGGTTCCGGGGCGGACGCTTTAATCGCACGACCACCGGTACCGGAGGGAAGGGGCCGGGTCGGTCTGGTGACTCCATCAGCGGTATTATATCTACTTAACAGCAGAAGCATTGTCATAAAATTAAACTTCACAACTCTATACATATATACCGGTATATATATGTATATAATTTCCTTCATCGCTTTATTTAATTTCCGCCTCTTGATTCGTGCACATTGATAGTATATTGTTATGTGATTAGATATATCGTTTCTAGGATACTTGCACACATATACACTCGTCTAACATTCGTACAAACGACCGGTATATCCGGTAGCACATTTGGTGCCAAGAGCCTGAGACATATCGAGCAGACTTATTATATGCGTGTGAAAATTGCCTACAATACATATGAGCCTGTAGTTCAATGTACCGGTATACATGCAAGTTCGGTTGCACTGTCTTAAATCGCTTTAGTTGTAGCTTCACCAGAATCAATCGATTTGTACGGTGAAAGGTCTTTGAACATCTTTGTACATGAACGATCGAGACTTTGTGGATATTGATTGATTGACTGATGGATGGATGGATATGACTGACTGTAAGCCCCCAAAATTGGGTGAAATTGATACAATGTACAGAGACAGAGAGGGAGAGAGATGGATAAAAGAGACGGAGAGAGAGAGAGGTTAAATTTTGATACGAGAGAGAGAATACCAAAGAAAAAAGAGGGTCAAATGATTTTCTGCAACGGTAAGAGAGAAAAATAGAGAGAGAGATGCAGTTTCATCTAAGTACGTAGCGGGCTAGCTGTCATTGAGGTTATGTCCTTCAAATGACGTCGAAAGTCAGTATACGACAGCCCTTGAGACAACATATATCTTTCCGACATTTATCTCATCTGCCACGTCTTGCAGCAAATTGCCCAAGGCTCCTTTCGCTGTGTGTGTGTGTGTGTGTGTAAGTTTATTCATTCATTAATTCATTCTCTCATGCGCTCACTTGTTCATTCTCTTTCTTTCATGCATTTGCATAATTCACCATTTTTGTTTTACGGTTTGGTTGATATGTAAATTTAGCTCCATGTTATACATATATGATTTTAAACTTTTTCAAGTGTATTTGATAACTTATTATATATACATTTAAGATTCCATCATGATTTAAAAAATGTATATCGTCTTTTTACTCCAGGCATGGTCTTTTGAAATCAGCACAAGGTAATGAAGAAACCTTGCTTATTCACATTTTTCCTCCCTAAATAATGAATACATGTATTCTTATACGTGTACATAGGCCCATATACATATATAAAAATTAAATTAACGTCCGCGTACATTTTTTCTCGTATATGTATTGCCCTTCATGACTAAAGTATATTTTCTTTATTGCATAAAAAACAAAGTTACTGCACTGTAGTTATATCCATCCAAAGGCCCTTAATAAATGTATAAATATATTAATATAAATTTAATAATTAATTTTATATATGATACTTATAGATATTAATTACTTGATAAATGCTATGATTTATTCACATGTATATTTCGTTCTTGAAAATTTTGTGTTATTTTTTTCCTTTTCATTATTATCTTAAACCGCACAATAAAGAAATGCACTATATCACTCTACACATACAACATATGTACACCATTTCGAAATTAATTTTGCATTTCGAAATGTTGGGGGCGGGGACAGCATCATCACGTGACCTTGGTCCTTTTGAAATAAATCAAGAATGAGTGATGTGCCAATATCCTTCTGAGGAACTCTTAACCAATAAAATCAATAAATAACGTTGTGCATACCCAACAGATTTCGTAATTGATGTTATCGGTAAAGATCTTAAATAATGCGGCAAAGTGCGCGTGACGTCACGTAATTGACAGCCTTGCCGAAGAAAACTTTACGTCAGAGCCTCTTTTTCTGTTAGCTGGAGTGGAACATGGCGTCCAGCAAGGTGAAGACGTCCCAACAGGTAAAGTTTTGCATTTACGTTAAATATTTGAATGTTTACTGCATGCTATATGCTTATTCAGAAGTTAAATATATTTGGAATCTTTAAATTAAAAAGTTGATCACTGATTTGCGTAATTAATCGTAAAAATATTAGATGTTGTCCTGTTAATAAAATGGCTGCCGGATCATGAGAGCCTGGGCAATCGAATTTTTTTGTGTTTGGTTACTTTGCTAAAAATTGATCAAAAGGCTAGTTGTTTCTATATTTTGCGCACGGTACCCAGATTTTTAACAATCGTAAAAGATTAAAGGAATATAGCAAGGTCATTTTACCTCGGACCGGCTTATCGACAGGGATTCTGAATATTCATGAGATAGAGCTTGACATTGAAAGGTCGAACATTTCACTAAGCAGAATAATAGTAGAATTTTATCTGTGTTTTTGTGGCTATTCTTTCCTGTATTGAAAGTGGGTTGTTATGAAATCGTTTCTGATTATACAGATAATTATTGTTTGTCGTATGAACGGTTGATCTTTATGTATTAATTCAATTCACTTTCAAATAATTAACCCGGTAATGGAAAATTCCAAAAGGTGAATGAGTACTGTATATTGTTCAGAGTTGAAAGGCTGTGAAACTATCGTAGTAACTGAAAAATAAGAAATAATTATTTATCACATACTTGATTAATGCAGCAAATTGACTTTAAGCTAAACTGGTGTATTTAACAGTTTTAAAACATAAAGCCAGTAATACCCGAAAGGGGAGTTTGTGCAGTATATATAGATAGATAAAATCTATGTCTGGTGTAAAAACATAAAACCTATGTCTGGTTACTAAAATTTATGGGCTTATTTGTCAGTTAAGAATTTAATTGCTTTTTATGCGATTCTTTTTGTCCCAAAAAATGATTTCATATTTAAGAGTAGTCCTGTACATTGTTCATAGTTGTTAGGCTGTGTTTTATTACAGAAAAAGAGAGTAGAAACAAAAATCTTTGTATTTAATGAGGAAAAAAAAACACTGAGCTAAAATTGTGTGTTTTGTTGTCAGAATATAAAACTTAGTCTGGTCACTTATATTTATTGGTTAGTTATATGTTGGTTTCATGTGATATGTATCTTTCATCTGCTTATCCTCATATAAGTAGCATTTTTATACACTTAAGAGCATTCACAAATTGCAAGGGTACATGCATTGAATTTGTACACAAGTGCTAGTACTTTATTAATTTTCAAACCTTGACATTTAGATTTTTGATAAGGGCTGCATCAAAACAGTGGTTATTAATGTGGATCTCATAATATGTTTTCCTTCTGTATGAGGGTTTTTCTTTTCTGAATGTGAAGAAATGCCCCTTCCCAGTCACTTAAAGAAAGTCCATGATGTTATGTTTTCACAGGTAAATTATTCTGTAAGGATTAAATAGGTCAATCTTATTTGTTGAGGGTTTTAAAATATTTGCAATTTTCTGTATGACATTTCTGTAAGTGCTAAAATACCTTTGAAGGAAAGCATTCCCTGTCAAATTCTCTGTAATCTATCAAACAAATGGAAGTGTAATGTGATGTAACATTATGTAACTAGGTAAGCATCCCACTGTAATGTTATGCAACTGTCCAGCACTTATGTCTGAACAAAGATCTGTCCCCTGTAGGGTATTAAGGGGCACCTGGAGGGTCAGTGTATAGCTTGCTGTTTACAGAGTTGACAGCTGATCATAAAAGAGATAACACTTGCTAAACACATTGGGAGGTAGATATAGATGAATAGTTAATAATGGATGTCAAGGGATAACTGGAAACTGCATTGTCTATATTTGTCCTGAGTTTGCTGGAGGGTGTGTTAATGTAGGGGTGAGAGGGACTTCCTTGGAAGGCTGGTTATTGCACATAAGAAAAATAGGTGTCTACTTTATATCAACTAAGGTATAAATTTTTAGAGATTTTCCTAAATTTAAGGATTTTCAAATCATCAAAAGCCCTCTTATTCTATATAAGACTAAAAAAAAAAAACAACAACAACACTAAAATCAGGATTTTTTTTTTATTTCCAACTTATATCCATGTATCAATTTATACAAGACACCACAACAGTTTATTTAATAGTATGGACCATTTTCTTTGAAATATTAATGTGAAAAGTGAAAGATAAGTTATGTTAAACTACAACCTCTTTCCGTAAAAACTGAAATAAACTATTTATGACTGAAACTCGTGAGAAATACCAATGACATGAACAGAATTTTATGTGCCTGAAAATTTTTTACCTAATAAATATTCATGTGTAAATTCATGATTTGAGGAATATCTAATGTTTGATTCTGAAATGGTTGATGAAATAATTGATTTTTCTAAGCCACAACCCACAGATGACTGTAGAAACTGAGCTATTGTATGAGCATACAGAGGAGACCCTTATCAGACAGCTCTGGGTCTGCTGTTTGCCTGTGCTTCACAATTATAAATGAAAAAAAAAAATATATATATATATATATGATCTAAAGAGATACCAATTAGAAACAACTATGATTGGAACCCTTTATAGGGCTATTTTGTCAAAAGATGCTAAATCTAATCAATAAATATTGGCAATTGGGAAATTATGTGAATCATGAAAATACGATTTCTGAATGTGGCTGTTGTTTTTCAAATTTATTAGATATCATCATGAAAAAAGAATATTTTAATATAATTTGAGTTATATCTATGTTATTTTTTCTATATATTTGTAAAGAAAATAAGTTACATTGTTTTCGTTTATTTGTCTGATGGTCCCACTAAATCATGTATGTTGGTATGCAACAGAGTTCCACAAATACCACATTACTAGTGAATGAAACTAAACTTTTTGAAAATTTCTTCTGCAGGGACCAAGACAAGACAGTTACAGATATGCTGTCACACCAGGGGATGAGGGGGGCAACAAGAAGAAGGGGAAAAAGGGGAAGAAGGCTGATATGGATGAACTCAAGCAGGAGTTGACCATGGACGAGCACAAGATCCCCATCACTGAACTGTACAGCCGCCTTAACTCTGATCCAAACATGGTACATTGCCTTCCCACTTCCCTTCACCATATTGAAATGAGTCTAAAACAGTTAAAACAGCTTGTTCACAGATGGTCAATGGCTAAGAATTTGATTTTTATGCCCTCCGAAGGAAGAACATATATAGTTGCCGCTTTGTCCGTTGGTCCCATCCGTCTGTCATAATTTTGTCTGGAGCATAACACAAAAAAGCTATTAGAGATATCAACATTAATAGGTATCATAGGTAGATGGATCTCAATGAGGAGAAGTGCACTGTACAAAAACAATAACTCTGTTTTGTATAAGTTAGGAGTTATTGCCCTTTGCTATTTTTCATACTTAAATTTTGTCCAGAGCATAACACAAAATATTTTGAGGTATCAACATGAATCTTCATATAGGTAGATAGGTGACCTAATTAATTTGTCTAGAAACAAAGTCTTCACCAACATTAACGAGGGAGAGTAGATATTTATTCTAATGCTCATTTGTGAAAGAGCTGCTTCAAACCCTTTACCACTCTGATGCTTCATTTTACGCAGTGGTATACCAGAAAAAAATAACATATATATCTGAACAAGTGTTACATTGTTACCTGCTGATCTCTTTCTGGTGGTTTTCATGTTGATTTGGTTTCATAGAGGCTGAAAATACAACTTGGCAAATGGTTACTAATAGATAAATGGATATTTTTTCTATAATAAGGAAAGGCATGAATAGGATCTTTTTGATATAAAGTGAACAATATGATTTCATGTCTTACAGTATAATCAAATAATGATATTAAACCACTTTCATTTTCAAATTTAAATAATTATAATAAAAATAATTTGGTTAAAAGCAAAAATGTATCATTGAGATATTTGTGTTGTTTTTAGGGTTTATCCACAGAACATGCCAAAATGGTGTTTGATAGAGATGGTCCAAATGAGCTGACGCCTCCAAAGACCACACCAGAATGGCTCAAGTTCTGTAAACAGTTGTTTGGAGGTTTTGCTATGTTGCTGTGGATCGGAGCTATCCTTTGCTTTGTTGCCTACTCTATTCAGGCATCACAGATGGAAGACGTCCCCGGAGATAATGTAAGTTCCCCTGCATTTTTTACTTAACAAGTTCAAAGCATTTTGGGTTTCTCATCATGATTCTGATGACTGCAAGTTGATAAGAAGTGGACAAGTACCCATGTTACATATATATAGAGACCAGGAATTGCTGCATGCTGGATTCTTTTTTTTATAAAGGAACAATTTGAACAATCTTGAAGAGCATTGTATTTGTCTTGAGCTTGTAGACTTGAGATTCATCTGATCACTTGTCAAGGTTAAGGCTAAAATGTCCATGAAAATAGCATTTTATATGTAAAATTAATGTAATGTTCAAATTGCAATATCTTTCTTCACAGTTGTACCTTGGTATCGTGTTGACTGCTGTCGTCGTGGTTACTGGATGTTTCTCATATTACCAAGAAGCCAAAAGTTCAAAGATTATGGATTCCTTCAAAGACATGGTTCCCCAAGTAAGAAATTTGCAATTATAATTGTTGTTTAACACATAGCTTATCTAATTGTGGCCTATGAAAGTATAAATATTTATCCCAAAGTTATGTTAAAATGTTATTTATAAAAAAGTAAACTATATTGTACAAATCTGTTAAAAACACTTAATCTTTTTCTGTGTTTTTATTTACCTGATTTATTCATTTGAATTCACATTTATTTAGGCTTGAGTTATATTCACAGTTTTATGAAACAGTTTAAGGTTGGTAGTATGGGATTTATGATCTTCATGGCTTTTGTGATACAAGATTTCTGTTATTTCACTGTGTAACTTTAAAATTTCAGTATGGTATTGTCGTTCGTAACGGCCAGAAACTGAACATCAAGGCATCAGAATTTGTTGTTGGTGACGTTTGTGAAGTAAAATTTGGAGACAGAGTCCCAGCAGATATCCGTGTCATCTCATCTCACAGTTTTAAGGTATGTATATTTATATTTAAGAAATTAAGAGTACTTTAATGGAGCCAGTTTAGAAAGATGATGACTTGTTCTTTGAGGGAAAAGTTAAACTAGTCATAATACACACCTACTTATAAACTGAATAAGAGCTAGACAAAGATGCTACTTTTAATATATTGATTCATTAATTTTTTTTTACCTCTGCATCCTGGATGCAATGTTTTGGGCGTGGATGCAATGTTTTGATTGCAGTGCATCCACTGGATGCATAAAACGTATAAAAAATGCAATTTAAGTCAGATGCATACTTTCCATATTGGAACTCAAAATATTTTAGCATAGCAAGTCATTGTAGAAGCAGAAATTGTAGAAAAATCACTTTGATCAGTTCAAATTCATAGGTAGGGTAAGTCATTTCACATCCAAAATAAAAAAAAAAGAAATGAAATGTAATGAGAAAGATTTTTGGATTTTAGTCTCAGTTCCTATGAAAGGTTGTATCTCGGATGCTGATGTTTTGTAGTTCAAATGTTCTTGTATGCATTACAGGTGGACAACTCTTCCCTGACTGGAGAGTCAGAACCCCAAACCAGGACCGCAGAATTCACCAATGAGAACCCACTGGAAACCAAGAACTTGGCTTTCTTCTCCACCAACGCTGTCGAGGGTAGGTGCATGTTATAAGAAAACTAAAGAATAAAGTAATTGGTTGAATAGCAGAAACTGCCTTGTAAACTTGTACTAGATTCCTTTAAAGTGCAGACCCAAGTCTTGACATACATTTGTAAATGAATGTCATGATAGAGGGTAGGTTTATGCTAATGTTTTTAATACTTTTTTTTTAAACTGAGTTACCTAATCAAAATGAGGAGAGTCATTTTTAAAAAATAAAGAAAAAACTAAAGGTTTGACTAGGTTCTCAACTTCATTCCAGGTACCTGCCGTGGTATTGTTGTGAAGACTGGGGACAAAACTGTTATGGGTAGAATTGCCAACTTGGCCTCTGGTCTGGAGGTCGGAGACACACCCATTGCCAAGGAAATTGCCCATTTCATCCACTTGATCACTGGTGTCGCTGTTTTCCTTGGAGTGACATTCTTCATCATTGCGTTCATCCTTGGCTACTTCTGGCTCGATGCTGTCATTTTCCTGATCGGTATCATTGTGGCTAATGTCCCAGAGGGTCTGCTGGCTACTGTCACTGTAAGTTTTTACCTCTGCTAAGTACAAAGAATCAAGTTTTTCATTTTCTTATGGAAAGAATGGGTGTAAAAAGATGTGTAAAAGTATATACAGAAAAAGGAGGAGTGTGAAATCTGCAAAAAGTTGTTTAGAGCTTGTTGTGTGACAGTCCTGGTATTTTCCCTGCAGGTGTGTCTGACCCTGACAGCCAAACGTATGGCCCACAAGAACTGCCTGGTGAAGAACTTGGAAGCAGTGGAGACCTTGGGCTCTACCTCCACGATCTGTTCCGACAAGACCGGAACTCTCACTCAGAACAGAATGACAGTCGCCCACATGTGGTTTGATGGCAGGATTGTAGAGGCCGACACCAGTGACGATCAGTCCAGTATGTATCTTGTGCTTGTAATTCTTGAGATCTTGATAGGATGTTGAGTAAAGAGCTAGTAAAGATCAAGTTTAAGAAAGATGAGAATGAGATAAACTCAAATTTAGTTTTAGACAATAATAAATTTATTTTTAAAGATAATTAAGTCATAATGTCTTTACAATGTCTGCAAATATATATCTGGAAAATGAAAGCTTTACGGTAAATGTTAACTTATTTTGTTTAAAAAACAACCGTTACATTGAATAGGCAATGGATCAATAAAATAATTAAATATTTAATTATTTCAAAATAGTGAAGTTGTTTGAGTTGTGAAGCTCAACAAAGATCGGTTGTAAAATAATCATCTAACATATTTTTGTGTTCTGTTTTTGTATTTAAATGATCATTTAGTGGGTTTTGGTAAGAATTTAGGGAACATTTTTCTTACTTATATTATGATTTTAACTGTGAGGTGGGCCTAAAGTAACGGCTTTTGTGAAAAAAGAATCGCAAGAAATTAAAATTCTAAAATATAAAAACAAATAACTTGAAAAACATGATAATAATGCACTTAAGCCGTTGCTTGTCCTTTTTTAACAACTCACTTTGATTCTGCATTTAAGTCTTATTTCCTATTATTTTGATTTCTTCACATTCTCAGCTTTGTTTTTATTTTTCTGTATTTCTTATAAAATTGTGTGCTTCTCTTCTACCATAGCATGTCAAATGGCTAATAATTACTTTGTCAGTCTATTGTTTCTTGGTTGAATGTTAAACCTGTTGGTTGTAATTTCTTAAATCATGACAAGAGAGTATATATATAAAATAACTTGTTTTTGTTTGGGATGATGATTAAAATAATTTAATACAAACTGAAGTAAAAAGTTAAAATCATGACAATCAGACATGCAATGATAGAACAAGAACATGCAGTTTATATCACCACACCATTCTAGGACAAAACTTGTAACCTTTAATCAGAAGTATCTGTTACCTCCTGTTAACATCTTAATATCAATGGTAGATTTTTGCTGATTACTTATTAAACCTATACTCTTTAGCATGATAGTTTCCCAAGCTATGCTTTAGCTGATAAGCAGAAAGTAAACTTTAACAAGGACTTGTAAATAATTTACTCCTAGATCATAATTTCCTAGATTTATTAGGTCTATTCATATACATAAAGTTCAGAAAATTGTGTGAATTATTCACTAATATTTTGCTCAAGTGATATTTTGTTCACAGTGTATTGAAGTATAATAAGCACTGCTGCATATAGTGACCAAGTTACACACACACAAATACACACTCACTCATAAAGCATCCCAAAGTTGAGCACCACATCATGAGTGTCCTTTTTGTGTAGATGTTTAGTTTGCTTCCTTGATTTTCTCTACCTTCTCTTGTACTTCTTAAAATGTCAACTGCCATTTTCTATTCTGGAATGTTCAGCAGAAGTTTTAAAACCTTCTTATCAGTTTTTAAATGTTCAATGGATAAGAGTTTCTGCTTTGTGTAGAGTTGAGAAAGTTGTGGTAAATCAAAAATAAAAATAAGAATGAATTATGTAGTAGATGTTGCTTGTACCCTTCTGGCAGTTTTGGAATGAGTAATATTTACCTGCATATTTAATCTATTTTGTAATTCTAATGACATGCAAAATATTCTCTGCTTTGTGTAACTCTTTATCTAAGTGATCCTTTAAGTAAGTGTTGTGTTAGAAATAGAACATTTAAAATGTCCAGCCTGTTCTCTCAATATTATCATGTGTATCAATGCTGTGTATTTGCTATTTGTAGATTCAACATATGGCCGCAATGACCCCACCTGGCTGGCTCTCTCCCGCTGTTCTATGTTGTGTAACAGAGCAGAATTCAAAACTGGCCAGGAAGATGTTCCTGTACTGAAGAGGTAACTTGACTTTAAAACTGTTGGGGGGGGGGGGAGAATTGAAAAGAATCTGGTAATTGTTCTGTGAATGGTATGGCAGTTATAATAGTAGATGTGTCAAACATGTATGAGGAGTATCTGATTATAGTTTAAACAAAAACTCAAATCCTATCAAGATCACAGTACCTTTGCAAGGATTCTTAATTGTTTATTTCAAATTCTTTTGACTGGTGTATTTTGTATGGTTTCTAGTGTCATAATCTGGTATAAGGAATAGAGACATTTTGTTGATACATGTACTAGTAAGGGATCAAATTGATGACATTTGTTTTCATTTTTTACCCTGTATGATTTATAACGTGTTGTTCACAGGGAATGCAATGGTGATGCTTCGGAATCTGCCCTTCTCAAATGTGTTGAGCTGTCCATCGGTCATGTTGTCGAGTTCAGGAAGAGAAACAAGAAACTCTGTGAAATCCCCTTCAACTCCTCCAACAAATACCAGGTAATGTAGCTAGAAGGCAGATTGGTTATCCTTAATGTGATGGTTTACAGATTGGCAAACATTGTTGTTAAAATAGGTGAATTATGAATTTGGAGAGTTTTTTTTTTTTTTTAATCAAATTCAGCTGCCTGTGTAAATTGCAATTAGCTTGTTGTGGATGATGTGTTCCCTACTATGCCTTTCATACATTAGTAAATAACGAGTGTCGATACTGTTTGTCTAGGTGTCCATTCACGAGACTGAGGACCCTAATGACCCACGATCTCTGCTGGTGATGAAGGGTGCCCCAGAACGTATCCTCGACAGATGCTCCTCCTATCTGAAGGACGGAAATGAGTACCCCATGGATGATCAGTTCAGAGCTGCTTTCAATGTCGCCTACATGGAACTTGGAGGTCTTGGAGAAAGAGTACTTGGTAAGTTTGGCACTTCTATTTGATTGCTTCATGAACAAAGAACAAATCTTAATTAAGGGCTGAAATTTAAATCTTATTTTAGGAATGCAAAGCATCTCGTAAGTTTTATTAAATAAGGAATAAGAATATTGTTGTAAAAAAAGAGGAAGATATTGGTAATTGAATAAAAATGATAGAAAACATTCACAAATGCATATCTATTTTTGACTTTCGAATTTTACAGGATTTTGTGACTACATCCTGCCCATTGATCAGTACCCACCAAACTACCAGTACGATCCTGATGATGCCAACTTCCCCTTGACCGGTCTCCGATTCATTGGTCTGATGTCTATGATTGACCCACCTCGTGCTGCTGTCCCTGATGCTGTCGGAAAATGCAGAAGTGCTGGTATCAAGGTAAGTTGGGCAATTATTTTGTATTCTATCGTATTAGGGGATGGTAAATGCAGCCAAGAAAAGGTGATGCTTAAAGAGGGGGGGGAAAAAGGAAATTGTCAATGCAATTAGGAATTGATAGTATGTAAGAAAATACCTGAAAAGGTTAAATAGAGTTGCGTCTTAATTTGATTGAAGAGGAACTATTATTAGAGGAAAAGGATATAAACACTCTTATTTTGACAAGAAGAAGAAAAAAAATAACAAAAGGCTTTTCTTATTGAGTCTATTGAAATTATTAGTATGTGTGTTGATTTCTCTCTAGGTTATTATGGTTACTGGTGACCACCCCATCACAGCCAAGGCCATTGCTAAGGGTGTCGGTATCATTTCTGAGGGCAGCAAGACTGTTGAGGACATTGCAGCTGAGAGAGGCATCCCACCAGAGGAAGTTGACCCAAGGTAAGTTTTTGAGATACTGATATTGTTATTATTTTCCTTTGTATCTTTCTTTTTAAATGTGATCATGTAACTCAACTCTCTTTGAAATCTTTAGGGTGTGATGTCCATTTAGATAATTTGAGGCACAAACCCTGCCCATATGTAATATATTGAATGAGGCTTGTAAAAAGCTATCCCAAATAATTTTCAAAGGAGCTATTCTGAATGTTTGATGTTGTTTTGGACAGGATCTTCTTAATGTGACGTCTTAATGTCCTTTTTCAGCGAGGCCAAGGCTTGTGTTGTTCACGGTAGCGACCTTAGGGACATGACACCATTCCAGATTGACGAGATCCTGAACAACCACTCAGAAATTGTGTTCGCCCGTACCTCTCCCCAGCAGAAACTGATCATTGTGGAAGGTTGCCAGAGACAGGGACAGATTGTGGCTGTTACTGGTGATGGTGTCAACGACTCGCCTGCTCTCAAGAAGGCTGATATTGGTAGGTGTCCTTAAGATTTTGCAGAGTGAACATATTCCTATATATGAATTAATTTTTTATGATAAACAAGTATCATTAGGGCTTTAATCAGGGGATGTTCTAGTGTTTTTTCTTCCCTGTTCTAAATTTTTTTTTTCATATTTGCTATAAACTCTAGGATTTTTCTTTTCCCCATAACATTGAAATTGCACAATTTTCACCCCCTAAATATGACATTAATTTTGAGTGATTTACAAAAAAAAAGTTGTTAAAACGAGTTATTCTTTATTTTCAAGGTGTTGCCATGGGTATTGCTGGCAGTGATGTGAGCAAACAGGCCGCAGACATGATCCTGCTGGATGACAACTTCGCCTCCATTGTGACTGGTGTGGAAGAGGGCCGTCTGATCTTTGACAACTTGAAGAAGTCCATTGCTTACACCCTGACCTCCAATATCCCTGAGATCTCCCCCTTCCTGCTGTTTATTGTTCTGGACATTCCCCTGCCCCTTGGAACCATCACCATTCTGTGTATTGATCTGGGAACTGACATGGTACCGGCCATCTCCCTTGCCTACGAACAGGCTGAGAACGATATCATGAAGCGTCTCCCACGTGACCCTCTCCACGACAAACTGGTGAACGAAAGGTGAGTAGACTCCAGTTTAAAGTTTGTCAGTGCATTGACTGTTTTAAAGTTAGCCTTGTAGAAAAATTGTGTTAATTGCCATGCAAATTGATGTTGCCTTAAAACATGTTCTTTTGTAGTCTTAACAGTAACTGTATTTATATGATTAAAAGAAAAAGATAGTAATAATGATAAATGCAATAAATTGAAAATATCTTCATAAGATGCCTTAAAATTAATGCCTTTAGCTTTTCTCATGATGCCACTTTCTCGTTGACAAAATGTTATAAGAACATAAGAGAAGAAAACCTCATTTAGAATTGAACTAAAGTTTCTGCCACCTTTGACAATGTGTATTCCTTCTCTATTGACAGATTGATTGCCATGGCATACGGTCAGATTGGTATGATCCAGGCTTCTGCTGGATTCTTTGTGTACTTTGTCATCATGGGAGAAAGTGGATTCTGGGCTAGCAAACTGTTGGGTATCCGTGAACAATGGGACTCCAGGCCTGTGAATGACGTCCAGGACTCCTATGGACAGGAATGGGTATGTTTTTGTTGTCACATGAAGTTTTTCTGTTTGATATTATTTTGGATGTCTGCATTGACTTGTTATATATACTGTCAGTGAGCCAATGATGCTTTTGAATTGCATGGCCTGTACATTAATTTTGTCTGATGACTTCAAGTTGTCCTTTTTTATTAACACAAGAAACAAATATGATACAAAGTCCTGTAATTCCCCTGTGACTTGAGTACATATAGCTTTTATTTATGCAAGTTGACCAAGTTTTCAGTAATTCTGAATAAAACATGGGAGATATTTGTAAATGCAGCCATCAGCAGTACAAACGTACAATATTGTGTACTATTACAGACCTACTCCCAGAGGAAGAAGCTTGAGTACACCTGTCACACAGCCTTTTTCGTCTCCATTGTCATTGTGCAGTGGGCTGATCTGATCATCTGTAAGACAAGGAAGCTCTCCCTCTTCCAGCAGGGCATGAAGTATGTAGCACTTGATTAAATATCATGATTTTACTCTCTCTAAATGTGACGTAAGGTTTATCTAGTAAGCGTGCAGGTTATTCTGTCACGTTAATGATAAAAAAAAACAACCCCAAAAAAACAACAACAGAGAATCAAATATTTGTTGAGCCATAGCAGATCGGAATGGTATATAAACATACAATAGTTCTTTCAGTTTTGCTGAGATGATCTTGAATTGGATATATAGGGCAACTTAAATGAAAAATTTAAAAAAAAATCTTATGGCTTGAATGAAGTTATTGCAAGAAGGAATATTACCCCTAAGTACCCTATTCTCGCTTCCATAGACATGAATGCTAACAGGAAAGACAGGGTCAGTGTCTAACTCTAAGCACATGTAATTTGCAGGAACCACCACCTGACCTTTGGTCTCTTCTTCGAGACAGCACTGGCTGCCTTCTTGACATACTGTCCAGGTCTGGAGAACGGTTTGAGAATGCAGAACCTCAGGTAAAGATAAATAAATCTCCTGTTTGTCTGTCCGTCTGTCTGTCACTTTTTTTTCCATCACGCCTCAAGAGGTGACACCTGTGTTCCAAAGAACACTCATGTGAAACCTTTAATTGTTACACAAGGCTTTTTTCCTTCTATTTTGGGCTGTTCATAGGCGTCTTCATATTGTAAAAAGTTTTTTTTCCAATAAATTGCTATTTAACCCTGGATTTTCCCTCATATTAATTATATTAAAGACTTCACCTTTATCTGGAAAAAATGCCTGCAGTACACATAAGGATATATATATGTATGTGTATGTATATATATATATATGTATATTTTTTTTATTATTGAAGTTTTGTAAACATTAATACATTGATCACAGAAATTTGTGTCTGGTCATACATTAGGTTACTGCTTCTTGATATTTGAAATACTCTATGATACCTTGTTTATTCCTGCAGGGCGACATGGTGGTTCCCAGCTTTCCCATTCAGCTTGGCAATCTTCATTTACGATGAGTGCAGGAAACTGATCTTACGTAATAGACCAGGTGGCTGGGTGGAACGAGAAACCTACTATTGATGTTGGTCGCCTATTAGGTAAGATGTATTCACTTCTTATTCTCTTTTTTATAATTTGATGTGCATGACAAAAATGTGTATTAGTTTGAGTTCGTTTTTCCTTGTTGTGGGTGCTGTTATCACTTGATTAATGAGAGGGAGCCAAATTTATATATAAATATTTTTTTTATAATTTGGGGTCAAAATGGACACTTTGTGCATCATGGAAGACTTTAAATAATGACAAAAATAAAACTATATCATTGAGTACTACTACAGCATTCCACCTAAGAAAATACATGATTGGTGATCCTTCATTAATTCTATACACAACTTTTTTTTTTTTCAATTTCAGAAATATTTTATTGAAAATAAGAGCAAATGAGAAGAACATGGAACGATTTGGAAAAAGCAAATTTGTGTTCAGAAATATTAGCATCTGCTAAAGTGACGAGAAAGACCAGCGAACACTCACGTGACCATTTTTGGACCAGACTGTTGTGCACTTGCTATCAGCATGTACAGCACCAGAGCTTCAGTGAAAGATAACTGTGTAATGTGTATATATATATATAACTTGGTATACAGCGGTCTGTGCAACAGTGACCTGAAGTCTATTCAGGACCAGTGTTAGACAGACACACTGGTATATCAATTCAGCTATTTAGATTTAACAGATTTTTAATGTGATTATTTTTTCACACAAGACATTGTTTGTTTTTTTATTTTATGTAAGAAAGAGTGCAATTTTTTAACGTTAACCCTTACAAGAATTCGGGTGAAAAGACCCGTAAATTTTATAGACTTAAAAGACTACTGCATTGAACATGGGGACTAGGTTGATCATTGGTGGTTGTAGAGTGGCTTTGTTTATTTCTGTGAGTCCATATGTCCATTGTCCATATATAACAAGACCTCAACTACCATCTTAAGAGGTACCTGTTTATTGCCTCGTATACCATCTTAGAGGTGAACATCGCTGTAGTACCATCAGCAGCATGGATTTGGGTTTCTTTTGGAGTCCAAGTCTGAATACACAATCGTGATCTACCATCTTGACACGTATTTCAAACCACTCAATAACAGCCAGTGACCTTTCCTTACCTTGGTCGTATGCAATAGTAAGCGAAGAATCTCAAAATTCCTTGCAATGATTGGACAAAATAAGGCAGCTAGAAGACATCACGTGGACCGGACGTCAGCTGGGCAAGTGTGTGGGAGGCCTAGTTTTGGCCTGTCGATTGCTGGAGCCGTCCTGTTTTGAGATTCAGAGGTGTTGTGGCGTATTGTCGCCGTGTCGTAGGTCTGAAGGGCTGGGATCTGACAGAATTTCAGTGTGTACATGATGACAGTGTAAATATTCCACCTGTGATAGAGCCGAAGTGTTGGTCAGGCGAGTTAGACAAGGGTTCGTGGCAGCAGCAGCAGGCAGGTGGTCGTTCTCCACACGAGGTGCCACGCCCACGTGGCCCCAACCCTGCTGCTGTCAAGATCCCTGCAGGCTCTGAAGGCTGTGACCTAGTTTTAGGTGGGATCATTTTATACAAGGTTGTTTGATAATTGTTTATTTGTAAAAAAAAGTTTATTAACTCATTTATCTCATCGCTCAAATTTTCCTAGCATGCATTTGTTTCTTTTTGTACAGTTTTTTTTTTCATTCATCAAGGTGTTTCATGTAAAAAATCAGCATGGTATTACTTGAAATTTTGCGTCATTGTCTGCAAATATTGTTATCTAACTTTGTAGGCCAAATTGTTGAAGGCCAAAAATATTTTTCTCTTTTTTTTTTTAAACAAATGCATCTCATTTACAGTTTTAACTTCAAATCTACATTATTTTTCGTTCATTAACAAAACCCTGAAATAAGTTTTGACGGATCCTACATGATGTAAACCTGGTGCATTGTTTGTTTTTTGTAATTTTTAGAATATTTTAGTAGTTTTACTTTGTTGGTTAATCTTGGTATTTTATCACCATATTACAGTAACTGCAACATATCTATTTGAACTTTATAGTGCGAAAAATGTGCATGTACAGTATCCTTATGTATTGACGTCTTTGGGCAGGAATCGGTTACTCTTTAACATTTTTCCTCAATACATTCCATGATAATACAGGTAGAAACTCCCCCCTTATTTCCCAGTCTGTGGTCATGTGGAAGGAACCGGGGGCTGATATCTCGGTTTTTTTCCCCATTCACATTCTTTTAAAGTCTCGGTTCATTTTTTTACTACAAAATTGTCTCTCCTTTTGTTTACTTACTAACTCAAACTGTCTCCACACGCAAATCACTTAAGATTTTTCAGTCACAATATTTTGATCACACCCTTCCGCCCACTTTGACCACGGAACCCCGGGGGCCGTTTCCCTACACCTCAGTTTCCGTATTAAGCCCGCCATCACTGGCAACAAGTACCATGTATTCCTCATCTCCTGTATGAAAGTGTGAGAATGTGGAGTGAGTTAAAAACGACTGCATCTGTGAGTGTGACGCGTGTTTCTGTTGGCGCTTTCTCGCTTAATTTTACCACACTATTTTAGCGTTGTAGCTGTAGTGATTTCACAATCCTCAAAACTGGTAACATATTTCCGAACTGCAAATGTAAAGTTGAACCATCCCGTGTTAATGCATTAAGTGGTACATGATACAAATTTTGTACAATACCAATTATAACTCGTATAAGATTTAAATAAATTTTAGACGTACAAATTTTGTGTTGTTGTAATTTAATCTTTTCCTTATGTCTTAAAACGAAGCATTGTCGATTGCAATTTTAAGACTACATTGGGCAAGTAGAAATGGTACAACTCCAGATGTTTCGGAGGTTAAATGTTTCATGAGGTATACTAGATATCCTGAATCGACAATTCTAATTTCAAAGTAGTAAAAAAAGTAGTAAAAAATGGTACGTATATAGCTCCCTTGCTTTGGCGTTCAGCATATAATTCCAGGACTGGTTGGCCCGATGTTGGGTTAATGTGACTGGGTGTGGTACCATGCCACATGACTACGGCATGATACTGCAATAAGGCAGAAAGTCGGTTTGAATGATATTGGCCAAGGGGAGGTAAACGTGGTAAGTGTATTTGAAGGTTGGATTGAATATGCATAGTTGAGTTGGAAAAAATAATGCTATGTTAGGTGTAAATCATACAGAGAAAAAATCTTTGAGATAGAAATTTCGCTTGTGGTGATCTTGTTATGAAATTCACACGAAGGACGTACCAATAGCCAAAGTCGATAGCTTACGTGTACCTCGTGTTTTGAAATGAGCTGTTTTGCAATAAATGTACAGAAGTAATTATGCAGTGAAGTTTGATATATGTAAATACCGTTGGGACGGGGTATGCGGTTCTAGTGCCAGTGGATATGCTGTAGCGCAATGGTCAGCTAAAACGTAAATATGTAATTATAATAATCCCCCCCCCCCCCATACACACACAGGTTACCATATCATAAACGTTTCTATTGAACATTTTCGATGGTTATTTTGAATTGTACTGGGATATGCATTTAACTTAAGTCACAGGACGTTGGTTGTTGTAAATTTTGTCTGGCACCATTGAAAACATTTCTAAAACGAGTTTCATGCAAATATAAGAGTACATGGAATGCTCAATATTATCGAACATATTCAACCTGATACGATATAAAAACAAAAAATATCTTTAACCCTTTCCCTCATATAGCCTCATTTTGATGCACTCAATAGGTACCACATAAAGCCTGACCTGCAGAAAACCACAGTTAAAGCTTACCAAATTTAATTACAAAATCCTCATTTCTATACCACTAAGGAGCAGCGAACACCATAAAACCTGATCAGTCTGCGAGTTACTCGCAGGCTGATCTGGTTTTATGTTGTTCGCATAGGTCTTTTCATGGTTTCCTCTATGAGGGAAAGGGTTAAAAAAGGTGTCAGTGGAGTTCTTTGAAAAACCACGGATCCAAATAATTTGTACAATCTTGGTAGACACTTCCAGCCTTAAAACATCAGCGCCTTAGACTTCGTTTCGCGGGCTACCAAATGAAACCGGGTGTTACGTTTTTGTTGACTATAGGATCTGTCAGGGTCGAACAATCTTTGTATTTCCTCAAATCGTTCGCAGGGGAAGACAACTTCAACTTTTAAAAGAAATCAAGAGATCTAAAGAACTGGTTTCCGTAACTCCTTTCTTTTCTTTTGACTAAGTTTACAAGGACCAATGGGAATTTAGCAAGTATATAATAACCAATGAAAAGCCTAATTTTATTTCGCTTTTTTACTGTGTGTTTCACAGGAAGTTAAGGTGAAAATAAACGGAACTAACGACCGAAAAAAAGTTGAAGTTGACACGGCTCAATAATTCTTTTAATTTCTGTTAAAGGCAGAAAATAAACGAGTTATTAAAATTCATGAAATATATTTCAATATTTTAAGTCATGAAACCAAAGCGGAAAAAAAATTAAAAAATTTAAGTCATAAAACCAAAGCGAAAAAAAAAAAAAAAAAGAAAAAAGATAAATAAATAAAAATAGAGAGACTAATTTTATGTGTACAAGCGTTTGTCATTGTTGGATTACCTCCCTTTTTTGATATAAATCTTACGTTTACGAATATAATTATTTCTCTAAGGCTAAGGATTAGTGAAATGAGATTAGTCAGTCAGTCAGTCAGTTGACTACCTTATCTTGTGTTAGATTGCTCGGTCACACGGCAGTATTTTAATGAACTTTTCTCATTCACGTCATGACCAAAGTTGAGTAAATTGGTATTGCTCAGCTTGTATACATGTTGCAAGTCAGTTCGCTCTTATTTTTAGCTTACTTGAGCACGAAGTGAGTGCTCAAGGTGAGCTAGTGTGGTCAGTCAATGTCCGTCGTAGTCCAGAACGTCCGGACGTCGTCCATTAGTCCGTCCATCAACATTTACTTATGTTCTTCTTGAATGATATAAAATGCCAAATTTCACTTTGTGTACACTCTAACATCTACATTTTTGAAGCAATCTTCTTCAAATTTTATGACAATGTTTATAGCCATAATGTCTCGGCTAAGTTCGATTATGGCTGATATCTTCCCATTAGGTCAGGAGTTATGGCCCTTGAATGATAAAAAATGCAAGATTTCTCTTTGTGCACACTCTAACATCTACATTTCTGAAGCAATCTTCTTCAAACTTCATAAATATGTTTATAGCCATAAAGTCTCGTCTAAGTTCGGTTATGGCTGATATATTCCCATTAGGTAAGGAGTTATGGCCCTTGAATGATAAAAAATGCAAGATTTCACTTTGTGTACACTCTAGCATCTTCATTTCTGAAGCAATCTTTTTCAAACTTTATGACAATGTTTTTAACAATAATGTCTCGACTAAATTAGATTATGGCTGATGTCCTTTTAGGTCAGGAGTTATGGCCCTTGAATGATAAAAAAAAATGCCAGATTTCACTTTACGTACACCACATCATCGTCATTTCTTAAGCAATCGTTTTCAAACATTATGACAATGTTTATAGCCATAATGTCTCGGCTAAGTTCGATCATGGCTGATATCTTCCCATTAGGTCAGAAGTTCCCCAATATGAAGATTTCACTTTGTGTACACTCTAGCATCTTCATTTCTGAAGCAGTCTTTTTCAAACTTCATGACAATGTTTTTAACCATAATTTCTTGACTAAATTAGATTATGGCTGATATCATCCTTTAGGTCAGGAGTTATGCCCTTGAATGATAAAAAATGCAAGATTTCACTTTGTGTACACTCTTTTTAACCATAATTTCTTGACTAAATTAGATTATGGCTGATATCATCCTTTAGGTCAGGAGTTATAGCCCTTGAATGATAAAAAATGCAAGATTTCACTTTGTGTACACTCTAGCATCTTCATTTCTGAAGCAATCTTTTTCAAACTTTATGACAATGTTTTTAACAATAATGTCTCGTCTAAATTAGATTATGGCTGATGTCCTTTTAGGTCAGGAGTTATGGCCCTTGAATGATAAAAATATAATGTTAGATTTCACTTTGTGTACACCCTACCATCTTCTTTTCTTTAGCAATCTTCTTCAAACTTTATGACAATGTTTACAGCCTAATTGGTTTTCATTAGGTTAAAAGTTATAACCCTTGAATGATAAAAAATGCCAGATTTCACTTTATGTACACCCTACCATCTTCATTTCTTAAGCAATCGTCTTCAAACTTTATGCCATAATGTCTCGTCTATGTTTGATAACGGCTGATATCATCCCATTAGGTCAGGAGTTATGGATTTTGTATTCAGTATGACTTTATGTAAATAAAGACAATGAAAGCAGTATTTCTCAGTTGAGCTTATCAGGCCTTCCAATCTCATGGAAATACGATATGAAAATATTTAAGTTTTAGTGACAGCTTCATACAGAACTCATTCAGACGACGGATCTATTAAAAGTATAGTATTAATACCGACAGGTTTGTAATCAGACTACATAGTGTGACGTTACTGGTGTATTTAGGCTTAAAGTATCTAAATTAAACAATATATCTAAATTTAAATTGAAACTCATAGTTCGACACTTGGTATCATGCAAAATAAGTTGGGATTGGGATTAGCTAGGGAGCCATTTTTATTTATTTATTTATTTATTTATTTATTTATTTATTTATTTTCTCTGACTTAAAAAGTAATTGAGCGATTATGATTTGCCCAAAGACCAATTTGCCCATTTGTTGTGGCAGTCATTTTCTTTCAATCGGCTCTCTGTATGTTGTAAAGCTTACTTTCATTTTTGTAAACAAATGAAAATAGAATAGTATAAGTCGGACCACCGGGTCTTGCTACATATGATTCCCATCCAAAGATGAATGCGTCTACACAGCTACTTGAACTAAAAGATTATGTAAATTATATCAAAACGTTTTTCCCACCAAGAAGAGAAGGGCTTACATTAAAATCAACAGCACATTCCTTTATCTATTGCAGTGTACTCCTCTTTGATTTGTAGACAATAGACGGCCTATGCCTAAAAAACAGCGGTTTGCTTTTGTATTATGCAATATTGTTAACAGGGGTATTTCTGTTATCATATGAGAACAATCATCATCAAAGGTTTGTGTTATTTCCCCTTAATCCACCATTTTAGATGTTATTTGTTAAAAACATGTTATCAAAATTGATTAGCTTATGAAACGCTACTTTGATGTAAATGCCTGCTATTTCTGCCGTTACTTTGATTTTTTAAATTCTTATCATGTTCACTGGCACTAGAAATTTGATCCTGTTGGGCCGACCGTCCCCGGTGGTCAAGTGGTTAGAGCGTCCGCATCGGGAGCGTGAGGTCATGGGTTCGATCCCCGGCCGCGACATACCAAAGTCGTAAAAAATAGTACTGTTATAGCATCCCTGCTTGGCGCTCATCATATAAGGGTTGTTGCAAAACTGGTTGGTCCGCTGTCAGGATAATGTGACTGGGTGTGGTATCATGCCACATGTCTACGGCGTGATACTGCAGTGTGGCAGCACTATATATGTCTCAAGTAGACATCGTCTCCAAATGACTGAAGTACTGTCGATGGTTCATTAAACCCAACAAACAAACCTGTTGGACCGAGTTTAATTGGTACATGCAAAGTAATAAAGTTGATCATACAATATGTACACGTTTATTCAAAAGAATTTTGTTATCTTATTTTTTTTCTTATTAGGCTTCCAACCCTGTTCTTTTATATATTGACAAATATACATGTACGCCAAAATATAATTTCCTGGATTCGACAACACACGTCCAAATGATGCGGTTTTAGTGCCAATGATGCAGTGATATCATAGTTAAACTGATGAATAAAATTGACACGGCGTTATGTTTCGAGGATTCATACTATTCCCCCATGTCTAGTATCCATCCCTTTATCACGGGCCGACTCTCGTCTCGTTTGTATATATTATTAGGATTGCTGGATCTTTTAAGATGTGTTCTTATTCCTTAGCAGTAGTTACCTCCCCTTACATGCGTGCAGTTACTAGTGCTTCAACAGGAAAGTAGCGTGACGTAACCGGCAAATACAGGATAATTGTTTGTTTTGGTGTAAGATCGATTAATAACTTTACAGAAACATAAAACATGTTGAGTAAACATGTTTGTTTTAGTGTAATTAAGATCGATTAGAAATTTCACATAAACATAAAATATGTTGACTGAACATAAAATAAGATATTTTCACGAGTGGCGAAGCCATGAGTGAAAATGCATCTTTTTATGTTCACGAATTAAATTATACATCGATCTTTTACCAAAACAAACATTTTTTCTTTTTATTTAATGGTTTTCAAGGCCAGAAATTAGCTGTGATATTCATAAAAGACGTCAAAATTGGTGGGACTACTTCGCGCGCGTGACGTTATTCATGACGTCATTTCTTGCATAAAACCCAGCACAAATGACGCTCCGGTTAGTTTATAACGTAGGGTCGGGTTTAAGCTCCAGAGTGAAAATTATGAAAATGGCAATATTCATTGTTTCAAACAGTGAAATTACTAGTACCATTTTTAATTCACTGATATTTCCCTATAATCCACCGAAAAACATTAAATAAGTTTGGCGCCGTGGTCCAGTGGAAACGTATCCGATTACGGATCCGAAGGTTGTGGGTTCGAACCCCGTTGGAGGCAAGAATTATTCATGACCTTCCCAGGCGCAAAGTACTGGTCCAACCCAGGAACCGTCGAGAGGGATAGTATAAGTTGTAAGAACTTGTTTCTCAATCGACGTAAAATAAATAAGTTTAAACTAAATAAGTTTTGACAGACCATGTTTTTTTTTATGCCCCCGGAACGATAAATCGGAGGCATTTTGTTTTTTGGTCGGTCTGTTTGTTTGTGTGTTTGTCACAGAACCTTAACCTTAACTATTCCGACTACAGCCTCCAGACTTAACTCCACAGGTGCATGCACCTTAATGAGCTCTACCCGCCAAATGACATTGGCCTTCAAATGACCTTGACCCAAACGTCTAAGCTCCACCCCCGGGCATGGCGTTCATTCGAACGTAGCGCTTGTCTTTATTATTAATATTATTATTATTAATCTCATACCATACATATTTTTCCTGTAGTAGACCACGAGAACAAAATGGAGCAAATGCATAAAACTGTATGACAGTCAAACGATTGGGTCTTAAACCAATTCCAAGATATTTGGCAAATAGCTTCCCCTGACTCCAAAGAAGGAGAAACTGAAAACGGTCGGCGGATCGGTCTGGCTATGCTGCAATTTAAACTTACATCCAGAAATATGATTTTCCGTATCACCTTTGAAATGCCGCAGTTTTTAACGTGAGGAAGCCTTCTAGGTGGCTTGTGGTAGGTTGGTGCCATTGAGTACTCGGGGCTTTATATCACCCGTAGTTAGCTCGACGTCGCTTTATGATTAACATACTGTCGCATGTGAAAAACAACAACTGAAATTGTTGCGGTGTTGGAATTACAATCACTGATATCATGGTCCCCGAACTACCGCATGGCTCACATGAAAAATTCGAGTGACTTTATCAGGATTCGAACTACCGCGTTAAGGAGCTGTGTGAATCAATGTAGTGTAGTGTGTTCTTTTTGTTAATGGTAATTCAATACTCTCAGCTGAATGACCTATTTTAGGAACATCCCATCTCCAGGAATGCATTTCGATAATTCTTGGGCATGGTATTCAGTATATGACAAAATAGATTGAAAGGACGCATTCATCCTTTTATTCCCACATAAATATAACTCCACAAAATATAACAATCAATAATCAATCAATAATTAATAAATCATTTTCTTATATTTATATCATTGGAAAATGTATAAGAGACATGGGTGCAGGATGAGTTATGGGAATAGCGAGTGAGTGGTTCACTAGAGAAGTAAAAATACATTTTATTCACAAGCAAAATTTAAAAAAAAAATGATGTACAGTCATGATATATATTGAAGCAATGAAATGATATAGTATTATTTTAGATTCACAACTGGATATTATCATATACATTATGGATATACGTTAATAATTATAACACATTTTTAGGACATGAAACACAGGTCGCAAGGCGTTTAAAATGTATGAAAAAAATGACGACATAGTTTAGTGGTAGCATTCCTAACTGTACACCCGAAGGTTTCAGGCTCGAACCCATGCTGGGACAAGATTCTAACTTAACCTTCCTATGCACAAAGTACTGGTCCAGCCTTGATCAATGTAGAAAGAAAAAAGGTATAAACAGGTAAAATAAAAGGAACAAACGATTGTAAATGTTGATTCATTTTCAGATACATGTACTATATTTCATTTTAAGAGTGGCATGTTTTCTTCTGTAAAACCATGAGTGAAATAAAAACAATAATATAATGAACTGATAATAAAAAAATATATATTTCATATTCATTTTTTAATTTTTTGTTTAAAAATACATGGAGGGATGAGAGTGAAACTAGGCTAAGTGCTTATATAAATATACATGTATACACTTATTCTAGTTTCGCTCTCACCCCTCGATGAATAAAAATTGTTATTAAGTCATATTTCATTTTATTTCTTAGAATTTTAAACTTGCAAGTTTGTAAAAAAACTTATCAAGTAAATATCATGATCATTTGACGTGAATGGTATAACTTATTTTTAATGTATATAATTTTTCAGAAAAGCATGGAATAAAATATATAACTGATAAGAAATTCTTTACATTTTAGAAGCAACATATATGTTAAATGAATCTCATCAGAGAATTGAGATAAAAAAGGAGAAGAAGGGATTCGAGATGATAATGACATGGTCATAAAGATGTTCATTTTCGCGAATTGACCACAGTCTACATTATCTCGAGATAATGGATTACTTGCACATTGTTATTGCGCATGCGCGAAGCCCCGAGATTTTAGGAGGATCCTGATAATCTAGATTCTGATGCTGTTTAGGAAAATCGGCAACGTTACTGTAAAAAAGATAGACAAAAATGGAATGTTATGAAATGTCCGTATATATCTCTCGAAACACATCGAAGAAAAAAATAAAGTTATATACAGTTGTCTGTGAATCCTATATCTATAATAGATAATCATATCAATAAATCATGCATTCATTCTTCACTCTGTTCATTTTACAAGAATACAGTTTATTGAGCTATTGATGAGGAAATCGAATATGTCAATAAGTAGCCATTAACTTAAGAGGACCAAAGCCGTTTAGAAAGATTCTTTTCTAGATTTCTATTGTAAGCATTTCGAGAGTTTGGTAAATTTTTTAAAACTTTTTAGCTTTTTAGTTAACATGAATACCAAGCCCTCGACATACTAAAAAACAAAACAAAAAACTTTACCATGGAGGCACTCAACATAGTCATGCACGATGCTATATGTTAAATGACCGGTTCCTATCAAGTTATACCACTGTAAAGCAGAAGTTCCAGTTCCATTTTTTTCTTCATTATTTCAAGATCTTCATTTCCAAAAACACCTTAAACTGAGAACTAAAATCTCAAATTAAGCACAGTTTAAAAGTTTTTATGTTTCTTACAAGGCATGCTACTAATAACATATACGAAAAGCTTCTGTTCTCTGTGTAAATACAATAGACCTTCAGAATGTTAAATTGGGGAAAATCTTAATTGAAATATTTCATGAAAAGCAGGTTCTTATTCCAGATATTAGTTGTTTTAGGCTCAAATCATAGTCAAATATTGATAAAGATTAAAGGTCATCCTAAATCTGTGGCCAATCAGAATCTCTGATATTTATTTCGATAGGACACCTTTCTATTTTTTATTTTAACCGTGAACATTTACAATATAGATCTATTTGATAAAATCAAGTGTTTTCACAAATTTAGGGGGCATGTACTCGTAAGTTGGATAGAATCTATTAAGACATTTCTCCAGACAATAAAATTCCGCGCCCGCTACTCTCGCTTCGGCCTTCTTTTGCATGTAGAAATGTCATCATGGGCTTAAAACTGCATACATATTAAAACGAAAACTGTTCAGTTTAGATTACCGGTAATCTGTTTGCAGTATTTTTTCAACATTTGATTGGTTATCTGTAGCCCTGGTGCCCGCCTCTGTAACCCTCAGGCGGTTCTCTATAGTAATCTGTCCTGCCTCGATATGGTTCCCGTTCTGGTGCATATCGATCATCGTGAGGACCACGTGAACCATAATCCTGACCTCTGACCTCCGATCGGTAATCGGGTCGTCGTTCTGGGTAATAAGCAACATTGGTGTAACCATCCGCGTCCTTGGACTCTTTGTACGGCTGTATGGGAATGTCATCGCGGTACGTGTCGATGTCGTCATCTTTGTCACGTGACTTGCAGCAGACGACAAATGTGAGCACGATCAGAATGAGCTGAAAGACGGAAAATCTATATAGTTATGGTATAAAGAATAATTTTCTGGTGTAAGGTATGCAATTTGCCTTACATTAACGCCGCTAAATAGTGGTTCTATTTGTAGTCGTCATAGACTATATATATGAAACGCCAAATCTACATAAACTCAAATACTTGAAGATCTCTTCAAATATTTAGAGATATCTTCAAATGAATAACTGATATCAACAAATCATTTTAAATAGAAAAGGCAGGACCCTAATGGCAGATTCTGAAAACATTATGTGTCACACATTGGCTACCATAGTTATATTTTGTCACATGACACCAGCTGCTTCTGAAAGGCACGCAGTTTTACTAGTATTAACTGTGTCACACGTTGCAACAGTAATCGATTATGACATAGAATGTCTGATACGTCAATCCCTTTATAGCGTGATCACAAGTCACGTGATCAGTACTGACCTGCACAGCTGCCAAACCAGACCCAACCCCGATCAGCGTGGAGCTGTTTTCAGTCAGCCAATCGTTTATCGCCTCGTAACATCCCTGAAACGTCAAGGTCATAAGTAATACTCTGTAAATAGCTGAGACTAAAACCTCAGTACAGAGAACCATAAACAACATGTTTTGGCGTCATGACAAAAAAAAGAAAAAGCAAACCCAGATCAGACAGTTAATTTTTCTAGCAGTTGTCTCCACTTATACAATATTGTAACTCATATTCTATACACAATTAACCATAAAGGTTGTGTATCTTCATATTCATTAAGTCATAATTTTTTACATGAATATTCATGAGGTAAAGGAATAGCTAATAAGGTACGAGAATTCAACGCATGACCGATATTTTTCTTTTATAATTTAGTTTTTAATATGTTTATGTCAACTTTTTTTCTGAACTTAAACCCTGTATACTTAGATCTGATTCTTTAATAAAGCTGATAATTTATCATGAAATCCGTTGATTGCCTCAGAAAGTTATGATGTTATAGCACGAGGATTGTCTGTAACAGAGGGTGCTGACCAAGTTTATCTAGAACAATGGTAAAATCACTGGAAATACCTGTCTTTTATGCAAGAAAATGTATCATAAATTATTGTATAAATGTGATTATATCATTATTATTATTATTTCTAAGTTAAGGTATCACACCCCTAATCAGCAAATCAGCTAATGACTTACTCCATATTTGTATAGATAGGTAAAATTAAGTGGTGTTCGTGAATATGTGTAATTGGACAAAAACGTCTGACATCAAAACAAAGGGGACAGATAGAGGGACAGTTCTATTACTATATGCCAACCTTCGGAAGCAAAGAACACACTGAAAATCCAACCAAGCATTTCATAATTGTAGCGTGGACACGACCACAAATGCACTATCAGGGCTTATAACCTTTGACCTTTTAAGTGTGGCCATGACTTTTGAGTTACGGACGAAATGCATCGTCTGCGGATGGTTAACATTCCTGCAAATTAATTTCGGAATGATAAAGTTATGGTGCGGAATCGAAAAATCAAAGCGCACAATGCGCTGAGAGACGGCGACGGGATTAATATTCTAAACCCAGTGTTTCTGAAGTTATTGAAGCAGTCACATGACGACAAAAACTCCATCAGCTGTTGCTACAGAAGTTCTGTTTGTTACATAATAATCCGGAGTAAAGGTCATGAACCTTTCATTAATAAAAAGCTGCATACCCTAAGTTGGTCATTCTCTTTCTCTAGTACTAGCGAATTCTATATGTTGTTTTGTACGTGTAGAAATTGACCAGGTATTTTATTATTTAAGATACTAGAATGTTTGCCTATCTATTTCAAAGTTAAGAAATGCCCTGGGAAGAACCTAACTCGCCATCATGCAAAATAATGTGTGGACTTCTTTAGGTCAATTACATACATACGGAGCACTACTTTTTCTTTTTACAGGAGTATATCTTCATGAACGTAAGATGGGTTGCTGTTCTGGTTAAGAAATGTCACGGATATCTTTTCACGTTAAAAACTGATGCTTCCAATGACAAAATGATAACAAAAAATAACACACTAAAAGCGGTAATGATTTAAACGTCTGTGTAACATATTCCACTCAATTCGTTAGTGCAGAATCGCATTGCATGGATCCGCACTAAGCTCGGAGAGGTACAATTAAACTTGTGGAAAATATGCAAATTAGCAAGGCCGGATTTCGTTTTTCAGCATAAGACGGCTATCGCCGTCTAATAAAACCAATTTTTCACCTTTAAGCTCAAAGTGTGATATTGACCTTGGAGCAACGGACCTTGGTCTTGTGCACGACACATCATCTTATGATGGTGAACATTTATGCAAATTTATTTGAAATCCCCCAAGGAATGACAAAGTTACAAAGTTGTGGAGCGGACACGAAAAACAGAACATATTTTTCACATTTAAGCTCTAAGTGTGACCTTGACCTTGAGCTAGGACCTTGGTCTTACGTACGCCATATCATCCCATGATTGTAAACAATTCTGCCAAGTAAATACAAAATCTACCAAGGAATGACAAATTTATGAAGCGGTCAAGATTTTGACATCCATCCAGATGTACGTAAAGACATTCAAACACAAGAAGCACAAAATCAAAATTTAACCCCACCCCCCACTACGTGGTGGAGACATAATTAAGATGGAATTCAGAAAAAAAAAGAAACACAAGGTGTTAATGTGTAAAGATAGCACTCTTTAAAAAAAAAAAAAAAAAAAAAAAAAAAAAAACAGTACCCGAACATTTTATTGATCTAGGTCTCACTATCGGAAGGTTTTGCACAGGTAAGTGCTATATAGGTATACTGCATGTGCTTGCGACGCGTGTGAGATAAAAAGATACACATTCATTATATCTTTATCTCAGTGATAAATTATGCAATCGAATGTCTGTGTCCCGAATCTCCAACACAGTTTAGATATTTCAAAAACTGCTTATTTTACAGGGATACACACACACACCTTCGGTCGTCAACCTTATATACTCAAGGACATTTAAAATGCACCACCTCTGAAAAATATCGGTTGTTTTTCGTATATTTTTTCCAGCGATTTTAGATCAGAAATGTTCTGAGGCATATTTCAGCTGTAGATTGGTGTATGTTTGATGTCCTACTTTTATTTCCTGACTACAGACAATACTAGTTTAAAGGAAGGGTCAACCTGTGTAAAACTGACATTAAATATCGAAGTTTAATATAGTACATAAGCCTTTGAGTATATGTATCAGGAACAGGTGCAAAGGACTTTGGTCTACAACAATATTGTCTACCTACTAAAATACAGCTAAATAGATCAACATGTATATTTTCTGTAAAATTATCAGAAACACAATTGTAGTCCGCGAGCATGATTTAATTAATGCTTTTCGACGGATTAAGGGGAAATACCAGTGAGTTAAAAATGGTAATCAGTGAGTATTACCATTTTTTGTATTTTTTCACTGTTTTGTGACGGAACTACTTTTTTTTCTTTAGCCCCAAAATGGCAGACAAGCATTTTCAAAAAAAAAAAAAAAAAAAAGGAAAAAAAAAACACTTTCACTTTCAAAGGAATATATTTATTTCTCACTTGAATTATACATGGTATTCCGCACTGAACCAGACAATTATTCTATATATAATAAATGATATAATTATAATATATAATAAAATGTATTTCCAGTTTCTAAAATTGTTATAGCCCACCCTTAAGGAAAGAGTATGAAGACATTAAAGGTTCTTTATTATTTTATCTTTTCTATTTATTAAATCTAAATATACTTAATTTATTATGGCTAAGCCTTTTTGTTTAGTGTGATGTATTATTTTAAGGGCAATACTTTTTACCTGTTCTATATTCGAGTTATTGACCGTTGGATCTTTTGTACATGACGAATCGCTGGTGGTATTCTTACAACAAATTGCTGGCACTATTGTACCATTAGGGCGCTTCCAGGTCTTGGCATTTTCGAAGTCCGAGTAGCTGAGGATCCCACAGCATTTGAACTGAAGAATAAAATGATAAAGACCGATAAAAATGCCATAACTCCCTTTTAGAAACTCTCCTCTTAAGGGATAAAAACTGAACACATCTTATTACTGACTGACCCTGTATTATTTTTTTGTTATGTTGGCGTTTTTAATAAAGTCCACTTCGTCAAAATAAATCCACCGTCATCATCTGTACCGCCATTTTAAACGTCTGTTTTAAACTTTTTTTCCACATCAAGTACTTTATCGATCTAAAGGAAGTCCTGAAAAATGTGATCAAAGAATATCTTTACCACAAGCCAGATAACTTAATTTTGTCAATAATTGTTTAATTTAACACAGAATACCCGTAAAATAAAAGAAACACAATGACGATGCCTATGACAGAACGAATTCGATTATGCATAACGGTAATGTAAAAGCATGACTCGATATCATGAATGATTCTTTCCTTTATTTCATGCTTACGCGAGCCTTATAGGCCCATTATATTCAATTTTCACGAAAAAGAAAATATAAAAAAAGCTGACATATTGTAGACTAATACAAATAGTACATAATGATTAATTATCTGCTGTAAAATAACGTTCCGTTAAACGCGTTAGATGTTGGTCAAATAACACAATTTAGTATTTTGGATGGATGTCAAAATACTCATTTTTACATTCTGCATGAGCGAGTATTCTGAAAACGGTCTGTAATCGGCAATTTAAATTTGAAAAACCGTCGTCGCATTACAATTTGTTTAGTCCTATTAATATTCCGTCGCTTTGTGTTATTCTTTTAGTTGAGTCAAAGCTACGACGTCGCTTTGACCCAACTAAAAAAATAACACAAAGCAACGGAATATTAATAGGACTACAATTTGTTTATCTACTAAATCACAAATTTATGCACTTGCGATTCGTTAAATGATGCATACGGTATTTTTATAAACAATTTGATAACCTTATGTAAAAGAGTTTTTTCTTATGTATGCATTGTAGTATCGTTGTCGTCAACGAGTTTGTACAGATAGCATCTCGTAACAAATCTGTAGCACACACTTTGCTTTTCTGTATACATAATATGCACTGCTTTTGAAGAATAATGGCCTTAAAATACTTTTCGTAACATTCTACATCTAACTCAAGTCAAGTCACATCTTCCCCTAGGTCTTACATGCTGAATAATACATGTATGATTAATGGCACAGAAAATCACAAGAGCTGTTTCGAACATGGTCGTCTTTTATGGAAAGATTTTAATAAAGGGTAAAATTATTAATGTTCTCTGTGAATAGCATTAATGGTGACGTTTCTGAACTAGTGTCGAAGAAAAAGCAGATCATATCTAATACTCTTTGCTTTTGACCATGCATCAAAACTCGAAGTTTTTGCTTCAAATGAAACCGTTGCTCTTCGTTTATGAAATGTTTTTAACTTGTTGTTACCAATTTCTATCATAAAAAAGGTTTAAAGAGTAACCATTGTAAGACATCAACAGCACGAAAACAACACCCACATACACGTACGAGGCTACAAGCATATATATGAATATTAATAATGTATTCCCAAGAGATAATAAAACGCACGTAGGCTTTACTGTACACGACACCGTCTAAAACAGACGGCCCGCGTTTCACGGAACGTCTAAAATCTCAAATTCGTTCAATTAAAAAAAAAGAAAAGAATTAAAATACTATTTAATAAGAGCACGTTAATCATAACATGCACGTAAAATGTCTAAAGAAAAATCGAGAAAATAAATAAGGGTGTTCTTGACTTTCAGAATTTTAAGTGCAGGAAAATCTCAACTTTAAATTTTTTGAGAAACGCAGGCCTGGATGTCTTTGGTTACATCTCACCTCGTGCATAACAAAGTTGATGGCGAGAGAGAACGCATCAGTCCCGTTAGTCCCATTGTAGTCCTTCTGCAGCGTGCTTACCAGAGGATCTCGCAGCCAGCCGTCAATCTGGGAAAAAATCATACACGTTGGATTAAAACTCCAAGGCTTAAAAGTGGATCTGGACACAGTATCGAATGGTTTTACAGTCAAACCTTTCTTAAGCGGTTAGTCAAGGGAGCAAGAGAAAGTGGCTGCTTAACAGAGGTGACCGCTAAATGAAGTTTATACAGATATAGACAAGACATTGGTAGAACCGATGGATACCCCCCGAATATAATGCTAAATAGCAAATTGCAATAACTCCAAAATTATGCAAAGCAGAGTTGTGGTTCGTGTACACTGCTGCATTCCTCCTCTTGATATCTACCTACCTATGAAGTTTCATGTTGATACCTTTTATACTTTTCCAAAAGCAATAACTCCAAAGTTGAGATCTATCTACCTATGAAGTTTCATGTCGATACCTCTTTAAGTTTTTATGTTATGCTCCGGACAAAATTATGACGGACGGACGGACGGGAAGGACGGACGGACAAAGCGGCAACTATATGCTCTCCCTTCGGGGAGCATAAAAATAAATGGATTCCTTACTCGATTTTTTCTTTTTTTGGGCGGGGAGGGGGGGGGGGGGGGGGGCTGTCATGAATTTATTTACACTGTATTATAAATAAAGAATATACGTGTATATACATGTATATAAATATAAGGAAAAAATGGCCTATTTCAAATTTAGAAAACTGATTCCAAAAGTGATTAAGAGGGCAATGGGATGATGTTTTATCCCCGAGAAATGACAGTCCCCGGACACAGGACCTAAAGTTTGTCACGTTGGTGAAGTAATGGTCCTACGTTCTACACCGCCATATATTTATTTGTATTTGTCACTCCATTATTACATCCAAACCCTCTTCGTAACATTTCGGACACGTTGCATTTGGCAGATAGCCGAGATTATCCGTATGGGAACACGTCATACGGGTTTCCACAAGTTAACATGAATTGTTGGAATTAACTAACAATCACAAATTGACTTTCTGTTCTGGTTCTATGCTTCGATTCACAAAAGTTAAATTCCTGAAATTTTCAGTCAGTTCCAAGGTTCTTGGTTATAATACTGGAGCCAAGACTAGAAAAAAAATCAGTCGGTGGTGAAGCAACATGTGCTTTGTTTAGACTGGCTAATAAAAAAACTGGGCATGCCTTCATTTAAAAAGGAACATTTATTTGAAGTCGTAGGTATCTTATAATGATACGACTATAAAGAATAGCGCACGTCATTTTGTTAAGTTCGTTAGCTGTTTTTTTGAAAACATGTAATTAATTAATCATGAAGACCGATCATGGTAGCCTCGAAATAACGTGACACCTTACCGCGTCAAAGTGAATGTTCAAAACGATTCGACCAATGAAAGGCTGCACAAATGGTAATTGTGTGAGGGAATGGGAAGAACAGGACGTTGTGATCCAGTGGTAGCTTACATGAGGTTGTGGGAAAGAGCATTTCATGACCTTCAAGGGCGCAAAGTACTGGTCCAAAGTACTGGTCCAACTCAGGAACCACTGAGAACTATACTTTTCTTCAAATAATTGTAAAAGAAATACATTTGAAATGAAATAATCAAAGATAAATGCATATAATTGAGGAATTGGACTTCTATGAAAAGTTTGTAACCTACTGTGGACTTCTAT
>CM037784.1:22340803-22390803 GCA_021229015.1 Solen grandis
AGCATGCTAATGTTATATGCACTCGTGTTATAAACGAACTCTACTGTAGTAAAGGTTTAACACCGTGGATTGAATTCACAACCTCCTGTTTTCAAGCTCCTGGACCAGTACTTGATTGTGAAAATGTTCAGGTCATAAACCCATCGTAAAATCGAAGTAATAATAGCTAAGACGAGAATGTAAAGAGACGTCATAATTAAACACATGTACGTATATATGTGTATATATCAACGATTAGGTTGAGTCACGCAGTATAATATCGTTTACTGCTTCTTTAAATCGGATCTCGTATTCATGATTTCCTCAAACTCAGCGAGCAGTCTAGGTTTTGACTTTCCACGGTCAGATAATGTTATGTTTTCCAACCAAACCATAATTATACTATTATGTCTTATATCACAAGTATCTATGTTGGAGAAATGGCGATTGGTACGAACAGGATTTCTTCAGACCAATATTAATACAGTGGTTAAACTTGAGGGAATCTATTCTCACGGATGACTATTTACATTAAAGACAGTATATTATGAACTATTTTTGGGACTGTTTCTGTTATGAGTCTTGATTTTTATTTGTAAATAAACGTCGCCATGTCGAAACTACTTCTTATTACTCTTTATAAGTCTTTAAATTTCGCACATGAATGATGCGTATGCAGTTTCCGTTCATCCTTTTATAATTATTCTATCTAACACATAACGACGTGATTAATATACTGTCAAGCCTGTCTTAAACAGTCATTCAAAAGAACTGGCAAATTGATTGCTTAATAGAGATGACCACCTATTGAAGGCTTTTGTTGCTATTTTTATAATATTAAAACTGATCGCTAAATACTGTTTCACCGCTTATTACGAATGGTCGTTAAAACAGGTTTCACTGTAAACAGTAAAGTCTAGGCAATACTGACAAGTACTGGAACACTTTGTGGTTGAAATATAACATGAAAACTATTTCCATCATCCAGCGTTTTATATGAAATCAACTGTTTCAGTTGCATATTCGGTAAAAGTGTAAACTTTACACGTGTGTGATAAATGAAACTTTCGCGATTGTCTTTAAACTAGCAGTTAGTTTGTTTCAAATGAAACATTCAAATCTCGATAACGTTCGTATTCACCATAAACCTCAGACGTTCTAAAACTCATTGCTACATTAACTATTCTTTTACACAATAACATGTGTATTTTCTCTATTTCATTTGTTTATTAATTTCATACAATCCTATGAGCAATAAGGAACATGTAATGAAAGCAAACAAACGACACGTACATTTTGAACTGATATGTTTTATTTTACAATGCAGCAACACTTTATAAATATATTGTTATGATTTCCAAACAGTGTATTCGATTCATAAATGAACCGTTATAGGTAAAACATCAAGACAACGATGCACTTTTTTCCCATTTTTATCTATATACCACCAAAAACCTGGTAAAGGTACATAAACCTTACACTCATTTGTTGTTTTATTTTTCAGATAACATTATCCTTTAAACCTTGTATTGGACTTCAATAACACTCCGATTTATGTTGTTGTGTTGCAATTATTGGAATATCTTGTGTAAATGAATTATTCCTCCTTATGACCTTGATTTGGATTTAACTTAAATAATAAAATATGGTTGACATGGTACAACCATGTTCACCCAATCTGTCATAACATTCGATGAATTACTAATGGTAAAAACATCGATACCTGCTGATTTTGACTGGAATTTAATTTTTCAATTGAAATTTTTTCGTGAAATTTATTTATTCTAATTTTGAAAACTAATTTATAAATACCAGTGTTTTTCAGTTGCTATATTGCCAGTTGCTATATTGCTTTGCATAAATAACCTTCTTCAATATATCTCTACGTTTAAACTTTTTAGCAATATTATTTTAATGTTTTATAAAAAAAAACTGTAAAGCTGTGAAGCAGCAACCGTCAATAATATGTAACTGAACACCGTAATAACATTTTTACACAAACCAATTTTCACTATGTAGCCAGACAGGTTCTCTATGCAGTTTTCCTCGCAGAACAATCCCTGTTTAAACGTGGAACTAGCAAAAGAATATCGAGGTTTATTGGTCCATGTCCTCTCCGGAAAAATATTTTTGCACAGGTGTTTGTTTCAATCTTTATCAGTTTCTAATTAGCCTCGGGATATTTTAATTAATTCTTCCAAATGCAAATATGAACATTATTCATTTCACTGAAAGGCAAGTACTTTGTTACTTCCAGAAACAGAAATACATTGTCCATAATTATACTGTTAACCCTGTCTTATCTGACACCCACCGGGAACTGATGACAATATCGGATAAGACAGCTTGTCGGAAGAAGAGACAAGTCTTTATAGACCGTACCTTTAAAATTGTTTTTCAATGTATTTGCTATATATGGAATGGTTCGGAGATCATTACAGAGACATTGAGTACCTTATATGAGTAAACTTGTATGCGTACTCACCGAGTCCTATATAGAGACATTGTGTTCCTTTTATTCGTACGTACGAAACCCTATATAGCGCCATTCCGCCTTTTTCTACATACGATCGGAGCTTTATTTAGCGACACTGCGAAAGTGTATTCGCACGCACGGAACATGCAGCCACACAACGTACGTTTATGCGTACACAAGGAGTCCTTTGAAACGACATTATGTATACTTTGTTTTCTTTATATCAAAATTAAATAGAATCGCAAAAATCTGAGGAGCACCATGCGGTATATTTCTAGTCCCTGTGCAATACTCCCGCTTTAAAGCACTCGATTTTTCGAAATCGTTTATTATTTCCCGAAAAAAATCATATAGTTGTTGTATCTATTTGCTCCGTGATACAATTTCACACGTAGACCTTGTTCTATCATCCTAATGTGATGTGTATTTTGAAACTAGATTTTCCATTCTATGAATTCAAATGACTCCCTATGCTGCAAAATAAATAAATAAATAAACAATATGAATACATGTACAGCAAATGACATCGAACTCAATGTTTCTATGTGTCTTTTTTTTTCTTTTTCTTCTTATTTAATTTTCAATTTTGCCACGTGGCATGTTTTGAGGTATTCATTTATTTATGACGGCATGTAATGATAGCAGGTTGTGCTTTCTGTTTTTATACTTACATTTGAATATCAAGACGTCAATTAGTACTGAATATCAAGATGATACGAGATATGTTTTAGCTATTATTAGGAATGTTCCAGGTATAAATTTATCAGATCATAAATAAATCAATACCACCTAATTAGATATTCATGATCAACGTCATTTTTTTTTTAATTTGACGTTAACTTTTGTTATCATCATTACTTGAACCCTGCGAGACGTTGCTTTAAGATAGAATAATTTAATTAACGTGATAAATAGGAAATATGTGTTATGACCAGGTTAAATGAACGCGACGTTATACTTCCATAATTATAGTCAATCAAAATGAACGTGATAAATAGAGAATACGTGTTTGTTTTAGTGGATATGAAATACATCTCGTCGAAATGTGACACAATTTTATTCTTTTATGAACGTGCCGTAACGTGAGTAAAAATGTATGGTTATATTACTTCACGATGATATATATTTTATGTCCATTAAAAAAAACACATTTGGCTTTTATAATGTGCTAAGAAAGGCCGACGGAATGGACTTATTTTGTGCACTTAATCCTGATTACACGCGGATGAATCCATCTGAAAGGAAACACGAGAAAAGCTGGGTATGCTACATGTCTGTATGCTGTATAATCTTAAATTTTAATTGACATTAAATATCGCGGAATCTGTAGTAATGTCAATTTCGTTGATTCACATATTCGTGGAATCATGTTCTCGAAAACGTGATGTCTATGAAATAAACAGTTTTCGTGGGGATTAATAATCATGGATAAAGTCATCCACGAAATCAACTAAAATTAAATCCCCGCGGAAATAAATGATACAGTACACCAATCCTGACACTGGGACAACATATCTTGGAACACCCGTATGTGCTGATATTATGTTGACGACTTTTGCATGTCACGGTCGGGGACCGAACCCAGGTCTATTCGGATATGAGGAAAACGCAGTGACCACTTACCAACCGGGACCAGTCTAGTTTGTGTGTGTGCGTGTCTGTCTGTCTGTGTGAAGTAACTGACAGATATACAGTAGACTAACAGACAGAAAATAAAACATATTTGGTATACGAGTGCTTTACAGATCAGATGTTACGTTTTGTAATTGTCCTATAGACTAAATCATTATTGCTGTGAGACCCTCACCTAAAATCCAATACTCCCATTATCCCCTAATAATTTCCTCTTTAAATCGACGGTAGCAGCAACACTCCATTTCAAACCATCTCGACTCGGGTTCGATTCCAGGTCACGTATGGTAAATTTAGGCCTCCCGTCCAGGCATGTACTTCGATTTCCTAACTGCTACCTTAGTAAAGTATATCAAGATTCAAGTTAATGTTTCTTCGAAAGCATCATTACTTTAGAACATCTCTCTCTCTCTCTCTCTCTCTCTCTCTCTCTCTCTCTGCACTTATAAGTATGTTTTATTCAGTTTGGGGTTAAAAACTTGTCAACACATCCAACTACATATAAATACATATCGGGTATTAATGTGAATAAAATCAGTAATAATACTAAAGTATTTAATAAATACCAAATTAATATTACATGGTTAATGTTTAAATACAGTTCATCTCAATAAAGTGATAACATTTCCCATTATGGATATTTACAGAAAAATCAAATTAGGTTAGGAATATCCATTTCATAGTTATTGACTAAGGCGAATTCCTTATATTCAAGTATGCACAACACATGTTCCCTTGATTTCCACGGTTATAACAACAACAGCAAATACTACTACTACTATTACCACAGTTACTAGTACAAGAACCACTAATACCACTGTGCCCGCAAAATAAACCGCTACGCTTTCTTATCTGTGCACTTTCGCTCAAAGAATCATGAGATATGTACTACTTTCTTCTAGACCGCTCTCTTAAATCGTTTATTGAACTATCATTTTATTTCTGCATTATTTATACCGATAGGCAGGATTACCATAGTGTCCCTTTTCTCAACACCATTGAAAAGACACTCCGTTTGTGCATCTTAATCCTAAACTCTTTGCGATATCTGGAATCCGCCATTTCTAGAAGCGACCGTGACAGCTACAGCATACGCCGATGTTGTGCAATATTTTGTAAGTGTTGTGCTTACTTGAGATAATTATTTTTGCTTTGATACATTCAACTCAAATTTTCTTATGATATATTATTGAGATTTATCCGAACTTTGCGCATATAGAAAAAAAGACTTAGTGATGCGTCAATGTGTAGAGGTTAAACGAGAAGCGTGACGTCACCTCTACGTGGTAGAATGTCACTAGTACATATCAAAATCCCCGCAGCACTTTATTCCCCTGATCAGTATATCCACCACAAGATTTATTCGGCAAGTGGCCTGACGAATTTCTTTTTATCACTTTTTATTTTTTTTTATTTTAGTAAAATGTATCAAATAAAGTTTATTTCAGTTAATTCATATGTACAAGTAATAATAATGATAATAATAATAAAGATTAGTTAATGAAAATAGTAGGACTATGACGTCACGACAGCAGACGACCTTCACTTTGTCAAACACTAAGTTAAACTGTTGGATATTTCATCTTTCGTCACGTGGTTTTATTTGGTGGTAGTGAATAAAGAAGCGCAGCGTGACGTTATCACTGTCAGGATAGTGACTACATATACGACCTACGCAACATATACAACTAAAAACTGAAAAACACGCACGCGTGACATAGCATGACATATTGATAATGAATATTTGCATTTTGTAGTTGTGAATGGTATTGATTGTTGATTGAATAATATAAGCCCTGCAATTGGAAAGGCGGGGCAAAATGTCTACAAATCTGAAAAGATATCTTATTTCAGGTTAATCTGGTTTTCGCATATAACAGGTTGTTTCACTGTTGGTAGTTTGTTATAAAACATATTCAGAATGCAGATCGTGTTATTATAGATGAGTGAATATGCTTGCTCTGTACACACGCAAGTCAAAATATTGTGATATAGTTGGAAAACCATTTTGAGATGAATAGAAAATAAAGAGAAAATAGCTTAATATTTCAGTATACATATATGAGATTCTATTTAAATCATACTCAAATCATACTGCTCTTTATAAACGAATTCAGTTATTCAAAAAATCATTATATGTTGACAGTTACTTTTACGTAGATGTGTAAAGATTTATTTTAACCATGGTATTAAAAGTATGGCATTCTCATAGCTCTGGAAAACAAAGACTTAAAGGATCATCCATGTATATAGGATGGATTGTGTTTCTTTATTTTAGGATTTCTTTTGTTTTAAAAGGTCTATTGTAGCAAATGTTTAATGCACATACAATTATGCCTTCTTCCAAATTGCTTGATTTATAACTTTTTTATATACAGTGTATACTATATTCTGGTTGCACCTATTCACTTATAGACTGAATCAACCAGGTTACAATCAATAAAGCATACGTAACAGGAGTGAACATGAATATAAATTTAATCAGACCAAGTCGCAATATGTTTTTATGTATAACTCGTGTAAAGAAAAGGCTCAAACGTATACATAATTTTCAGGTATATCAATCATGAAGCAGTACAATTTACCCTTGATATGTGGGATAAGCTTTAATCCTTCCCCTGCTTGAGGGCTGACATCGAAAATATTCTAAGTCAACATAGAGGTCAGTCCTTGTCCCGGATATTCCACATGACACCTTGCTAGGGTTTTAAGAAGTTAGACCAACTTGAAGCAGTCTGAGTAGGTTTTACTTTACCCTTATCTCATTATCTGCAAGTGTTTGAGCAGAAGATAATAGTTTTAAACAATATCAATCCATGAGTTGATTGCTGGTTTCTATGACCTGATTTTCACGAAGATCAAAACACGTATTTTAATGAAGTACAAGTATGGTGTCCATGCTCAATCTCATAGTATTAGCAATAATTCTATTTTTTTTTTACAATTAAGTATTTAAAGTATGTTTGTACAATTACGTTTAAGCTCGAAATTATGCTGTAGTATTTCGATAACATAGGACGACAACCTTTAAAGTAAAAATGTTACATTACATCCATATTAAATATCCTAAACATACACTTGATGAATACAGATAAAGCATTACAACAATTAACTTTTTGTATTAATTTGAAAAATGCCCATTTATTTAACTTCCTTATGTCACAGGTTGATAAAATATGCAGCCTGATCGGAACTCGAACCTCTACCGACAGAGCATCCCAGTCGCACACACTCTTTTTTACCATAGCGTGAGTAATCGGTACTGTGACATTGTCCCATTCATTTAAGAATTCGTTCCTGAATTCTAGGAATTCAAGGGTAAATATAACAATGTGCAGATGTCGTTAGACGGACATAGCACCTATGTCATAGTCCCCCGTTGGGCGCAAAATGTCAGAGTGTGAGAAATGTAGTTTTATTTGTGCTGTGTTTCAGAACTTACAAGTGCTCTCCTTACCACTATATAACGGCACTGCGAGACTTTGTTTATTTAGCAACATGATCGCTAACATTAGTGAAAGACGTTGAATGCAAATTGCTCAAAACATAAAATAGTCAATATTTGAGGAAATTACCAAATGTGATTATTTGATGCCGCCTAATTCATGACAAAAAAGATTTGATTTCTTTCAACTTTTGTTTAAGTTGCTGTTTTGCTGTATAGTCTATTAATGATATCAAAGACAATGTGCATATATATTTTATCAGCCAATCGTTCCTTTATGTCTTGTAAGGTTGCAAACCAGTTGTCAGCAGTAGCCTAATCATTTAAATTTAATACTAAATATTCATATACATGACTCAGTTAAAATATAAATTTGCCTCTAAAACTATCAATATTAGTTCCGAAGTATAAAGGTAGTTTAATTATATTCATCGATTTGTTTCGAATGGGATAAATCCTGATCATTTAATTATATGGTATTTAATCATGATGTTAATTGCCATGTACAAAAGTCGTTTATCTAGATGTGTATTCGAAAAGAATCAAGTAACGAATTAACTATATGGTCCGCCGAAGCGTATCCGCCAAACATTAATTTCAACGTTTTATCTTGTCATAATTTACATATAAATTGTCGGACAATGTTGGTGTCTAGTATAACAGTTACTTTCCAAATTATAAATGCATGAAAATATTATCAATATTTATGAAAACAACGTATAGTCTTGAATTGAAAATGTGTCTTATAAATAATAAATACAAAATGCGAACGAATCAGCTTTGTTTTTAACCAATCTGTACGTGAAATACAGTCTGAACGTGAAATACAGTCTGTACGTGAAATACAGTCTGTACGTGAAATACAGTCTTTGGACGGTCAAGTTTCGGTGCAGAAAGTCGATTTCCGGCAGCATTTTGCAAGATGGATGCCAATTCGATACAGTAATGTATCGGTAATTTCCAAGGGTGCCCGAAAGATCACATGGAAGGTAAGAGAAATCTACACCGTGTGGCTTATTGTCAGCATTTCGGTTGCCCATGGGACACTCAGAGCTATAGATTAATGTTAATACCATTTATATGTAACGGGAATGAAAAGGGGATTCTCGAACGACACGAGATTCAAATCGGGGTATAGAGGGATTGCAGTTGCAAGAAATTTTATGGTAGACATTTTTAGGTCAGCTTTAGTAAAATAGATCAGTTGGCGTTGTACAAAGTAATAAAATATGCAGACAATATATACTATTATTTTTTTCCAGGGTATATGATACCTGCGCTTTCCATTCGTTTTACTACTAGAACCGAATAATATGACCGTGTGTGACCAAACTATCTTTGAATTATGCATATGAAACATTTTATTATTTAGTTTATTTATTTTGTACTCTCCTGTTCTCTGTCATTATTATGCGGTTCTAGTGCCAGTAACATGAACTGTATTTGGGAACAAGATAATAATTAATTAGAAATTAACATATGTTTTCGATATAATGTATATTGAACATATGGGGAAACACATTTATCATGTGTTTAATTCAAAATGGTCAAAACACACGACTTGCATTGTTTATAACACGCCGTTCACTTTGCACCTTCAAAGAGGGAATGGTTGTTGATGTGGATGATCAAAGTCTGCAGCCATTACGATGATGTCATCATTACCCAGGACGCACTAAGGCGTTGTATGATACGTTATTTCTGGTTCCGTTAGCTTTTATGGAATTAGATTTCGTAGCTTTCGTAATTAGTAGAATTTAATGTAAGAATGACGTCAGAGTACGTTTAATTTTTACATTTAAAACCAATTTTTTTTTTGAAGCCATGGTAGTACATAGACGGACGACCTTTATGTGTTTGAAACCAACCGTCTCAACAAACAATGGTAACAGTTACATATCTCAATACTTCATCCGCTTAAAAAACTTTGATTTTAATGACATCACTTGGAAACCAAATGACATCTGTCGTAAAATGTGTCGCCTATCTGTTCATTACATCATTCTCAGATTTAGATGGGTAGTTCACCAGTGAGTGTGTGATATTCTGTACCTTGCATGGTGTTTCTATTACCTTTGATTTATAACTTTGTTTTTTCTTTTTGTGTATGTCCTGTATGCTGGCTTTTGCGACATGATAATTCGATAACGTGATGCAAACACGCTACATAAATTCTAAGTAGATTGTCTTTTTGTCAGTGGCATTTTTTTCCAGAATTCAGTATTTGATTTTAAGTGTAAAACATGAATATACAAGGTCTAATTTGTTTTTATCAGTGTTTGTTAAACGGAAATTTGATTACTGTTTGCATTGCAATTTCAAATACTAACTTTCCTGGGCAGTGGTTCAACAAAGGTACCATGTAGTATGACTTTGTTTAATTTTTAGCCATAGTCATAGTGACAGGTGTAATCAAAATAGAACAATTGATATAAAATTCAAGCTTGAAAATGTTTGCAATTGTACGTTTAAAACGCTTACACTTCCAACAATCTTATCATAATCCGAATCGTTTAGAACAAACAACAAACGAATAGCTCAACATGTTGCGATTTTTCAATCGTCAAAATCGCATGTTTTTTTCGTATATAAACATCGCGCAAGTATGAGAGCTATCTTTATAGAGACAGAGACAGAGAACGTTATAAAAAATCATGGCATGCGTAATTACAAAAAATAAAGATAGATACAAATTGAACAAGTTAAATCATATTTTACCTCTCCTGGTAAAATGGTTGTTTGAGCGTTCTCACCGTAACCCTGACATCGTTGTTTTAATCCCCGCCAACGGTTTAACAAAGTCGTTATAAATTCAAAAAAGCATATATCGCCTATGCTTGGCGATCAGCACCAAAGAGTAGTCTCAATACTGGTTGGCCTAGCGACATAATAAAATGTGACTGGGTTTGGCATCATGCCAATTGTCTACGACTTGATATCAAAGTGAGTACCGAATAGACATTGGATGTCTAACCCAACCAACCCAACAAAGTATGTCATGTCTTTAATTCCCTTTTTTAATCAATGTCTTTCACTCCCCTATGCACCTATATCATCCTTCAGTCTAAAAACTGAGACGGACATCGCAGTTATTAAATTTGAAGATCCGTGCTGAAAAGAGGAATTGCGATTCAGTCATATGCAGACCGATTCTGCGGAGTTGCGTAAACTCCTTGCAAAGGCTACGTTAACACCCTGTCACCAAGTAACTGACTTGATGATAAACCATGTTCTCAATGTTTGAATGAATACTGATATAGCAATAAACAACAACAACAACAACGACGACGACAACAAAAAACGCATTATCTTTATGAAACATTCATTATCGACATGTATTTCGTCATCAAGAACATCATTTTTTTAAGCAGTATCGATTGAGCTGTCATCGATTATCCAGGTTGAAAACATATAAAAAAATTACTTGAACAATTGGCGTCCAATATCATTGCTTAAGGTGTCCTATCTAGTATTTGCCTTTCCATCGTCTAATTTGTTATGTTTTTCCACCAACTCTTTATTACCCTGATTATGATATGTTGTTTTATGTCATCACTATCCATGTTGGAGGCTTGTGGAATGGAGCGATAAGGATGAGTTCAGAGCGATATTGATGCAGTGGTTGACCTTGGGGAAATTTTCTCACACGGTTCATCAATTTTGTTACTGACAATATATTACGGCATATTTTTGGGGAGACTGTTTCTGTTGTGATTGTTGATGAAATTTATTTGTAAGTAAACCGTCGCCATGTTGAAACTACTCCTAATCAGTTATCTTGCTTTTAGTACTTATGAACTTAGTTGATAAATTACGTATGTTTGGATGGAATTACAATGAAATGTAATTTCCTTTAAATAAACAGAAATTGAAATGGTTTTCTCATACGTTGCTGCCCTTTATTCTTCTTCATGGCATGGTCAAAATATCCCACTAGTTCATTTCTATCTTTCTTCGATTTGATAAACCCACACTTATTTGTTGTAGCGATAAACGTTTATTCATCTTAACTATATACACTCTATGCAAATATTATTTAACTCAATAACACGCAGATCAGTGCTGCACAACCATCTAAAAAGGGGGTATTCCTCGAAATGTAACTGGGCAAAGTGAGAGAGAGAGAAAGAGAGAGAGCGATTAATCATGATTAATCAACATTTTTGTTTTGTTAAGCGGTTTTTGGCACTCTTTTTCATATGTAAGTTATATGTGTTTCAATTAACATTGTTGTTTTTTTTATAAAAAAAAAAAGGTTATTATGCTACAAACAGTTTATCATTAGGATACGCCATTATACACAAAGTTGGACCACAAGAAAGCCAAGTCAGAGAAATATTATAGTGTTTATGTCAAATTCTAAAGTTGGTGACACAGCATAAAGCCACATAAGCCACATTTTTCTTTTCAATGATTTCGCCATATAACTAAGGGAACAACAATATTGAAAAAGGCAGTTACTTTTTAAAATTGAGTTCTTCTACGCCGAAATCTCCCATTACGAGTAAGAGTAGTTTTGTATCATATTTCAGATAACCGTTGCTTGGATTAGTAGCTAAAGTGCTGCTACTTCGCCGCGACCTTCCCAATCCCATAAGAAACAAGTTAATTACACTTGGAACGGGAAGTAACCGAAACAATATTATTTACCAGGACTTTGTTCTTAAAGGAAAGTTTGTAACATTTATCTCCCTTTAATGATTCCTTATTAAGATACGCCAGTTCACACACAATTATAATATTATTTTCTTTTTTCTTTAGCTTCAGAACGTCGTTGTTTGAATCACTGTATATGCAATCATATTCATCAACATTACTAGCTGAGTTGGGGTTGAAACTGATACCTCATTTGGAACCAATGTCTAAAGTATTTTAAACTTTTGAATGCGCTATCTTTTTCTGGAACGAAACACAAAGATCAATAATTATTGATTTGATAAATGATCTTACATGTAGTCTCAAATGGAAAATTAATGTAATGATTTATTCTTTTGTTTTAAATTTATTTGGCTTTCATTTGGTTTAAATATTTAAAGGAAGTATTTTAACAATTATTTTCATTTAGCCATTTGAAAATCAAGTTTTAAACAACAAATAAGCCATATCAGAAAGAAAAAGAGATATATTTACAGTGTTTGTGTCATATTCTAAAGACATTGAGGTGCAGCAAATAGCATATAGACTGATAAGCCACGATCTCCCATTACAAGTAAGAGAAAAACTATACTTGAGGGGAAATAACTGCTGCGAGAATACACCAAATATCATTATGCCTTGTATGGGAGTTATGGTCCATAATACTTAAGTTTGTCTTAGGAGAAGTGGGACTCAGGTGAGCGATATGGGACCATCATGACCCTCTTGTTGTTTTTTTTTCAAATGTATAAATAATTTATTAAGTTTAAATGTCTTATTGGGAAAATATGTTTTAAATGGATATTTTATTTGCAATATTCTGTACATGGTAAAGGTTGCTGTTACTGTTTAATATTAATAAAGTTGATAAAAATTCATATGATGTTGCTTTGTCTCAGAATGCCAGATATGTTCTACACATTGCGCTGTCATCTGCTGCAAACGTACATTTATTTGCATTTAAAATATTTAAGTATTCTAGGTAAGTCTTCAAGGGGACACTTCTTATTAATAAATTATATACTAGTAACTCTATTGAATCTATTTTGGAAAGTTTGTCGTTGATTCAGAATAATTTCTTTCCTAATTGGTGAGGGATCAACTGTGTCCTTTACTTACAGGAGGCACTTTTTTCAATTTAAGTACATTTTATAGTTGAATAATAAGACTGCCTTTAATTCAATATTGAGCTTCCGTGAAAATGCCAAATATTAAAACTATTCCAAAGAAAAAAAAATGCCTAAAGGTGATATTTTGCTTAATGTAAAATGTGATAAACATAATTGTATTATTAGAATATGAAGCATTAATAAAGTTATTTTTCTTGCAAAAACTCGTTTCAAATGGGTCTGTAATAATCAATATGGAACGTTTTTTGCTTCTGAAAAGTCCCTAATATTCATTATTCGGGATTTTCAACTGACACCGTTGTTATACTTAATATAGATCCAATACCATGTGTGGCGGTATTGCCTGATATGGGGACATCTGCTATTTTATTTACAACCATGATGGTTGCAATGGGGTGATTATGCGTTTGTAAATAGGTATAAATAGACGCAATACACTCGTCAAGGTAACTCAAATTTCTGATCAATGACCATCTGTGGTCGATCTGCTTTAATTTAGTGATTAAAAATCAATTTCAATGCTATTTAAAACGCTTTTTAATACTGAACATTTTATAAACGATTACTGAAATTAATTATAGGAAAGGCCCAGTAATTTATACTTGACATTGCAGCATGTATTGTTAAAATGATTCACTGTCTATCAGAGCTATACATTTCCGGTTAAGTGGATAAGGTCCGAAGAAAAAAAAACACGACTGGGCAGTTGTAACTCTTGTTGTCCATTATTGGGTTATCATCTCACGTACAAATTATATAAGGTACCTGACATTTAGAGCTCTCATCTCAGTCCAAGTTGTGCAATGATGTTTATTAGATGACTATGTAAATATTATTTTGCCTCGTCAATATATACAACACCGATTTAAACAAATAACTTCAACATTATTTGGTGAAGTAAAATATAGATTTTTATATTATTAAAACTTCACAAATCTCAGAGTATACAACACTTTCTGCCGATCAATATATCTCACTATGCAATTCGTAAATCATTTGATTCTTTAAATATTAATATTGATCAAGGTCTCCGAGTATAATGATATACGGCAAATCTCGGTATTATGTATGTATACCGCGCATCCAGTATAAACTCTCGTAGTGATAAATGGTACCAGGTTTCACACAAAGATAAATGTTCATTAAGTTCGATCTCCTAATTCTCCTGTAAATGCGCAGTGAAAATCATGTTCGTAACTTTATGTATTTCTACTAGTGCGGTCTTAATAATATAAAGTAAATCTATGAACAGTTAGATTCACATTACATTTCTAAATAATTCAGCAAAAATTCAGTCAATTGTGTTATCGAAAGTTCTTTTCAACAAAGATTACCCCATAAGCTCCTTCCTAAATTAAGATTATATCGTAACTGTGTCTAAATAAAAAAAAATCAACGCTTATATACCAAGCAGTGGTAGCATCTACCAAAGGTTGGTAAAACTACTCATCTAATAATATCTGGAAAAAATAACCGATATCCAAGAATGGTAACTACCCAGAATTGGTATTAAAATAAATAAATTTGCACTCAGAAAATGACTGTTAAAATTCCTAATTAGAATAAAACTGAACAAGTTTAACTTTTACAGTAATTAAGGGAATTACATTTACTTCAATGTCAAGCTGTACGGCGTTTAAATTATCGGCATTTGATGAGTCACTGGAGATTCCCCAAAATCCTAAAGCAAACATTACGTTAGATGGTTAAAGTTTAAAAGTAAAAAAGAAAATGAATACTATTTTAAAGCAGTTTAAAATGAATCAAAACAACCAGACTTGCTAAAATGTATTGTAAAATCATTAAATATGATGTCGTTAACATATTTAACAGACAGATAAAAATTTCAAGAGCCGCGCAAACATGTGTATTTGACCTGATGTTCAGATTGAGCGAAAAAAGGAAATCGACATAGGAAATAGTGGAAGATACGTGGCATCTCATTTGTAGGTGGCTTGTTACATTAATCAAGTAAAAATGCATTTTAATGTATGGTGAGTTGCCCCATGCTTCACATGATTAACACGGAGACCTTGTGATAAAAACTTTCTTACATATCAAGGTAAATGTTATTTATATTGTTCCAATTGCTGAAATATTCATGTTGAAACATGCAAATTAAGTCACTTTTAAGGTCTACCCATCCTAATAGCCATATTCTATATCTTGCTACTGGATGGTAATATTTCTATGAAACTTTGTCACTTTGAAGACATTCAAAAATAAAAAAAAATATTTCACCAAGAGTTTTTTGTGTTGTTTTTTTTAATTTTTATCGAATTTGGGGGAGATAATCCGCATGTAAGTTAACATTGAAGCCTATGAAAAATATGTATTTTCTGTGAATATGTAAAACTGAAATTGAATAATGAGAAAACTCAGGGTAGAAAGATGCATTTTATGATTTTACCTTTCGTGAAAAAATCTAAACTTTACCATAGGAAAATGGAGAAAATCACTTTTTTAGTTTTCAGAGGAGATAATTCATGGAAACAAAATAATCAAGGAGGGTAATAAAAGAACTCCTGTCACATGTCATAAATGCCAATTTGCCCCTAAGATTACCATTGTTTGACATTTCAAAAGCTTAAATACATGTGTATTGTTAAGCTATATGCTTGGCTTTGATGGAATTGATCGCTTTTAGGATGGGAAGATCTTAAATCAACACATTCATAATAATACCTGGGAATTGTAATAACTCGGTCGTAACACTACATCACCAAACATTGGTTCAAAGAGAGCGATCCCACCAATGTGCATAAATATAAATCCTGCGGAATGCATCATACACATTTAATAGTGTATAATTACAAAGTTCAACCCAAATCAGCACTGTGTGATGTGTTTGTATTTCAAAGTTCTGATTTATTAACATTACATACTTTTGGACCAGAACATTCTTTGATTCTACAAACTTTGACATTTGAAATGTAATAATTTTATCGAAGAGAAAAGTGAACACTCAACATCAGTTTAAAAGAAATTTCAAGACAGGCACTATTTCAATTTAGAAAAGAAGTAAACTCCCTCCACAGATATAAGACATACATAGATTTGAAAGAACCCTTGAAGGTGATACCATTATTCAATGAAAGCAAGGCCTACATTAAGCTATTTTACCACAGTTAAAACATTTTTATGACAACTTTGATGCAATGTTCAATTAGGATAAATACTGCATTCTAGTGGAAATTACTTTTAGTTTAAGACTGTAAATAACAAATGGGTTCACATTGAAGTGATATAAGTTATCATTTATTGTAAGTAACTTCCCCAAAATGAGCAATGTTCAACACGAGTGTTAAACCTTATCGTTATAATTATCGTGGTCGCAGGAGTATATTAAAATGATAATTTAAGAAAAAGTATGATATTAATCAAAGTGGTCGAGTGATTAGAATCCGCCTCGTGTAGTAAATATTTTATTTCCGGTCGCGTCTACTACACGCTCTGTCATTTAAGACGCTGTAAAATAATTTCTTATTCTGTAAAACAATATACTTCATGTGTTTAGATATTATGATACATACTGAAACAAAACGTTTGTAAATTTACAGCATGTGCATATTCAGATTAAGAAATATATCTCGAGATGTCATTTCTGCTTTATATTTTTTTATAATAAAGGAATATAAATGAGATTTTGATACTAATACCCACATATTTGGTTAAACTGATGTCTATAAAGATAACATGGAATTTTGTTTACCGTACACTGACAACAGGTAAAACGTCCTTGACGTAATGAGATACTTCCTGATTTAAGTTAGTTTCTATTGACACGGAAGGAGACCAGTTTGTTTGTGGAGATTGGAAGTGCAAAAAACGGAGGATTTAAATTTTGCTATTATGGTAAAGTCTTGTGCATTTTTTCTTTCTAATTATCATTTTATGTATCAATTATGCAACGACTTGATTAAAATAAGTGGCCTTTATGGCTTTATACATGTCATTAAAGATCTCTATTATTTCTAAGAATTTAGAATCCATAGTATACTGTTATTTGTTTCGCGCAATATAAGTTAGCGAGTTACGTGGTCGGGGTGTTTCTGCGAAAGTAAAGCGCCCTGAATTACTCTCCTGTCAATTTTAAGTTCTAGCATGGTTCGTTAAAATAATGCACTGATTATCAGAACCAAACTTTTCGATCTCATCAATGAGGAGCAAATAAAGCATAAAATACTGAAGTATGCATTACACAAATATGGCTGACATAGAGCAACTGTGTTCTTTGTACTTCAAGATTTTGTTTAATTATCATTACGTGATAATTGGGGAATTGAACATGCTTTTATTCAACAAACTTTGAAATTTTGAGTATAATGATTGTATAGAAAAACAATGAATGAAATTTGAATATAAGCAAGATTTCAATTGATAAATGGGCGGTTAATTCCCTCCATAGGTAAATAAGAAATGCAATACATTTAAAACATCCTTTGAAAGCAATGCCAACACCATATTTTAAATGGAATAAATTCGCAATTATTGTTAGTCCCTTCTTCAAAAAGATCAATATTCAAAAACATGTCTGCTGTTGTATTTATTGTGTAAATAAATTATGATATTTATCTTGGTGTATGTCACTTAAATCTGTGGTCGAGTGATAAGTGTCTGCCTCGTGTAATACATTTTTTCTTCGGTTGTGTCTACTGCTTGTTTCTTTTATAGTATTAAGCGTTATTAAATATTGTTCTTATTTTTGTTAAGCAATGCATTTTATGAGTTTGAATATTGTGATAAATATCGAGACAAAAAGCTTGTAAAATTACAGCAAGCAATTATGCAGACTTAGACATATATTTCGCGATATCATTGCTGCTTTACATTGTTATAATGAAATTGTATAAATAAGATTTATTATTATAATACCCACATATTTGGTTTAGCTGACAGGTCGAGAGGTAACATGATACTTTATTTACCATACACTGACGACAGGTAAAACGTCCTTGACATACACATTTACTTCCTGATTGGTGTTAGTTTCTATTGACACAGAAGGAGATCATTTTGTTTGTGGAGATTGAAATTGCATATGACTTGAATATTGCTAAAATGGTTAAGTATGATTTCCGTATTATCTATTTATTATTTATGTATGCAATTATGCAACGGTCATATTTAAATGACTGGCCAACATGGCTACATACATTTTATTAATAATGTAATACTTCTAGGAATTTAGAATCTATAGTTTAATGTAATTGTTTCACGCAATATAAATTAGCGAATTTCGTGATTAGTGTGTTTCTGCGAAAGTAAAACGCCTTAAATCACTCTTTTGTCATATAACTCGACAATTAGTATATAAAAACCTAATTTAATCACTCTCTATTACATGGGAAATGTATTAAGTGAATCTGGGTGTCAGTGGATGGTTTCATTTTAATTCAAGAAACACATATATACACATCAAGAATTACAAATGTCAAAAGGGTAAATAATAAAGGGAAACTATTTAAAACAGTGCAAATTTGAAACACAACATAATTTATTTCTAAAACAAAGGAAATACTTATCAGTCATCTTATGTTCACAGCTTTTTCATCTTTTGAACTGAATTTTTTTCCAGGCACTTTCAAATGTAAATGGAAACAAGTTGCAAATTTTAGACGACGATTTCTTTTTTTATTTTTTTTCTGTACAGGATAAGCTGCGAAATTTAAAACTTAAACATAAAAGGTGTTGGTTCACATTCAAGTACTTGTACAATCGTATTGCTTGCCTCTTTTTTTTTCTTCTTTTTTTTTGACATTTATGGTGTAATAACACATTCAATGCACATCCTGAAAAATTACCGTTAGGAATATTTGGGAATGAATATCGTGTTATGCTATTCAAATATATAGATTTTATCTATGGCGCGATTTACTCCGCGGGATTCTTTCCTCAAACCTATTATGCTGTGAATAAGCCAGGGTGCATAAAAATGAGAACGTTCCTTGACGCGAAAGCTTTCTAATTTACAGTATTGATTTCTGCATTTCAACATTTAGATGATATATTAGACATTGAATTATCAGAAAAACGAGTCAATGGTAGCATGGTTATAAATAAGTAGGGAACTTTAACATTTTTGTAAGACCTTTTCATGTCTTATTATAGATAGAGAAATCTTAATTAAGACATAATTATTATTAAGAGAAGCACATATTTTACATTTATTAACCAAAATGACAACAGTACCAAACAATATCATAAACTATCAAAGGATATATTGCAACAAGCAATAAACTTTCAAATACTTGATAGAACTGATAACACCCATTTGCCAATTTCTCTGCAGGTTTAATCGGAAATGAAAGCTCGAGAACCGAAAAATGAAGCTGAATATGTAACATTTAGATTGAATACCCATTCCAGAAAAGATTATAGTAATACTGTAAAAGAGGGTGTAAATCATGGTTTATTTACAAAAAATGATGACGAATGTCGCTTTACCCTGTTGTGCACTTTATATAATGATCTAAGAGAAATGTATGTATCTGATTATAATCAAAATTATTCTAGAGCGATGGAATTCTGCAATCTAATTGCATGAAAAAAATAAAACTAATTCGAATATATATATATATATATATATATATATATATATATATATTTCCATTTAAATATAACCTACTGCTATCACATGGGTTGTAGGTTCAAACAGGTATAATGCATATTAGGCCGGGTGCTTTTAGCACAATAAATCATTGAATGAAATTTAATTAAATTGTTTTCGTATACTGGTCATACAGTATTCATATTGATCTTGATACATTTCAGAAATCATTACGATTGATATTGTTTCTTCTGGTGTCCACTGCAGTAACAGGTATTGTAAAATATCATGAGATTAATTGTCTTGGTAATTAATTTTAGCAACAACAAAAAATAAAGCAACACGACCTCCAAGAACAAATATAATACATATTTACTTCCTTGTCACACTAAAATTATTTTAGTTATAAGCTTATGGTAAAATAAATGACATTATATAAAAAGCATATGAGATCATTTAGCATGTTTTGTTTTTAGCAATATTATGTAAGCCAAATGTTAAACATGTTCAAACAAAGGCCGTTGCACATCTTTTCCCAGCTTTTCAGATTACCGACCAATGTAAAGACGATACCTGTATATGTTGTGCAGACAACAACTGTACAGATAATGGGTACTGTAACAGTGGATGTAAAGCGGGATATCCAGGTAAATAGATAGCAATATTTACTTATTTGCTATCACGATTAAACAACACTATATGAATTAAGACTTTCGTATTATATTATCTAAAATTATGTCTACAGCTTATGTTTATAAGGATATATTTAAAAAATGAAAATGCATCCGAATTTAAATTATGAGTAAATATTTAATGTTTCCTTCATCTTTGATTTAAAAAAATGCACATGACTTGAGTTAGCGTACGGAACAATCACTATGTTAATTTAACTGTAAAGGTTGGTTGTTCAAATCTCGACGAAACACAGTAAATTAAGTTATGCGAACAAAAATAATTTCACGACTATAAATATCATATGAACAATTTTATGATTATTTGTATACGGTGGTCAAAATAATCTTTGAACAGAGTGCACTGTTGTCAGCATTGGGGATGATCAATGCAGAGAGTCCCACTGTAAATGCTGTGCAACCGACAAATGTGATATGTCAAATGGACAATGCAGTGACGGATGTAAACCAGGGTATCACGGTCGTCGGTGTAGAAACAAATGTCCAGAGAACTGCATCACATGTACAGATCACCCACACGTGAGTCTGAACAGACCAGATCTTAACGGAATAGGATACTGTATAGAATGTAAGGAAGGACACTACTTAACTATTGACCTGTACCAATGTCAGTCTACTTGCTCCTCTGGATGTAAGTTTTGCACTTAAATTGAAATACATTATGTGATAAAAAAAATAAATATCAATGTATAACATTTATGTGACTTTCATTACTATATTGCATTTCAAAATTAATGTTAAGGCTATAAAGCCAATACGTTGTCTATAAACGGGTAGAATGTCCGACCAAATATTGTTTTACATCCTTCTTCAGATTGCCAAAGTATCAACCAATGTAAAGAAGACAACTGTAAATGTTGTGCAAACGACGATTGTTCAGGTTATGGATACTGTAACAGAGGATGTAAACCTGCATTTCCCAGTAAGTGATATGAATTATTGAAAATGTCAAAGAAGTAAAAACGTCAATTATTCTTAATGACGAATTTGCAATTATATATTAAAGAAGACATCTTAATATATTTAAACCTCATTATACATCAGGTTTTATAATTGAAGCAATTTATAACAAAATACGTATTTCCCAGTAACTAATATGCGTTATTGAGCAAGTAACAGAAACTACTTCCATTATTGAAAATTACGAATTAGCAATGTCATATTAATGAAGACATCTTCATATACTTAATAGTTATTTTACATCTTATATTATAATTGAATATGATATTTAAGGTTTTATTTCAGTTATGTGATTTAAAATTCAGGTCATTTTTCATCTTCTTCTATATGGTTTGTCAGCTTAGTGAAAAAAACACGATACTTTTTTGACAGTAAATGTTGTTCAAATATCGCATATCTGCTTATTATTATGTTGCTAAGTTTATTTATTCATGATTATTATATACTGTATGAAAATTGATGCATATTTATGTATGGTGGTCAAATCAATAATCTTTGAACAGAGTGCATAGTGGTCAGCGTGGGGGACTATCAATGCGGGATGTCAGACTGTAAATGCTGTTCAACAAACAGATGTGATACGACCAGTGGAGTCTGTAGTGACGGATGTAAACCTGGATATCACGGTGGTCGGTGTAAGAACAAATGTCCAGAAAACTGCATTAAATGTACAGATCATCCAGACGCAGGCCAAAACGGACTGAAATTTAACTGGATTGGATACTGTACAGAATGTAAGGAAGGTCACTTTTTTACTGATGATTTGTTCCAGTGTCAGTCTACTTGTTCCTCTGGGTGCAAAGCTTGCACTTCCAAATCTCGGTGTTCGTCTTGTGTCGACGGCCATATACCAGATTTACAAAATCCTGGAAGCTGCATATTATGTGTAACAGTATGCTTGTCTTGTCAGAATAATGGTTGCAGCTCATGTAAAGAAGGGTATTTTACTGTAACAAAACAAGGGTTCGATTTGTGTGATAAGTGTCCAGATGGTTGTTTGTCTTGCGAGTCAAATCGCTCGTGTACAAAATGTGTTGATGGGTGGTATGGCCCAAGTTGTAAGAATGTCTGCTCTATAGGATGCAAGACAACTTGCACAAAGACCGATGGCTACTGTGAATGCAAGGACGAATTTACAGGCCAAAAATGCGATATTTGTATCAGCGGGAGATACGGAACAAATTGCACGGAAACGTGTTCTAAAAATTGCTCCTCGGGTTGCGTAGGGAATTTCTCAGGTGAAACATGTAAGGAATGTATAACAGGTAAGTTTGGGAGGGAATGTATCTACGATTGTCCTAAAAAATGTTTGAATAACATTTGTAAGGTAACATCCGGGATATGTGAAGACTGTTATGCTAACTTTACTGGAGATACATGTGAAGAATGCTTCGATGGACTGTATGGAGTTGAATGTAATCAACCTTGTCCACCGAATTGTGAGGAGAACATCTGCGATCAGCAAACTGGTATATGTAAAAGTGGGTGTTCTGGGGGACATTCTGGGGACATGTGCTGCTTAAATAACTCTTTCTGTGAGAAATGTTTGTCATTCGACGAATGTGATAGCTGTATATATGGGAAACACGGGCAAACATGTGAATACGACTGTCCAAAGAATTGTAAACACAGGTCATGCAATAGAATTAATGGATCTTGTTATGATTGCAATGATGGTTTCTATGGACCATTTTGTTCTTGTGCTTTCTTTCATCCTAATAAAAACGATGATAACAATATAGCTGCTCCAATTGCTGGTACATTAATCGCTTTAGCGATTTTATCCCTGACAATAGCGTTAATGATCTGGTATCTTCATCGAAAGTGAGTATAACAATGTATTTATTTATTTTATATATACACCATTTATATTATCTGTGTTATCTGATTTTAGAGCCTGGCTCTTTGCCATATATTTTATAAATACTGTTTTGAATGTTTTGCCGAAACAATATGTTTACTTCTTCTTTCTTTTATTCTACGAAAACACTGTTTTATATATATATATCATGTGCGAAAATCACTAAGACACACCAACCGGTGTTTTAGTATGAGGCTATATTCACGTTTTTTTCTGACGTCCTTAGAATCATTCTGTTTATGAAATGTTTTGTATAACACTCATAAATTAATCGCAATCAAAGAAAAGTTACTATCCTGTTTCAGGTCGGCACAACAAAGACTGACCAAGGAGGAACACGTCTATTATAACGAACCAAATTGTAAATTAGACGTTAAATAATGACATAAATCTTTACCTTAAAGGCTCTTAAACGTGTTTTTTTTTTCGTGTGTGTTAACGGATAGATTTTTATTAGTTTTTGCACATAAATATTTTTAGAATATGACTGAATTAAAAATAGGAGGTCACCATATTCGTTTTAGATATTTAGCTTATGGTAAACACCACTGTTTGCTGAAATGTGAAGAGAAAAAATCAAAGCATTAATAAATTAGAAAGACTGCATTCTAAAATATAAAGTTACATAGTAAGATAAAATTTTCAGAATGTTCAATTACAGTCTGTAACTTATTATGTATTTTATAAGTTACAAGTGAAAAAATACTGTCAAACATACACGGAAAATACAAAAAGAGCAAAGATCGCCATTGTGTCCGCTCTAAAATGTTAACAAAAACTACCCAAAATCTATGAAAATTTATACATATTTTTCTTTATAAAAATAATGCCAACGAACAGATTTTCTTTATTTTTTCAGATTCCATTGAAATTTTAGCAAAAATATGCATAAAACCTTAAAATATAACTATTTGGACACTCATCATTTGACAAATATACTTTTTAGTCTTGTTTTTAATACATAATTAAAAAAATGGGTATCCTGTAACATTGTACTAAAAAATAAATTTGGATAAAAAAAATAAGTAAATAAAATCAATTGTAATACAATGAAACGTCCTTAAGTAAATTAGCATAAACAAATTCGTGTACATCTTTTTACTTCGTTTTCTGCCTCTTATGAATACTATTACTTATTTATATTTACATATTTACATTTTTTCTTGCACATTTTTCCATAACGTGTCATTTATCAGTTTTAGATATAAAAAATAAAGCGACAGTTACAAAAATAAAAGAAGTTGATTAGTTTTATCAAATACACACGTTTTTTAAGAATTATATTCCAATATCATAGATTTTTGTTATGCTACTCCTGTTTTGTTTCTAGTAAAATACGCAAAGAAGTCACCAGATGAGGAGACTGAACTTGTTCAGGATTTAAGACGGGAAATTGTGGAGTTGCGACGAAAAATCGCTCAGATGAACGCTGCTACAGGTATATCTATAATAATATAAGGTAACTGTTATTATTATGAACTGATTATCTGATGTTAAACAAAGATGTTCCATTAAATGCCATAAAGCCTCATCAGCCTTGACTTATATATATATATAGCCCTTCAGACTGTAAGTGAACGATTTGTCTAAGTATTTTCGGGTCTACAAGGATATTGACAGGAAAATGATTGCATATTCACCTACCCTCTCGAGATACTTGAGGATAATTTTCAACACATTTTACTAACTGTTTGTGTATTTTTCAGATGAGGAATTCGTTTCTGCAGACTATACCACATTAAACATTGATCGCCAAAATGAGAATCCATACCTTCAAGTTAATACTACACTCAACTGAGGGACAATTGACTACAATATAGCCTATCAACTTTCTTAATGTGTTAGGATTATGGCTTTGATTTTGACCCATAATATTTGATCAGCATGATGTTCTTTAGTGACTTAATATACACGTTTTGTTTATTATTACTATTAATTATTTATAATATATCTAGAGAATTGACTTTGATGAAACAGTGTTCATCGACCATTGCTGCATATGATACATTAAGGATGGCTACGACTGTTTATCTTATACTTTTACAAATTCAAGTTGCAGTTTGTATGTCTTGCCATTCTTAAATAAAATTGTAACGTTATTTTGGACTATTTCCTATCATTTTTTAAACATATTTACGTAACCCTATTGTTCATTATGTACATTATATACATGTACGAGGGTGTTCGAAAAGTTTCTGGAGAAGTTTCATCTTTTATATATTAATATTTTCATTAAAATGTTATTTTCTAAATCGTTAATTTGATATATTTTGAAATAAATACTAAAACATAACGTGCTACAATTTTCTCTCATGCAAAATTCACAGTCACTGTGGAAACGTAGGGTAAAGATGAACGGGACAAATTTCGCCAATCGCCACATGTTTATTAGTCTGAAAAGATCACATAAAGAGATATATTTTCAACGTTTCATTGCTTCATTGACACTTTCTCATGTCCTACTTAATGTCATGGACTGAAATTTGACGTCATTTCTGATAACATCAGAGGTAGAGCACAATCGTTTCGCGAAAACCATAAATAATTCAATCGAAACTGTCATAATGTTTGGTTTTCTATGTTTGCATCATTTCTCACATCGTACATTTTCTAGCAAATTAACCGATGAAATGCTTTGGTGAGTACAACCCACGCTTTAAAATTTTTTTTTCTTGCGAAATGAAGTTAGAACATCTTTTGGTGTTAGGGTTAACGTTATCTAGTAAACATCTGTGTTTATCGTTAAGGTGTTGGATTGTCTCGAATTGTTGGCAATAGCTTAATGACCCTCAGTGCTCCTATGTTCAAAATTTGTTATGATACCTTTGAAATGGTGTGGTATGCAAGCATTAAGTCTTACTGTTTTACTCTTTAACTATTTTGATAGATCTCGTGGTAAGTAGTGGAGTGAGCCGCGACGCCCCCGCTGGCGTGTCATTATTGGAGTACGGCCGAATTGGTCGTCTGAAGCTACTTTTAGCGTTGTTGCGGAACTTAAACATATTTGGAGTCCGGACTCCGTCGATGAGGAATCACAGTAATTCATTGCATTGATATTTACATATTTTAGTTAATGCTTAAACGCACCAGTGTATAAAGTCATTAGACGTTATACATACTCTTATCATTTTTTTTATTATGGAGTGTTTTTTACGGTTAAAATAAGAAAGGCGATTTCACTGCACTTCCGTGAATGAGGGGGTGTTATTTATTCATCCTATCAATATACGGAATGGAATATATTTAAACGTTAAGTGATTTTTATCTTTATTTTAGTCCCCTTGATTTTCGTAAGTTATGCTACCCCTTTAAAGGTAGATATAATCGCTCAGCTTCTTAAAGGACGTTATATATGATTAACGACAGGGCCGTAGGGTCTCATGAAACGATAAAATAATATAGAGATATGAAGTAAAACTCTGATTATATTAACGAGTAAACTTTATTACTATGGAAAACACATCATCGAATGTTGTCATTGTTACGAAACAACAAGGCAGAACATAACTCCCGCAAAATATGATCTCCAAAAAGTCAAACGGTAGCGAGGGTTTAAGAAGAGAAGCCTTAACTTTCATTGCAAATACTAGAAAAATGCATACACTGGAACTTTAACTAAATTTGATAATCTTATGATGAAAATAAATGTCATTTCTTAAAAAAAAATAGAATATTAAATAAAAAAGCTCAATTCGAAACATATAAACTGCGATTTTAGAATCTGTTTTCAATAACCCAAATACAATTTCCTTAGAGCTTAAGTTAAGCAACAAACTAATTGCATCAACTATAGACACGTACATACAAAGTAAAAACTGTTTTTGTCTTCATAGAAAAACAAAAACAAACACAACGTACACAACGAACCTATGTCAATATTTAGAAATCCTTACCTTAACAACTTCAGTGATTGTAGTGGACTGAAATTAAAATCAGTAACGTGATGCAAAAATACTAACAATTGATGATAACTTACCGTTACCTAGTATGGAACAGGTGAAACAGTTAATACTGAAACGCACACTAGCGAAACTATTTAATATCAACCCGTTTTATTTGAACGATTGGTTTCTCATCAGTACGTCCCGGGTTTGATTTCCTTTGACGTTCATGAGAGGATACAGTGATCGCCCGTTTAGACACGTAGGTTTTGTCTTGGTTGTTTTGATTCCTCTCACAATATGGAACATATGCGCCACCACCAGAGCCATCGAGTTTGAGAACGGTTCATCTCCTTCTGGGATTTTGGCTGTCAATCATTTACTGATTTTTATGGCCATATTTAGACCTTGTGGACAGAGATAAATAACGGTGTTCTTTATTTTTTATTTATTTATTTTTTTTTTTATTTATTTATTTTTTGCTGAAGAAATAGCAGACAAAATAACATTTAGAAGAGACAGTGGTTTAAAACAAGAGTGTTTTCAGCTGCGATATGAATAGACCGCTTGGTTCTTATATGTGCCAGTTGTATATCACAGATATTCGGGAGACGAGTTCCTGAATAAAAATCAGTTTTCAGTCCTCCGCGTTCCAATAGCAAATACATTTTGATTTTTGCCAGGCAAATGTATAGATAGTAACAATTTTTTACTCCATTGGTCTGACACGGATGAAAGTGTTCCAGCTGGGATTCGCGACAAATCCGGATGGTTCGTTTTGTATGGGAGCAAAGTACTCTGTTACTCAATAGTTTAAATTCTTATTATTCTCATTCTGATAGTGTTGCTAAGATGGTTTTTATAAGGCGGGAAACATTATCAACACTTTGCCTAACAGTTCCCAAGTTGTCATAGATTCACTTATAAAACTATAAGTGTTGCCCATGGTATAGACACCGCCCATACTTGAGAAAAAAAAAATATTTCATAAGCATGTAGAGCTAAAAGTTTAAGCACTTTTCAATACAAGAAATATTCAAAGTATATTTGATATAATATTCAAACATATTGTTTAATATATTGACATAATACGAGTATATTGACAAATTTATTCAATGCTTGTTTTGGTGTTCATTTTTAACATAAAGGCCAAAATGGGAGTTTTATTGTAAATATGAAAAGTATTCCTGGCCATATTTTAATTTTAAATAGTTACATTCGCTTCTTCATCGTGAAATTATCCGGCAAAACAATTTTAATGGAGAAATTGAAAAATATGTTCTTCTTTATATGACGTCACAGGTGAGAGCAGCTATCAAGTTGTGTAATTGTTATTTCGCAGCTGATCCCTAATTCTAGTTACGTTCTGTTTGTGATTCCTTAATTTCTTTTTCAAACTTAAAGGTATCACGGTTAAATGGTAAATGTTAATGTTTTCTGTAAATATGTCTTTTAATGAGGTCAAATTCTATCATGCCATTTGACTCCAAAACAGCTTAAAAATTATTTAATCAATTTGAACCTAAATGATATAAATTGTCTTTTGACCAAAGTAGCAATATCCAACAAGGGTGCAGAATGGAATCGTATTGTGCCGAATCAACGACGTAATCGGACAAAAGCTAATGTAAAGTTCATATTTAATTTATATATATATATTTTTTTAATTGAGTCAGGCGGCGCATTGTTTTAGTGCTGTAAAGAAATAATGAGAGTTATATCACTGCACAAATCCTTGAATTAGTCCCGATATACTATCGAATATCATGATAAATAAGTATTGATAGAAGTTGATGTTGATATTAGCATAGACATGACTTTCAAATTAATCAAAATTGTTTGGACAAATTAAAAATGTATGTGCATTAATGAAAAACACACAATTAGAATAACGTTTTCAAACTTTATTTAAATTTAAATTGTCTCGCAAACAACGAGCAGAGTCGATATAAGATGATACATTTTGTTATGCGTCTACTACAACAAATTATCACATGATGCAAGTTGATATAGTCATATTCCCTGAAGTTTAAAGCGGCAAAGCAATAGCTAAAAAAAAGTTGGTTATGCCGATTAATAGCAAGATCACGGGCTTTTCTAACGACATACAGTCTTTTAAGAACATCCAAATACAATAGTCATGTACTAACAAAGTTACAGCGAGTAGATCGAACCTAATACATTTTATTTACATTTGATGATGCTATCTAGACGTTTAAGTGTCCATATATCAAACACCATTATAATCAAATCGTACCTAAAGGATAATATTTGTTTGGAGCTCGAATGCCTTTCTAACTATAATCGGATTTTTAAAATAGTTCTTAGAAAGGTTAATTTAAGAAATTATGGGAATTATATCACTGCATACACCATTGCATTTGTCCCCGTATACTATCAAATATTATGATAAGTAAGTATTGATATAAGATATGAGCATAGAAATGACTTTATATTAATAAAAAATCCCTGAACAAATTTAAATTTATATGTCAAATATTGAATAACACACTTAGAATAACGTTTTCAAACTTTATGTAAATTGTCTGACACACAAACCACGAGTCGCTTATACAGCATGCCAATCTACATAAAGACAGTGACAAATACGCTTCCAAACATGGCAGTGACGCCCGAATTTAGTATTTAAATGGTTCTCGCAGTGCATGTGCGCTACTTAGTAAACGCAGAAGATCATGATTAATTTTTAAATATAATGGGAATGTGGATTTAGGTTCATAGTGTAAATGTATTCGCCATTGATAAATATTTGGTTTCATAACTTAATAAAGTCATTGATACCTTTATGAATTGACTTCTTGTGTCTTGATAATGTATAGCTATATGATAAAAGGAAAAATATGTTGCAGGGTGCCTTTGCATTTTGCTTCGAGAAGAGTCGATATGGGTTGATAAGTTTTGTTACGCGTCAACTACAAAGGATCACAATATATTAATGATATAGCCATACTCCTTGCAACGGTTACGTCACGAAACGCTACTCTAACATCTGTCACCAAGTAACTTACGTGACGATTGGTTTGGCATATATATATTCTTATTTTTTTTGTCATTTCATTACTATGCATGTTATTTAAATTAAATAAAAAATGATATGAACTACTCGAATTAATTAATTGAAAATAAGTAAAATACACTCGTTAATCCATTTGACGAATTAAATTGTTGTGACAGTGATTACTGTACTTAGCTGCGGGGGGTTTGTGATATAGGGCCACGACTTGGAGGAGAATGACATAAGGTCGACGCATTGGTACGAAAATAAGGCAGCGTCATTCCGTGCGTGACGTCGGAAAGCTGGTACAGGTTTTACGCAGGGGATTCTTATGCATATAATTAGAACCTTTATCTCTAGTCGTAGATTCGCTGCTGCATAATCCATATTGTAGGCCATATACGACATTGAAACTGGCTTTTCATTTAACTACTCGGTTATAATTTACGTTCAATATTTACTATATTTAAATTTATTAATTAGAATTAAAAACAAATGAAAACAAACATTACTCTACTAAACATGAAAGAATATACTTGTTGGATACAACTTCTTAATAGCACATTATATCCTTTGTTACCTTTTTTTTAATTACCTATTTTCGAGTGCGTGGTAAATTACAATCACTGATGATAAAGTTTGATTGATATTCAAACAATGAAAGATTAGTAGCGCACTGCATATGTATAAAATAAGTTGATCTATTGTATTGATTAGTTTACATTAGTGCATATTTAATTTGTATATACCTTCCTTTAAGACAGGGATAATACGTGCAGAACTGTATACATACAATTATGTATAGAATATATGTCTTTTCATAAGCATTAAAATTGATTAAATTGGCAAAATGTGCTATGAATGTAAGGCTCTTTCTAAAAACGGTCGAAATTTGGTCCTGATAAAACTATATACATTTTTCTATTAGATATAATTGTCAGCAAAATTGGGGTTTAAAGTTGAATGGCTTCTTTACAGTATAGATAACGGTTTAAGTTCCGCAATAACAAGTTTATATATATATATATATATATATATATATATATATATATATATCAGTATAAAAAAGAATTCATAACAATGTAGTATACGATACAGCAAGTACACGAGTATTTTGTGAACATCCTGTCCCCAATTTATAAGTTTTACATGTATAAAATTAAGTAGCAGTAAGGATTTCAAAATGCATAATTATATTTTTCTTCAGGTGATGTGTTGAAATAACGCATGGGGAGATTATTTACAATACACCGATAACAGGTAATACTGCCTTGACAGTGGCAGTAACTTCCTGGTTGAAGTTGTCACATTTATTAGGACACAAAAGGAAGTTGAAATAAACAGCATATGACATTTATTCAGAATGAATACAACTAAAATAGTAAAGTTATATATTTCTTATAATCAGGTTAATCATTATAACTAGTGGAATTCTTCAATGTATGTATGTCAATAAAGTAAATCATCATTTATAGAAAAATATATACAATATATTTCAGATACCAGTGCAATTGTTATTATTTTCTAGTGGTATCCACCGCAGTTACCCGTAATACCATTTTTTTTTAAATCATTTGTAATTAGAAGCTTTTCTTGTCCAATTAAAGAGATAAATTGATATCATATTAAAACATAATTTTGACCACTGAACATCAGTTAACTGTAACATAAATATCAGTGTAAATTGTTTTCAAAACGTATCCCTAAAGTATAGAACAAACAAGTCTTCGGGAATAATGTCCATCCAAAATCCGTTTGCATTGTTTCAACTTCAGTTCATATTTCATCTCTGATATATTTGATGAACATGATTTTGTAACAGTTTTTCAGCGTGGTAAATAAACACTATGTTAATTCGACTACATGTTTAAAACGACAATAAGTCCAGTGCATATTGTAGGGCTAAATAAACTGATTCATGAATTTTCATATCACATAAATATTTATGTCAATTTATATTCGGTGTTCAAAATAATATATCGTTCCATTAACATAGTTCATTATCGTTAGCGCGTGGGAGTATAAATGATGTATGCCGACTATATATGATGTGAAACATCAAGTATTGTCTGTAATGACGGATGCAAACCTGGATATCACGTTTGAGGTGTAGAAATAAATGTACACAGGATTGCATCAAATGTACTGATCATCAAGACGCTGCATCCAACAAACTGAATCTAAATGGAATAGGATACTGTACAGAATGTAAGGAATCTAACTATTTTACAGATGAGTTGTATCAGTGTCAGTCTTCTTTCTCCTTAGGCTGTAAAGCTTTCACTTCCAAATATCGATGTTTATTTTGCGTTGAGGACCACATAATAGATTTTCAAAATCCGTTTAATTGATTTGTGTATATACTGGTGTATTTCTCCTGTCTGTCTAATAGATGTTGTTCTTGAAAAGAAGGATATTACATCACATCTATGCAGGGGTATGTCTTGTGATAAGTGTCAAGATTGATGGCTTTTGTATATGGATGGCATGATACAAGTTGTGGAAAGGTCTGCTTCTCCGTTAATTACAGCTCCTGTTAATGCAAAAATGAATTTACTGGTTGAAATTGTGATACGTGTATCAGAGCTATATACAGGATTAACTGCACGTTAATCTCTCCAAGCAATTGTGAAAATGGCAATTGAATTGGTTGCGAACTTGTATTAATGGTCACTATAATTTGCGACATGGACTGTCCAAGCAACTGTTAAAACAATTTTGATAAGTGTAGTTTAGGTTACAATGAAAACCGTGTAAGCGAGCGGTTTAATGAATGCATACCTTTAAAATATCGATTGACAAGTCAGCATTCTTGCCCAGAACATTGTTATATCCTATACGTATGGAAAATACAACAGGAGTTTGCATATTATGTAAACAAAACTTTACAGGATACACATTTAATGAATGCATCGATGGACTGTATATATGCCATGCCATAGCTACTTTAATCACTACCCCAAAGCAGGATGGAAAGAGAGAGAAAGAGAGGGTGAGAATTAGGTCATGATCCAATATATTTTGCATATCGTTTTTTTTCTGCTGCTTTTTTAAATCTGTAAATCAGTACTGTATCATAGTCTGCAGTCATTCGATGTAGGGTATAACATGGAATTAGACCATACTAAAAAAAACGAACGTCTGTAGAACTGCTTGTAAACAGTAAAGATACTCGTATAGATAATCTAGTAAGCTATAAAACTGAATAAAACAGGAAAAGCGTTTCGAAAGTATTATTATAGTCTTTATTTCATATTAACGGAAGTACTTAACATTTTTGATAAAACACCCTGACGTCTGGCATACAAGTCCAAGCATTATGAACTAAGCGTCTGGCAAGAAATGATTAACAGATACTTCAATTAACGGCCTTGATAATTCTCGGGCAGGGATCGAACCCACGAAATATCGGTTACGAGACTCACGCTTTATCCAATGGACACCACATGAATCAAGACTTTCCACCCTTACACACACTAGGAATTACATGGATTTCCACCAACACGAAAAGGAAAACTCAACCTTAATTGAAAAATTCCACTATTTATTTAATGATAAATCAGGGTTGTCAACTCAGATATAAACAATAACAAAACATGAGTTCGGTTAAAATATCATGTGTGGGCAATACACAACTCTTCCGAACGGCGAATATTTTAAACGAAGCCGTTTTTATACAAGTTAGATAAAGATGTATTTTTCACAGCAAATATGAAAGTTCCATAAAGAAATTCTGACAAAACAATGCTCGTATTGATCCCAGCATTACTTATTACTACGAGTATTACAAATACTGGAAACAAAGTAAGGGCTGATCAGGTTTTATTCTGGTTTGATACCCCGCACGTGATAATAGGTAAAAAAAGAAAAGATGATGTTGATTATGGCAACCCAACAGCGTATGACGCTTTGGTGTCTAGACTACCCGTTGAATTAGAACATTCAATTAGGGATCTTATTTTGGGGGCCATACCTGTAAATAGCTGGACCTCTAGATTCCTCTACACTAGGGCATTTATGATTTGTTCGGACATACTTCTTGATACTCTTTTTTTCTTGTTGTTCTCCCTTTTATCATGATAACGATAGCAATCCCCAGGTGAGAAGTCAGAACGATTTCTTTACTTTGGTGGAATTTGACAAATCGAGAATAACATTGATACTGTAAATTCAATTATTTAGGTATAATGTAAAATAATTCATGACTTTATTCTGTTTCTCGCCATATTTTTCATCTTGAGATTTTCTCCGATCAATTGTTTTGAAAGCTTCCTCCGCATTTTGGGGGCAATTTTAAACTCACTAAAACTCAGATTTTATTAAGATTTATAGTATGTTATTTTTACAAGATAAGCAATTAACACAATTCAATCGCAGTGACAGACCCAGCAATTTCAAGCTGAAAAACAAACGTAAAAACACATAATTATGTACATATAGTTTAATTTGGCTCGAGAATGAGCTTAAAATTACAAAACGTATTCATCATAAAATTGATTCTGTAAATATAAGCAAACTGTAAGCATATAAATAAAATAAAAATAAATCAATCGAGTTAAACGGTCTTCAAAATTGTATAAAACATAGAAAGGGTCAACGATTTACACGGTGTTCATTTAACACTTTGTAACTAGCCATATATCTTGCTTATTCTATGAATTAATGCCCTGGTGAAGAACATAAACTATTTATGTTTTGATGAACGGTAATTGTGATCGGTATCACGGATATGTAATGTCCAATACCTTTTCCTCAATTATCATTTAGTTGGCAGAAATGCGACTATTCATACTTCTACACGTGATAGAGGACATTATCCGGGGCCGTGAAGATGCCCGTGCTGCAGTCGTTGTAGTTCCTTTCGTTCAGAAAATAGGCTTTCATTTAGCTTGGACAATGTGCTAAACATGGTCAAGGGCATTATAGACCACAACCGGTGTTACATATATGTGTGTGTCTCTTTGATTTATGTAAATTGTCTTTCTATTTTCCAATTATAAAAAATAATGTGCAAACGATCTTATTTAAGACAAGACATATTACCTGTCTGAAGATAACACATACTGAATGATAATCAGATAAACATATAGAAATCGGCAAAAAAGGAAGGTATAAATAAGAAAAAATACGTCGACTTAGGTATTAACCAATGAAAACGTACTTTATTAATGCAATATTATTCGGCCCGGAACATTGAAAGATCTGTAAACAAATTAAAAACAATAATATCCGACGACGAGATTGACAAAATAACCTTAAATTCTACAGTATCCCGCGAGATAGAGAGGAGATAAAAGGTTGTTAGGTAAGTTCCCGGACTATATCCGTCAATCATGTAGAACATGAGTAAATTTTCTATTTAGTGATTAAAGAAATCGTGTTCAAAGCTATTTAAAATGTGTTTCAAAACTGAACATGCCTGTCCTTTTTGTGGATCAAAACGTTTATTTAAAGTAGCTACAGGAAAGATCCAAGAAATTCCTCGTAGTTTTTAATTTATGAATTTAGACATTGCAACATGTATCGTTAAAATATTTTACCGTTTAAGAACCCTTACTTCACCAGACGCCGGTTCAGAGATAACGATCTCATCAATGTGGAGCCAATCATGTATTACAATACTGCAGTACGCATCACACATATATAGTGTATAAATTACAAAGCTCGACACAAAGCAACACTGTGCGTTCTTTGTATTTCAAAATCTTAATTATCATAACATCCAATGGGACTTGAACATGTTTTCCTTCTACAAGCTTTGACATTTTTAGGTTAATGAGTGTAAAGAAATTTCTTATAGTTTAAAACAGATTGTTCACAATAGTTTGAAATGATTTAAATCACCATTTATTGTAAGTTCTTTCTTCAAATGATAAAAAATTAACATGTTTTATTATGATGTATTGATTGTGATCACAGTAGTAACATAGTAGATATTTTAAGAAAAGTATATTATTGATAAAGGTGTATGTCACTAAACTCTGTGGTCGATTGATTAGTATCTGGTTCTTGAAGTACAATGTTTATCTCTTGTCATGTCTACTGTACGTTTCTATATAATCAAACTGTTTTTGACTTTAAAAACAATTAGCATGTGTTTATAAACTGTGTTTTATGCCAAATAAAAAGTTAAAAAATAAAGAAAGTGCATATAAAAATTTAGAAATATTTACTCGATATATTATTCCTGCTGTATTTGGACATACTGAATGGGATCAAATGAGATTGTTATATCAATATTCACATATTCAGTTAAGTTGATATGTTGAGAGATAACAAGAGACTTTATTTTCCGTAAACTAACGACAGGTAAAACGTCCTTGACATATACATAACTTCCTTATTTACGTTAGTTTCTTTTACACGAAAGAAGATCCGTTTGTGATTGAAGATTGATATTACATAAAACGGACTAAATTATTGCTAAAATGGTAAGTATGCAACGCTTGTTACTTATCATTTGATATACGCAATTTGCAACGATAACCTTTTATCGAGTGGTCGATATGGCTATATACATGGCAGTATAAAATATAATATTTATTGGAAAGATATTGTAAAAATTTCGTGCGACATAAGATTAGTGAAAGTAAACAAAAGTGAATCAGTCATTTCTCATATAACTGTTAAAAATTAGACGCTACAAAATTTCTCAGAATAACTTATTTGACCATTATCTATTACATGTGAAACAAGTTTAGTAAATTTGTGAGTCAGTGGACGATTTTTTTTATGAAACATAAGAATAAGAATATCAAATGGAATAAGGGTAAATATTCAAGAGAAAAATGAATAATGAAACCCAGTGCAAAGTTTAAACACTAAATAATGTATATTAAAAACAGAAGAAATACTTATCAGTCAATAATTGTTTGATTTACAAACCGTATTATACGGCCCGTATTATTGTCATGCTGCAAAAGTGTTACCAATCGAATGTAAGTGGATAGTGTAACAAATTGCAGACGACGCCTTTGCGTACAATATAAACTTTAACAATTTAATGTTTAACAAAATTATGTGTTGATACATTCCTGAATACTTATTCGTCACATCAATGCCACATTTGTTTCGAAATCTTTGGTGTAAATAAGCTACGTATGGACATCGCGATCTCCTTATACATGTATCAGTGAAATCATAATGCCACAACTATACCTGGATGCACACAATCGCGAGAGTTTCTTGAAGCGGAAGTTTCCTGGATTACAGTATTGATTTCGTATACTGGTTAAACATTATTCATATTTATTTTGATATATTTCAGATACCAGTACGATTGGCACTTTTTCTACTGGTGACCACTGCACATACAGGTAAAGTCAACACAAAAACTATTCATTCTGATTATAAGCTTATGGAAAGATAAATATCATTATATTAAATTCATATGAGATTACTTATCACATTGAGTTATAAATAATTTTACGGAACGCGCTTATATTTATAATGTCCGAATAGACTGACGCACATAGTTTCTCAGATTGTCAGATTGTCAACCAATGTCTAGAAGATAATTGCATCTGTTGTGCAAACAACGAAGACTCTTCATGTAATGGACAGTGCAACAGGGGATGTAAGCATAAATATCCTTGTAAATGGCATGCGATATTGACCATGTCTTCATTTATTTGTAATGAGAAATTTAGTGATACCATATAAACAAAGACTTTTGTATATGATTATCTAAAGGTTAGTATATATCTTAACTTATAAAATGATCATTAATAGTGCATTTATTTTAAGGGAACAAAAACAGCTTTTGTTTGATTGATCTTATGTTAAATAGTGTGCATTTGTAATGCTAACGACAACTAATACTTTTTTTCATTCCATGAAAATTGATGCATCGTCAAATTAATAATCTCTTAACAGAGTGCACAGTTGTCAGTGTGGTGGACGATCAATGCGGGATGGCTAACTGTACATGTTGTGCAACCAACAGCTGCACGTCCAATGGAGTCTGTAATGAAGGATGTAAACCTGGGTATCACGGAGGTCGATGTAGAAACAAATGTCCAGAAAACTGCATCACATGTACAGATCATCCCGACGCTGGTGTGAACAGACAAGACCTTAACGGAATAGGATACTGTATAGAATGTAAAGGAGGTCACTACTTAACAATTGAGTTGTACCAGTGCCAGTCTACTTGCTCCTCCGGAAGTAAGTTTTGCACTTAAATGAAATAAATTATATGATAAAAAACTGTTTTTCTTCCTAATAAACATATAATACTAAAAGACCAATTTGATGAAATGGCGCAACAAAGAAAAGCCAGCAACAAACTAGTTAACTAAATATATTTTAATTATAAACAAGTAACACATATCAATATGAATATCACAACATACAGTGTCTTAAAATTATTATAACAAATTAGTTTGACCCTTGTCTGATTGATAAAATTTAAATATAACCTGAGTAATCCAATAGATATGTCCTTTATCCATATGTAAGTCCGAAATTAATTCCACACTGTTGAATGACCCACACTTGATGAATTGCTGCCAAAAGCAAGTCTTCTAAAACAAGTCTCTTCCACAAGTCTACAGGTCTCCTCTACAAGTCTGCTCTCCCTAAAACCCCCTTCTTTATATATACTTGAGCAAAATATTCTAGAAACAACCATACTATTCTTCAAAAAAGAATGTTCTAAAGTTTAAACAGGTTACATAAGACTTCTAGAATTTTCCATAGAAAGAAAGTTACAATAAACAAATATACCAGTAAACAAGTTATTTTTAGAATAGGGATCGCCTAATAGATCACTCCAGAAGAAAACTAGTACACAAGTTATTCTTAGAATAGGGAGTTCCCTCTACAGTGTTGTGTATACATAACAAGGTTAGGTGTAATATGTAACAGACCAAAGACCATCAGTAAAATGTAAGATTGTAATAAAAATATAATATTCTTATGAGGTTAATTAGTATATTGCATAATTTTATTGGGTATAAAAAAACAAGTGGTCAAAAAGCGGTTATAATGTTATAATGATCGTTACACATCTATTCTTAGATTGCCAAAGTGTTAACCAATGTGAAGAATACAACTGCAGGTGTTGCGCATACGACGATTGTTCAAAAAATGGATACTGTAACGGAGGCTGTAAACCTGCATATCCAAGTATTTAATATATGTTATTTAAATGTTAAAAAAAAAACATTATTCAAAATTACGAATTTGCAATAATATATTAATAAAGACATCTAAATATAATTAAATCATATACATCTGGTTTTATATTTGAACAATATATATCAAATTACGGTATGTAAGCTTTTATTTCAGTTTAGTTAGATGATATTTCTAAGTAATGGTTTGTCAGTGTAGTGAAGAAACACTATTTTATTTGAGTATACCTGTTGCTCAAATACCACACATCTACTTATGATTATGGTTTATTAATGACTTTCATATACCGTATGAATATTAATGTATATGTATATACAGCGGTCAAATCAATATTTTATAACAGAGTGCATAGTAATCAGCAAGGTGGATCAACAGTGCGGGATGCCTGACTGTAAATGCTGTTCAACAAATACATGTACATCAAGTGGAGTCTGTAGTGACGGATGTAAACTTGGGTATCACGGCGGTCGGTGTATAAACAAATGTCCAGAAAACTGCATCAGCTGCAAAGACCATCCAGACGCAAGCCAGAACAGACCACATCTAAACGGAATTGGATACTGTACAAAATGTAAGGAAGGGCACTTCTTTGCTGACGATCTGTACCAGTGCCAATCTACTTGTTCCTCGGGGTGTAAAGCTTGCACTTCCAAATCCCAATGTTCATCTTGTGTTGATAGCCATATACCGGATTTACAAAATCCTGGAAGCTGCATATTATGTGATAGGGTTTGCTCGTCTTGTCAGTCTAATGGGTGCAGTTCATGTAAAGAAGGATATTTCATCACATCAATACAAGACTTTGATCTTTGTTATGTGTGTCCAGATGGGTGTTTGTCTTGCGTATCAAATCGCTCGTGCACAACATGTGTTAACGGATGGTATGGTACAAATTGTCAGAAAGTCTGCTCCATTGGTGTAAAAATTTACTGGTCACAAGTGTGATACTTGTATCAGAGGGAGATACGGACTTAACTGCACAGGCATATGTTCCAATAATTGTCAAAACAGCGAATGTGAAACAACATCTGGAAATTGCTTTAAATGCGTAGGTAACCATGTTATGCCAACATGTGATTCGTGTATCAATGTGTACAATGGAAAAATGTCTACAGGAAAAAAAATGCTGGAAATATGGATCGACATGTCAGCGTCCTTGTCCAGAGAATTGCAATAACTTATTGTGTATGAAAGAATCAGGAGACTGTTTATCATGTACGCCAAACTTTGAAGGCAAAGTCTGCGATCATTGTGTTGATGGTAAGTACAACAAAAATTGTTCATCAAGTTGCCCAACACATTGCACTAATAATTCATGTAAACCTGACAATGGTAACTGTTTTGCCTGTTCTTTCAATCAAACATATGGACAGAAATGCAATACAACCTGTCCACCAAACTGTCTTAAAGGAACATGCAAGAAAGAAGATGGGCACTGTGATAGTGGCTGTGTATCTGGTTACTCTGGGGAAAAATGTGATCAATGTCAGGCAGGAAGATATGGGGCATATTGTGAACACAACTGCTCCTTGAATTGCATAGATACTATATGTGATAAAGGAAGCGGTGATTGTGTAGCTTGTGTTAATAGTAACTACTTAATGCCTAAATGCGAAAATTGCACCGCGGGATTATTTGGTGTGAACTGTAACATAAAATGTTCGGTAAACTGTAAATATATACTTTGCGAAAAAGTTACCGGAAAATGTTCCTTGGGTTGCATAGGGAATTTCTCAGGTGAAACGTGTAATGAATGTGTAATAGGTAAATTTGGGAATGAATGTGTCTACGATTGTTCTAAAAGTTGTTTAAATAACATTTGTGAGGTAACGTCCGGAATATGTGAAGACTGTTATGCAAACTTTGCTGGAAGAACCTGTGCAGAATGCTTCGATGGACTGTATGGAGTTGAATGTAATCAAACTTGTCCACCTAACTGTGTGGAGAACATCTGCGATCAGCAAACTGGTATTTGTAAAAATGGTTGTTCTGGGGGATATTCTGGGGACATGTGCTGCTTAAATAACTCTTTCTGTGAGAAATGTTTGTCAGCCGACGAATGTGATAGCTGTATAGATGGGAAACACGGGCAAACATGTGATTACGACTGTTCAGTGAATTGTAAGCACAGGTTATGCAATAGAATGAATGGATCTTGTTATGGTTGCAATGATGGTTTTCGTGGACCATTTTGTTCTGATGCTATCTTTCGACCTAATAAACAAGATGATAACAATATAGCTGCTCCAATTACTAGTACGTTAAGCGCTATAGCGATTTTATCCCTGACAATAGTGTTTATCGTCTTGTATCATCGTCGACGGTATGTATATTCATATATACTTAGTCATACTTACCATTCTACTGTGTATCTGTGTATCTTAATATTGATACAATAAATTATATTCAACCGACATATATTTATAATCGAAAAATAAAGAGAGAATAAATGTCGAATCCTTCGAAATGCCGCAAACCAGCCTTTTATTTTGAATAAGATATAAGTGTTTTATGCATATAAAACATAAGTAATGTAAAAATATTTTGCCTACATAACAATTTACACACAATAAATTCACCCGTTTGATGCCAATATGGATTTCCTTAAACGAACGAAATGGTCAAATTTCAAGAAATTTGCAGCTAATACATACCGTAAACGGCAGTCCTCTATCTGTTAAAATATTATATATTAAAAGAAGTGATTTTCAAAATGATATCAGTGGTCTATTGGCACTTGCCAAACTTTCATTTCAGACAAGGGCATGTTATAGGAAAGGGCACTTGAAATAGCCCTTGGCGATTTATATAGAAACAAGGCATGGCAGGATCATTTCAAATAACGCCAGGCACGTGAATATGCTTATGGTGTAACCGTGGTCCGTCTGTATTTAAGAACATGTGATAAAAATGTGTCTTTTTAAACCTTCAGTCACAGTCACAGTCGTGATAGTTAAAAAAATTCATTTACAAATTATACATTTTCTACTGTCAAAATCGTTTCCGATGACATTGAAATGTGTGCAATTATGAGTACATTAATCATCCCAGTTCATGCTTTATAACATCCTTTTTGTTGGTTGCGTGAAAGATGTAAACTTCGAATACTTAAACCAGGAAATATTTCTGATCGCAACAAGCTGAATATACTTCAACATTTACTTTTTTCATATACGTCGGCATTCGTGTTTCCCGTTCGAAAAGTCTTCAGAGATTCCTTGATAGATATGTTATACATTTTTTATTTTTTTTGCTTTTAGATACACTAGAATGAAAGAGAACAGTCCAAGATGTGAAGAAACAGAAGAACGAATATACGAAAATGCGAATATAAGTAAGTGTTTTAATGATAACCGCGTTATCAAAGTCAAAAAACAAACCAGATAAAACTTTGAGAAAATACACCGTTTCAAGCATTCTACATATTGCTTAAATAAATGTAAGTATCATTTAAAATACATTAATTTGGTTGTTTAAGAGGTGGCTAAACTAAGTAAACGGCCTATTATTTGAATGTTTGTGTTGTTGGATATGAAGTTGAGCTTTTATGTAAACATTGTAGTTACAATCCAGCCTGCGAGACCAGCGTCGGAGACAACTCAAAACATGAGGAAAGAACATACACAATCTGTACACAATGAAGCATTGACTATTCCTTTGAATGAAATGAAATTTTCGAAGTCAGACGATCGTGATGAATCCAATTATTACAAAACTCCAGAAATATCGAGCACGAAAATTCAAGTCAGCAGTTTGGCAGATCATGTTAAACGGCAAAACAGTGCATTGTTTATCAAGGAGTTTCAGGTGGGTAGAAAAAAAATGAATCGAGTATAAGATTCCACTCGGGTATTATATTTTTAGTAAATAAACATTAATATTTCTATAGATCAAAACACGACTATCCAGATACTAAAATCAATCCGATGTTCATTTCATTCCCGGCTCGAGCTCCATTGTTTTCCATTAATTGTATCAGCGTGTTTTCTGGATTTCAGTTTCTAATTAATTTAGAGACGTACCCGTTTTCTTATATATTTTTGTTCTTTTCCTTATATGAGCAATATATGCGTGTTCATGTTAGGTTTGAAAATACAATTTCTTTTCAAATAGAATATCATATTCATTAACATTGTTCATTCTTTATAAATGATTCGTTTTATTTTGTATGTAGGCATTACCAAAAGGTCTATTGAAGCCGTGTACTGATGCACGGAAACCAGAGAACCTCGCTAAAAATAGATACAACTCAATATATCCATGTAGGTAAAAACCGTGTCACTCTTGTGAACATTGTATCATATCATAATGAAATTTCTATATTGGTTAAAATGGGTACGGCACTACGTACATTTGAAAACACGTAGTTGTAGTTTTTGTAAATTAGTTTAAATAGATGGTATGATTGGATAGGCAAGATATATTTTTATTGCATGAAGTATAGTATAAACACATTGTCAGTCGAGAAATGAAGATATTTTGTGAAAGTAGTTAATATTTTCCAATAGTTTTGTTTCTAAGATAAATACGAAGGAAATTGATTAGGAGATTACACAATAAATTATATACATATCAAGATGTCCACTTGATTGTTAAAAATAGTCTTGAATTATACAACTACATGTTTCATGATATCTTTACTAAAGTAATTTGTAATTGCACTAGATAATTTATCTACAACTAATTTGCACAGTTTATGCCTAATAAAAATATAAATGTCACTTCAATAACAGTATCAACATAATTGTAATTATGTGTTAAGCAGCCATCAAATAGTGTCTACATTTTGAATTTATCTGTAAAGTTTAAATCAAAACATTCATTAGCACATGTTGATATTTTTGACGTTTTCAAACTTCCCAAAATAATGTTTTTAATTGATATACTTACTACTGTGTTTATTTTATTTCTAGATGACGATGATCGAGTCAAGCTCAATCCACCTGGATCCGACTTCATCAACGCCTGTTATATTGATGTAAAGCATTATTTATAAAGATGTGTATATTTTCCCATTTTTATTTGAATAGTATACATTTGTAATGTAATCTTTTGTTTATAAATAGTTTATTTTCATTTATGAACTACAAAGATTCATTGAGAACAATAGAAAGAAGCTTATAAAGAAATGCATTGCACAAAAAGAATGAGCAAGATAAAATGCATTAAATAAATGTAATTTGTGTGTAACAATAATAGTCGCCTATCTAACAATTGATTACATACCTGTGTTGTAGGGGTACAAGAAGAAAAGAGAATATATAGCATCATTAGGTAGCTATCTCATTTGTGCTATATATCTATAAGTCTGCTGCTTTATATGTATTACAATAAAAAAAAGGTATTTGAGTTATTGTACAACATAATGTTTTCTTTTCCTAACGATGCAGAAAGGCATATATCAATATTGAATCTATTTAAATATTTAACACATAATGTAAAGTAAGTGTTTAATTTGAGATGTATCAACGAATAAATTGAAATTTATGTTTATTTTTATTTACGAGTCATTTGAATGCAATTAATTAGTATACATAATTGGAAATAACATATAATGAAAAGAAATACTTATCATATTTTTTTCTAAGGTCCAATAGTAAAGGTAACTGAGGATTTTAAGACATTTTGGCGAATGGTGTGGCAGGAAAATACAGAGAAGATTGTTATGGTTACCAACCTCTTTGAAAAAGGCGTATGGCATTTTATTTTCTTATCGCTTCTCCAAATATTTCTAATCTATTTGTGCATGATATATATTCTTTATGTCACAAATATGTTTTGAAAGGCTGTAATACAATTTTAATTCATAAATTATATTATAGACATATCAACATTTTTATATGTAAAATGAACTAGAAGTATTTGTAGGATGGCAGATTTTTAAAATTGTTTCCAATAAAGCAAATACCATGTTTTCATACAGGCCTGATGTACTGTCGATAAGCATATACTTTATATTTAATAAATAGTAATGATTACATTTGTTTATTTTAGGGAAAAAACTAGGAACATTGAAAGAAAATCTTATCTATGAAGGTTATTGTTACAAAGTTTATTTCAGGGAATGAAATGTGAGAAGTACTGGCCAGACGTTTGTGGAACAAATAGCTATGGTGACGTCATAGTCACGTGTAATAGCGAGGAAACCTTCGCAGAATTCACGCTAAGTTATCTTACCGTATTTAAGGTGAGGTTTCTGTTCTTTACTTTTTTTTTAAAAGGAAATTTTATATGTCGACTCATATAAATTTAATTAGAACTTTTATATGATATATCAAAAATGTATGACCATACAAATTATATACCAATAAATGATGCATATGTTTTGTTGTTGTTGTTTTTTTTGTTGTTGTTTTTTTTGTTCAGTTTTGTTTGGTTTGAATGAATTTATGTAAGATCTAATAAAATTGTTTGTCTATAGGGGGGGCGAAAGGAGAGCCCTGTATCACATTCATTATACAGCATGGCCAGACAAAGCCGTACCCGATGACGTCACAAGTATAATAGACTTTAGGCAAAAAGTCAACACAATCAGAACAACAACAAATGGTAGAACGATTGTGCATTGCAGGTGCATTTTTACTCATTTGTCACATCTCTTAAATAGAATAAGCAAATGTCGATGTCCATATAGCAAGATCGATAAATATTAATTCCAACAAAACAATATTTCAATTTGCAATGAATTCTTTAAACTTACTGTATTAAATCATGTATATTTATAGAATATAGATATATGAATTTAACAGAAATGAAAAAAAAAAAGTTTCGATATACCTATAATTTGATATCATATTCAATGCTTAGACTTGGCACCAGACACCCGGTATGAAATATTGTCTCGCTTTCGATGTGTTTCTTTACATCCTTTTAACTACTCAGCGCGGGTGTGGGGAGGACGGGGACATACATCGCCCTGGACATCCTGACACAGGAGGGGGAGACAGAAGGCACGGTGGACGTTTTCGGTCGTGTGTCAAGAATGAGGCACCAACGAACACACATGGTGCAGACATGGGTTCGTGGTTTACTAATTATATGTATATATATATTAATGTCAATCGTTTGTGTCATCACTTCATTAGAAAGTAAGTGTATCGCTAATGAGAAATAATGATAAAAAATAGCCCAACAGTAGCATTACTCAAGATATTAAATGTATTTGACATACACCCGTAATATTAAATGCTTATAATACATGCCACATACGTATCCATACATAAATCCTCACACAGTTCGAGAGGAGATGGGGGATATCAGTTGACATTGTGATCAAGTTTGCTAGTATCTGTAATGATCTGTAAAAACAATACTACATCATAAATATCTTAGTAACAGGATTAAAGTATTTGTCGAATTTCGAAAGAAAATGGTTATGAAATTTAGTAACTATTCATCATCTAAACGTTCCATTAATTAAAATAAAGACTTTAGTTTAGAAGGTAGGTAGTTCGATCCCGGAAATGGACGAAAACGGTTCTCATTATTTAAATCTTGTTAAGAGGAATTCGCCTATGTTGTAAACTCATCTTTATTTTTTTTTCAAATGAGAAAATTAAGCAATTTAAATATGAATTATAAGTATTTAAATGATGGATATCATTGATATAAATGTTTACATATATGTATATATCTATATATTTCGATTGCCATATTATTTACTTTATAAACATAACAGGAACAATACGAATATCTTCATCACGCTTTGGTTCACACGCTGACGTTTGACTATCGGCCCATTGCAGCAGAGGAATTCGAGGAATATGTTTCTACATGTAGCGATGCAGTTATGGTTGCTAATTTCAAGGTTGTGACATAGATTTAATAACCTTTCGATTATGCTATTTCTAGCAGTTTTTATTTTTTTGTTTTGTTTTTTTTTGTTGTTGTTTTTTTTAAATGGAATAGTCAAGGTGTAGCATACACGTGTGCAAATCAAAAGGTTTTGGGTTAGCATCGAGTCCGGAGCAAGACAGATTTAATGATCTTCATAATCGTAAAGCTCTCTTTAACAATCAGTATAAGTTGCTTTCCGAAAAACGTGAAAAAAAGTATATTTATATTAACTAAGCAAATAGAAAACATAGGATGTCTATGAAAGTAAATTTTTATTTAATTCATCTAATATTTTAGAAAGTTTCACATTTTGCTACAATTGTTAAGTTTGCCCAAAAATATAATCATCAATAATGTTAATAATAGTGAGTAATATAGAACAAAAAATCGACTGTTATTTGGCTGGCCTACTTCAGAGACTGCATTCCGTAACAGTAAGTGTTCCGGAATCAGAGGGTAAAGCCAAGCAGAGAAACAACATGTTGCAAGATTTAAACCGTAAGGACGCTGATGTACCAGGTACAGTTTACGTTGATATTTTTTTTTTTTGTAATCTAAATTAAACATCGGTGTGATAAACATTTAGTGGTTTCAAGAAAAACTGTCATATCTATACCGAATAAAACATTGCACAATTTTGTTTATGATACTTTACGTACTGGTGGCTATACTTCAAAAGTTGAATGTTTTTATCAAATTTATTTGTAAATAAATTTTAAAGTGTTTTTTTTTTTAATTATTTGTTAATACGTCTACTTGTGTTTACAGGTGATATCGGACGACCACGCCTGTATGAAGGGAAGACAGAGGGGGAGAAGGATTACATAAACGCAATTTATCTAAATGTGAGTTTCATTACTTCCTACTTCCTGATCTGTACAAACACAACATCCCATACAAAATGTCAAACCTATCAAAAGGTATATCCGGATCCATACAATATATCGTTTTCCTAGATCCGTTCTTATTCATGTGAAGTAATATGGTTATTTAAATAAATTTCCTTATAATGAATAACAAGATCCTGTATTCAATCTGACAGCGCACATACCTATAAAAAGAACTAATTGTTTCTTTGTAATGCCATACAATTAGATTGTATTATATTGTTTGGTGACTAGCCATACATTTAATTACCGCATGCTTCTAACTCTATGTATGCAAAGCACAAAGCAACGTCTTTTTTTTTTTTGTTTTCATACCCCCCCCCCCCCCCCCCCCCCCCCCCGAATAAGATTAGGCAACAGAAACCGGAAGCAAATACATATTGGATTTTTTTTTCGCTTTTTTTATTAATTTAACATTACATACCATTTTTATATTTATATTCATAAATTCTTTTTGGCTCTTTTGTGAACAACTAAGTCAATACATCAAATAATCGAATTAATGCAAAAAAATTATGTCATTTCAGTTTAATTTAAACGCTTAATGGATTAATAAACGAATCTGCCAATCACAAACTTCAGTCTGTTGTGAGAAATGCATTTTCTAAACAGTGGTCCATTTGATGATCTGATATGTATTGACATATGCATTTGTATAGAATGGAAATTCCGTCTTAAAGGCAGTATGAATAGTTTTGTTAACATGATATTGCGATAACTTCACTTGATAACTCAACTAGACTGATTTATTCTTACATAAAACAGAGACAAATTTAGCTGACTATATGCATGACCTAGAATGTACTTCAATTTCACCTTCAGTGTTATATATTGAAGATTGTCTTGCAGTATTGTTTCCTTTAAAAATAAGAATAAATATGTAGTATTCTTAAATATGCATATATAAACAAGGTTATGCTGATTGAAATTCTACCAAACAATGGGATTTGTTACCGGCATCGTGCGGAATAAATATTTAGACACATCGTACTTGTTTCAATGAAAGTCGAATTTAATATTTGTTTTCCAGGGTAAAAGCCAATCGCAGACTCCGTGATGTATGCTTAGACTTTCATCATAAATATTAGAAGCAGTTTAACAAAATTACGATAAAAACTTATACGTGGGAGCTATATTCTTTTCTAGTCATAATGTATAAAGAGTTATATATATGTGTTATATAAAGTGTTTGATTAGTTTATGCTCATTTCGTTTCTAAATATAGTCTTGAAATAAATTGCTTAACAGTTGAAACGTTTTAATTTATGTACTTATAAACTAACCCGTAAGCAGCATCATCAACAAGCGCAACAAACCAGCTGTATGTTTTCCAGAGCTACAGACAGAAGCACAGATACATCATGGCTATGACCCCTTTACCCGAAACTGTCACTGATTTCCTAACAATGCTGATACAAGAAAATGTGTCCTGTGTTGTTTCATTGGATGATGAACATTATGAACATCAACTAGAACATCATGTAAGATTTATTATATAAAGAAAACACAATAAAAGTAGTAGTTGTTGTTGTATTGGAGTTTACCGTCGCTGCGATAATATTTCAATCATATAGCGACTTCCAGCTAATTACAGATGGAGGAAGACCCCGAGCAATTAAAGTAATATGAACAGAATAGACTATATGTTTATATATAAACCGTGTTGCTTTACGCTGTTTTGTTTGAGCTCGTATACTGTTAAGTATATCATATTCAGGCACAAGGGAAACTTTTTTATATGAATCTAATACCTGAAATATATTATCAGACACGAGTTTCAAACGGGAATATTTATCTTGAAGATAACGTTTTGTATCTAGGTCAGTTTTGATTTAGGTACACGTAATCTATTTAGGTTCCTTCCTTTTAATCTGTAAAGTAT
>CM037784.1:22390903-22440903 GCA_021229015.1 Solen grandis
TGGATCAAGTACACCTTTCATGAGTGATAGATCTGCCTGTTTTACACATGCTAAACCATGTACCACATCAAGCCACAGTGGCCGTTTGGTAGCCCTAAGAATATGTTGCTCTTCTACCAATGCCTCAAGGAACTGTCCACAATCTTGAACATTTAGTTTTGTAAGAGACAAGATTAAAGATGCTCTCTTGTCTTGCTCCATCCCTTTTTCTAAATTGAAATACTTTATGACTGCATCCATCTCAGTTGATTTCCACCATCCAATAAAAGAACAAGATACCAGTATATTAACCAGAAACCTTTGGTTGAAGTATCCAGAAGTCAAAGTTTTCACTAAATGTGTTGTCATCTGAGATAAAAGTTTTTTGTTATGAATACCAAACTTAGCACAAGAAAAGAAGAGGTTTTCAAGGTCATTAGGTGATAAATCTAAAGTTTGATTCATAATTGCTGTCACGGTGATTTTCCGCAGATACAAATTCCTTGAATTTTGACGAGCCAGGAAGTACAGCAAAGTGCTCATTTGGTTACCATTCATGGTGGGCATCAGGACAATAGCAGACTCCTCCAGCAATTGGATCACTTTTGGGGATTCCTTGCTGTCCCTGAGTATTTTTAAAACATCACAGAGCTGTTTTGCTGAAGATATTGAAGAGACTTCTTTTCTTACTCGATCTCTGCACAACTATAATAAAAAGAACAAGAGCAGTCTTTAAGACAGTGTGCTAGACTAGTACTCTGCTTTGGAAGTGTTCATCTAAAAAGGGCCATAATTTGTACAAAATTTCATCAAAAGTTATTTTACTTGTTTGTTTAATGCCACTGAAGACAAAAGTGAGGCAATAAATTAATAAGAATACTAAGATGTATGAAATTGCAAACAAAACTTATACCAAATTTACTAGCACACAAAAATTTAACCAAAATTTCTAAGTTCAATGGGGGACATTATTTACAATGAATTCAGTCAAGAGTTAGCTAACTTGATGGTCTGATGCCTCTGTACACCTATGTGAAGTTTCAAATAATCCCATTACTGAAATAAGCATGATAGTATATTGTATGTAAAACTATACCCATATTTTTAAGTCCAAAAAGGGCCATAATTTGCATTAAATTTGGTCAAGAGGTATCATACTTAGTTTGTTTTACCCCCCCCCACCTTAGTCCATAATGAAGTATTAAATTAATAAGTATAGCTAGTTACTAAGATATATGCATGCTAGTAACTTGCACAAAAATCTATAAGATGTGACGCTTCAGGTGATATCAGGGAGAGAAGAATAACTAAACATACTCTGTATAGTCTAGCTAAAAATACAAGAATAAAGATGAAACACCTAGTTCTTACATATTCTCAGAATTGACCTAGTGACCTACTTCTTGACATAATTTTGAACTTATCCAAGGTGTTATATAGAAAAAACATTCTAATCATGTTTCAAGAAGTTTCAGGGAAAAAATTTGGCCTCTAGAGTGTTCATAAGGTTTTCTAATATTTGACCCTGCAACCTACTTTTTGGACCCAAATGATCCAATTTCAAAATCATCTGAGATACTGAGGAGACAAAACTTGAACAGAAGTCAGAAATTTTGTTTTGGTCGAATGAAAAATGTGGCTTTTGTATTCAGTTGTAGACATTAGAAATAATAGTATTCTGTATTTCATGTGAACAGTTATGAAGGAAAGTTATCAGCTGTCAGTTGGAATGCTCCAATATTATTTTTTAGCATTTTTCATTGATATTTTGACACTAATTCCTGATGGGTGCCTTTCAGCATCCTGCTGAAGTTGGTTACCTTGTTTTTAATAACAGTCCATTTACGATAATTCGGTCTGCGGACTGACTGAAATGTTCGAAAAATTGTGTCATCAGAATTACCGTGTTTACCTACTGGTGAACAATTTGTGTATTTGTAAGACAATTAGTTGGCTTATGATATACATGTATATAAAATATAGAACACAGTTATGTCTTATGTTTTATTTTATTCTTCATAAAATTCATAAGTCACATATAAAAGCACAACATAGTCAACGATAAACAGTTATTTACAAGCCTTATTTGCAACCTGGGCCCTTCACTGAATTACTTGGAAATTGAAAATTACCCATCCCGATTCAGCCATCCTGCCAGCTGACCTGGGCCCTTCACTGAACTACGCGAATAATAAATGGCAACTTTCAAATGCATCTGTAAATCTACAAATCATTGTTATTGATGGCGTGATATTACTCTTGCAGAGCATACGAATAAAGTAAAGTGAGGTTCGATCACTCACACTGATATGTATAGTTAAATAAAAACAAGAGGGCCATGATGGCCCTGAATCGCTCACCTGAGTACCATTGCTACAACTGATTACAAGGTTTTTAAACAGACAAGAATTCTGATATAACTCAATCTTAAACATTTTAGCCCTGACAATACTACACACCAAATATATAAGCACTGGGCCTTATGGTTTCAGAGGAGAAGACTTAGTGCGGGGTCATTTATCTCCAAAGGGCCACCATTTTGAAAATCTTGATAATGAACCATTAGATGATACTACATACCAAAACTCTAAGCTATAGGCCTTATGGATTCATAGTAGGAGATTTTTTTTAAAGATTTTCCTATATAACTCTATGTAAAACAAGTGACCCCTGGTGCGGGGGCATTTATCACCATAAGGTCATGATTTGTACAATCTTGGTAATGAACCATAAGATGATGCTACATACCAAATATCTAATATCTAGGCCTAATGGATTCATAGAAGAAGATTTTTAAAGATTTTCCTATATAACTCTATGTAAAACAAGTGACCCCTGGTGCGAGGGCATTTATCACCATAGGGTCATGATTTGTACAATCTTGGTAATGAACCATAAGATGATGCTACATACCAAATATCTAATCTCTAGGCCTTATGGATTCATAGAAGAAGATTTTTAAAGATTTTCCTATATAACTCTATGTAAAACAAGTGGGCATTTATCACCGTTTGGCTATAATTTGAACAATCTTGGTAATGAACCATAAGATGATGCTACATACCAAATATCTAAGCTCTAGGCCTAATGGATTCATAGAAGAAGATTTTTAAAGATTTTCCTATATAACTCTATGTAAAACAAGTGACCCATGGTGCGGGGGCATTTATCACCATAGGGTCATGATTTGTACAATCTTGGTAATGAACCATAAGATGATGCTACATACCAAATATCTAATCTCTAGGCCTTATGGATTCATAGAAGAAGATTTTTAAAGATTTTCCTATATAACTCTATGTAAAACAAGTGACCCCTGGTGCGGGGGCATTTATCACCGTAGGACTATGATTTGAACAATCTTGGTAATGAACCATAAGATGATGCTACATACCAAATATCTAAGCTCTAGGCCTTGCAGTTTTGCAGAAGAAGATTTTCAAAGTTTGCATTTTTAAAATCTATTTTTAGCTCCTGTGACCTACTTTTTTAACCAATCTGAATAATTTGTACAACTTTGATAGAGGGCATCATAAGGATGATTCCTGTGAAGTTTGGTCAAAATCCCTTCAGCGGTTCATGAGGAGATGTTGTTTAAAGCAAATTGTTGACGACGGACGCACGCACGCACGGACGACGGACAAAAGGCGATCACAAAATCTCACCATGAGCACATTGTGCTCAGGTGAGCTAAAATTTACTCAGTTTTTTAACACTCTTGACAATCAAGTGACACCTGACAACGGTTTGCATCACCTTAATTGAAATAACCGCCAATCAATTAGCTTTTGTACACATAGGTGAGAAAAATATGCACGCGCGTTAATTACGGTGACACAGCGTCCGAACTACTGTGTCATTGATCAACAACTTGATTGCTTGTTGGACCTGTAATAAAGTTCGAATTGCCGCATTTATCCGAGTAATTGTGAAACGAATTATTGCATTTATTTTATATAAGATGTATAGGAGAACTTGACGGGACCGTGACATTTATTCGAATAATGTCATCAAAACGAAAAATCGCATTCCGACTTATCGTAAATGGAATGTATATAGAATATTGTGATTATTTTTTTACTGATAAATACATGGATGATAAACATTAAAATTATTTGAATATGAATAATTTGATATATATACTTTATGTATATGGCAAATAAACAATGAAAACCACTATATTTAACTTTACAATATGAGCACTTTGTATGTGAAAGGGGGAGGGGGGGCACCAAATAGAGTCCTGTTCTCAAGCACCTGTGCCATTAATATGAAAGTTGAGAGGAAACACGAAGATGTAGCCTTTGAACACCGAAGACAATTTCTAACAAGTCCTGTGACCTAGACTTGACTATTTGAGTTTACTGTCGCTTCGACAGTATTTCAGTCATATAGTGATGTCCAGCTAATTACAAGAGGAGGAAGACCCCGAATGCACTGAGGCATCCGGGTAGAACCATCGACCTACCGCAAGCCAGCTGGAAGGCTTCCTCACATGAAAATCCAAATGACCCTGCTTGGATTCGATCCTACACGGTGAGGGGCTGAGTGAATGTTAAAGTCAGCAACTTTACCCTCTTGCCACAGAGGCCCCCCGCCTGTGACCTTGACCTTTCAAGGATGCATATGGTTGATGCTCGTGACATACCCTTACTGTGAAATTTTATTGAAATCCATCAATGAATGTCCATGTTATGGAGTGGACAAGAAAGCGAGACGGATGGAATGATGGATGGACAGACGACAGAAGTATGCGCACAAATCTATAGTCCCCAACCAGTTTCACTGGTGGGGACTATTAAACAGGCAAATAAATGTTTATATTTCACTTGCTGTTGTTTGTTTACAATGTCATGAATGTGGGTGGAAGATCTAATTTTGATGTTCTTACTTACTCATCAATCAAATTAAGGAATCCGCTGATAATATTTTTAATTTGATACCTTTATGTCATTTTGGTACCATTAACTTCAGAAAGTGTGTGGCAAGCAGTGAACTGTCAACAAGACTTGGGAATGTCAATGACCTTTCTGTCTTTTTTTTACTATTCTACTGATATTTTCCTAGTTGTATACTGCAGTGTACGGGCCTCATTTTTCAAGGTATCTACTTTATTTTAGCAATTATGGTAGAAAACCCATTTACAAGTTCTAAATAGAAATAATCTTCTTGCTATTGGTTACATCGAAAATAATTTTGAAATCTTCTATATTGAGTATCTAAGGAAACAAGCCGACCCCTAGGGGACTCATTTTTTATGTAATCAACTTTATTTTAACAATTATGGTAAACAGTCATGAGGTGATCATTTGTGCTAAATGAAATTAAATTCTGGCCATTGGCTTCATAGAAGAAGAATTTGGAAATCTTCTATATGAGTATATAAGGAAGCTAGCCAACCCTCTAGGGTGGGGTACTAGGGGCCTCACATTTCAAGGGATCAGCTGTATTTTAGCAAGTTTGGTAGACAGCCATTAGGTGACCATTTGTGCTTAATGAAATAAATTTTGGCCATTTGTTTCATAAAAGAATTTTGAAATCTTCTATATGGAATATATAAGGAAACAATTCCACCCCTCTAGGGGTCTCATTTTTCAAGGGATCATCTTTATTTAAGCGAAATTTATACGGTCGACTATCATAAGGTGACCATTTTTGCTGAATAAAATTGAATTCTGGTCAATGACTTCATAGAAGAAGAAATTTGAAGTTTTATATATAGAGTATATAAGGAAATTAGCTGACCCCCTAGGAACCTCATTTTTCAAGGAATCAATTTTATTTTAACATTACTGTAGACAGCCATGAGTGATCATTTGTACCAAATGAAATTAATTTCTGAGAAATAAGTAAAATTCTTTTGGTTGCCATGGCAACACTAGTTTTGCATGAATCAAGTTTATTTTAACAACTTTTGTTAAGGGCCACCCAAGGATCATTCATAACAAGTTTCATCAATTTCTACCTGGTGGCTTCAGAAGAGATTTCATTTAAAGCAAATTGTTGACAACGGATGATGCACGGCACACGCAGCATGATCACAAAAGCTCACCTTGAGCATGTTGTGCTCTGGTGAAGAAAAAAAAGTAAAATAAATAACATTAAATGACCCTCAAGTGCTGATCTGCGTGCTCTACTATTTAAGTGCTTGTCAATAAAAAACAAAAATATTGCAGTAAAGGCATGAAAGGCAAAATAAGCATCTCTGTATGATCAAATGGTAAACAAAGGCAATGCACATGTATTTTAAGTTTCAAAGCAATATCTCAAAGGGTTCAATGAAAAAAGATTAATCATGAGTGTAAGTCAGAAAAGGGACATAATTATGTCAAATCTAAAAGAGAGTTATATAATCTTGCCTACAAGTAAGAGTGATGGTCATAAACAGGCATTCCAAGTTTCAAAGCAATACCTAGAAGGAATCTGTGAAAAAAATGAAATGGTATGAAAACCTTACCCGAGATCCTTTATCACAATGGGGCATAAATGTCAAAAGTCATAGCTATGTACTCTTGCCTGACCCCCAACACAGGTATGCAATTCATTTGTGAAGTTTGGGAGACATCCACTGAGAAATTGTGGAGATAAAAACTATGTTAAACAAAGCTATAACATTTTTTTAACATCCAAAAAGGACTAAAAATATGCAAAAATAATTGGAAGAGTTACTGTTCCTGATTCTACTGGTTATAGTAATTTTTTTGTAATTTTGCTGCACAAGTCCTGGGACTTGCTTGGCTAAGAAAATATGAGTCTAAATACGGAAAATACCCCTAGATGCATCCTACTTTAAATTTCAATAGCATTTTCCATATATTTTATGCATCCAGTGGATGCACAGAAATTATAACATGGCATCCACAGTCAAAACATGGATTCTACACACGTGTAAAATTTGAGTGACATCCAAAGAGTAATAGAGTGGATAATGGCAGTGTTAAACAAAACCTTAACATTTCTTGGGATGCAGATGCCGACACATGGGTAACTACTAGTGGTTAGTTTAAGATGAGATTGGCAATTATCAATCCGGTATCATGACTTTGCCGATGTCTCGGAGGAGATAAATTGTTGCAGCCAATTGTATTATCTACTGAATGTTTAATATTAAGTTTTAATTTCATTTTGTGTAAAGTTTTAAGTGTCAAGCCAATATCACAGGGGTTTGGCACGAAAGGGGGGGGGGGGCATAAAATCACTATATATAATACAAGGGATACAACTTCCGATTGATCTAAACCCATACCTTCATCAGGAAAAAGCCAACAACTCAGCCATTTATGAAGGTATCTTTGAATACTTTGCACCTATCGCAAGCGTATACATTTATGTAACCAAAAATCACCACTTTTTCACCCATGCGAACTCAAGTATTCAACAACGAAACCCGCAATGCGAAACTAACCCCTGTTTTCCAAAATCTCGACACACGTTCGTACAGGGTCGCTCACTCGGTCTACCAGTGTAAACAAGCGTTTCTGCGACAAGACAATATAAACCGATGCAATTATTCCATAAAACATATTGATTACTCACATCGGCATGCAGAAACTTCCCTCGGTACAAAGGAAATTCAGCAGAAATCGCAAATTTCAACCGCTGGCCTACTGTCACTTCCATTTTAGCCTTTATGCAAATTACGTGACCAGTAATGCTACGCTGAATGCGATTGGTTGTAGAGGTAAACAAACAACTTCCTGGTTCCCGATCTGCCCGTTAACTCATAGGCATAAAACGGAATAAAGCTATATTTCCGGTATTTACCGCACGTAATTTGCATAATGGCTAAATGGAAGTGAAAGTAGGTCAACGGTTGAAATTGACGATTTCTACTGAATTTCTTTTGTGCCGAGGAAAGTTTCTGCATGCTGATGTGAGTAATTAATATGTTTTATGGAATCATTGCATCGGTTTACATTGTCTTGCCGCAGAAACGCTTGTTTACACTGGTAGACCGAGTGAGCGACCCTGTACGAACGTGTGTCGAGATTTTGGAAAACAGGGGTTAGTTTCGCATTGCGGGTTTCGTTGTTGAATACTTGAGTTCGCATGGGTGAAAAAGTGGTGATTTTTGGTTACATAAATGTATACGCTTGCGATAGGTGCAAAGTATTCAAAGATACCTTCATAAATGGCTGAGTTGTTGGCTTTTTCCTGATGAAGGTATTGGTTTAGATCAATCGGAAGTTGTATCCCTTGTATTATATATAGTGATTTTATGCCCCCCCCTTTCGTGCCAAACCCCTGTGGCCAATATCAGTCTACATGTGCATAACTAGAATATGTTTGAGGTATTTTCTGCAAATACAAATTAATAATATCTGAAGGCCTGTATTTTGGTATTTATTTGAAACACTTATGTTACTGTATAGGTCATATGAAGTTGATTAATTTTTACGATTAGTATGAAAAGACAACTAACAAAGCAAGTAAGTTTTGAAGCTAATTATAAATGGGTTATCTAATTGGTTTGGCTTTGGATTATTTCTGTATTATCTATTCGCTGTTTTCAAACTAATTCCGATCACAAGTGACTACAACCTTTGAATAGCAGAGTTAAAAAGGGAATTCCCATCTGTGGGGATTTTAATGCGTCATTTTGATTTAATTAACACCAGTGGTGCAAAGGCACAGCAGAACGGAAGGCGATATAAAACCATCCAATCAAAATTACTGACATGGGAACATACCATTGTTAATTCAATCCATTTCTTACTCGGAGAATATGGTGATCCAACGGACATCAACTGTAGAATCTTGAAAACATCCTGAACAGGGCAATCACGAACTCTCCAAATGCAGCTGTGCAAAAGTTCATCGCGAACATACTTGTTTATCTGTACCTAGAATACATGAATACAAAAATAGAGAACACAGTATAACATATAAATATATATATATATATTTTAATCTTTACATCATACAAACCTGTTTTGATACCTTGGCAAATAGATTAGGGTATCTGTTTCCTCATACAATACTGTACCTCAGATACTTAAGTCTACACAGCAAAGAAATTCATAATTTTCAATACTACTTTAAGCTCATTAAATCAATATTCATCAAGTCATACTTTTGTCCATAAATAGTCAGGAGGTAAAGCATTAACTTGTAACTGTATTATACAAACAATGACAATATAGTGAGTGATTACAAAGATTCTGATGAGTTCACTTTATCTGAGCTCTACTGTACATGCAGTGTCCCCACTTTGAAGCCTTCAAGAGGTAATAGAAGCAAATCTGCTACAGGTATATAAAACAAGAGGGCCATGATGGCCCTTGGTCGTTCATCTGAGAACCAGGTATTAGTGGGAGGAAAAGAAACAGCAAATATCTATGATATTGTGGGAAATGGGCTCTGCCCTCTGCCAGTCATAAATCGAGTAAGTACTTTAGAACAAGAAAAATTTCAAATTTGTACTAAATACATATAAGGAAAATGGGCTTAGCCCTCTGGCGGCCATGTTTTTCAATGGATCAATATAATTTGAACAATCATGGTAGAGAGTGACCTAAGGAACATCTGTGCCAAATAACTTTGAAATTTTGCCAGTACTTTTGGAGGAAAAGATTTTCAAAATTTTCATGTTTTTTCTTTCCATTGCCATGGCAACCAGAGGTCTGCATGGAATCAAATTCTTTGAACAACTATGAAAGGAACATTCCTGTGAAGTGTCTTTAATATTGGCCTAGTGGTTTAGGGGAGATGTCGTTTTAAGTTAAATGTTGACGCCGGACATTCACTGGTCACAATAGCTCACCTTGAGCACGTGATCAGGTGAGCTAAAAATACTAACCTTAAGGTAAAACTCTATAGAATTAATTAGCGCCTCTGTATCCAGCTTCTCTGCATTTCTAAGAAGGTACTTTGAAAGAGCAGTAAATGTTTGTCCCGTTGCGCCTTTAAAATCAATTGCATTTAACTTATTTAAGCATGTTTGTATGGTTTGGAGTTTTTCATCTTCAAGAAGTGCATCATTCTTACAGATTTCTGTAACTGTGTCATCAAACATTTTCAATAATCTCTCTCTATCCTTTTCATCAACCACATTAAAACCATCAACACTGAATGTACTAATTTTCTCAGCTGTCTCCTGATTTTCTAATGATACATCATTCTTCTGACTAACTTCTATTTCACCATTCTCTGGAAATGTTGATGTTGAATAAAAAACGAAACATCTCCTCGGTAAGAGGCTTGGTTTCCATGCCTGAAACACAAATGGCAATTACAAAATTAGCATATTCACACTTCACAGACAAGAACAACCAAAGGAAACAAGAGCAGTGTCCCAAGACAATGTGCTCCACTTTTCTGAGCGATGGATAGAATAATGTTAGTTGATATATTTGTTGTTTTTACATGAGACAAGAAATCACAAGACATGGCAATGCCACAAAAACCAATTTCATAGACCTGTACCACAGTATTTGATCTAGCAGAATGCTACATGGTACTTAATATATGTTGGTACTTAATGTATGTATATCATACTTTCTGTACATACTGGCAATGACAATAGCAGGAACAGATTTTGAAATACTATGTTGTGATTAGCCAATGAAATTCTAACAGGTTGTTTAGAAAGATATAGCCATGACTGAAAGCCCTGATGTATAATTATTGATGCTCCCCCATTATACAGGTCAAAGTTGTCAACATCAAAATCTTTGTTAGAGGTAAATGTTGTAACAAAATAGGACTTAAACAAATCAATAGCTGGTTGATATCACTGTATGTACTGAATACCATACTGTGAGGCTCATGTACTTTTTCAGCCTCATTGTTCATCCACTCATGAATAACTGGAAGAAGTTTGGAGACAGGTGTCAGCATGTGTCTTATTTTGATTAGATATCATGTTGCATACAAGCCTGGAAAGCAAGTCTGTGAACAGGAGGATAAATTAATCTAAAGAGGCTGAAAACACTCCAAACTTTAATACCATAGAGCTGAATATTTTACCTTCCTTATTTTATATTAACTGGAGGAAATCAACATTGATTACTTAAACCATCTTCATGGCACTGCTTGTGGCATTTGGCTAGTCCTGGATTGTTTGATGAGGAGGAAACCAAAGAATATACTGTGTCTGAACTGGCAACCCAAGTGATATTTTAACTTTTGTAGCAAGAGTCCTAAGACTCACTAGGCTAAAAACATATGAGTCCCAGTATGGAAAGTATGCATTCTACTTTGATTTCAATAGCATTTTTTGTATATTTCATGCATCCAGTGGATGCATTAAAATATAAAACTTTGCATCCACAGCGAAAACACTTCATCCCGGATGCAGCTCTAGGTAAAAAAGTCACTGCCACCTGTTGCCTTTCACAGTACAATATCAGACCAACCTGGGACTGAACCTGGGTTGCATTGGTCAAAAGTCTGTGCATTTACCACTCCAATATCAGGAATTAAATATTTACTGAGCATCTAGTTGAGAAGAGCACAGTTGTTGCATACATTTGTATTTGTCTTTTGTACAAAAAAAAAAAAAAAAAAAAAAAAAAAGTCAACTATGGACACCGTTTGCTTGCGTTTAACATCCCATTGACAGTATTTCACCCATTTTTGGAGACTTGGGTCTACATGAGACATACATGTATTGCTGCCTCATTACAGTTTAAGCTGTGATTTTGTTTGTTTATTGGATTTAACATCACACAGACAGTATTTCAGTCATTTAGAGACTATGTTTTCTTGAGACAGATATAATGCTATCACACTGCAGTATCACGCTGTAGATATGTTGCATCAGGGCTCTCCTTAGTCTTTGGAACCCAAGAGTCATTGACTCTTGCGGCCAAATTTTCAAGATGTAGAAATATACATGTATAGATCAACTAAAAAATTTTTAACAAAGTTTGCATGTAATGTATACTTGTTTATTGTATGTACATATTATTTGCAATAAGTGTTCTGATTAAAAGTAATCCTGTTTTAAACCAAAACAAACAAAAAAAATGAAAATTAAATTTATTTCTATAATACTGCATACAAAACACAAGAATATAATAAATATCTGGAATATGTATGCTGATGATTTGTCCTCTAGGAAGGTAGCCCCCTTTCTCCTGCTGAATGGTGATGCGTTCATTCTGGGCCATCAAAGACAGATTATTTGTCACAATGAAACACAAAGCATGTAACTGGAGCTTCTGAAAATAGTCAACCAAAAAATAAATGAAAATAAGAATTTTATCTGTTCCATTACTTAGAAGTGCAGTCACATTGGGAAACTGCATTTTTATCATGAAATAGTCCAAGTCATCATAATAAACTGTTGTTAATTTCAAATGTAAACAGGATAATTTAATTTATAAATTCTAGAATATCTACGCTTTATTTTTAAAAAAAATGGTGAAAAAATTATTCCCTTAATGTGGAAAGAAAATGACAGCTGCAATATTCTTATTGAGACTAGAGCTACCTTTTTTATTTAAAGTAGAAAACCAAAGATGATATTTGGTAATGGCAAAAAAAAACAAGAGCCCGAGGGCTCTAATCCGCTCACCTGAGTAAAGATAAAATGTCCCACCATAAAGTTACAAAAGATAGGTTAAAGATCAAAGCAATTCCTTTTTGTTGATATGTGATGTACATGTTAAGATGAGTAATTGTGCACAATATCATTCAGATCTGATAAACAGTTGCTAATATTAGCCTATGTTGAAGAAAGTAACCCCCTGGGCGGGGTCAATTTTGACCGTAGGGCCATTATTTGAACAAACTTGGTAGAGATCATTAGACAATGCTACATGCCAAATATCAAAGCTCCCGGCCATAAGGTTCCAGAGAAGAAAATTTTCTAGATATATTCCTATATTAGCCTATGTTAAAGAAAGTGACCCCCAGGGCGGGGCCAATTTTGACCCCAGGGCCATAATTTGAACAAACTTGGTAGAGATCCACTAGACAATGCTTCATGCCAAATATCTTAGCTCTAGGCCATACGGTTTCGGAGAAGAAGATTTTTCTTGATTTGTTCCAATATTAGCCTATGTTTAAGAAAGTGACCCCCAGGGCGGGGCCAATTTTGACCCCAGGGCCATGATTTGAACAATCTTGGTAGAGATCCACTAGACAATGCTTCATGCCAAATATCTTAGCTCTAGGCCATACGGTTTCGGAGAAGAAGATTTTTCTAAGTTTTCCCTATATAAGCCTATGTAAATAAAGTGACCCCCAGGGCGGGGCCAATTTTGACCCCAGGGCCATAATTTGAACAAACTTGGTAGAGGACCATAAGATGATGCTACATACCAAATATCAAAGCTCTGTGCCTTTTGGTTTCAGAGAAGAAGATTTTTTAAGATTGGAATTTTTTTTGTCTATTTTTAGCTCCTGTGACCTAGTTATTCAACAGACTGGAACCATTTGAACAAACTTGAAAGAGGGTCACCCAAGGGTCATTTGTGTAAAGTTTTATTGAAATCTGCCCAGTAGTTTAGGAGGAGAAGTCGTTTGAATTAAAAAGTTGACGACGCACGACGGACGCCGGACCATCACAAAAGCTCACCATGAGCACGTTGTGCTCAGGTGAGCTAAAAATGACTCTTGGGGCCAAATTTTCAAGAGTCAAAAACAAATTCTTTAGAGTAAAAAAAAAATATTAAAAATCCGACCAATATCATTCAAAATTACATAAATATCCAGGCATATTAAAACATAAATGCTCAAATCATTATCAGTTATTCAATACAGAAAGATAGCTAAGGAAAAATAAAAGTTTTACTTACCTTCATCATTACGTTTTTTTTTTTTTTAACCTTGTTTGATTCTGTAAGAGTCGATCTACTTTCGGTTTTGGTCCCATATTTTCAGTTCACAGACTAATCATACCTTTTTGTTACAATCATCACACCTTTCATTTAAACCAGCATGGTTAAAGTACTGCCATTAAGCTATTTGTTATTATCAAACAATAAAAATTTCAGTCGATTCCGATCGGTAATTAACCTGAGTAACAGCCATATGAAGTAAACACATTTTGTCATGGTTCCTCGCTTTTAACCTTTTCACACGTTGTAAAAACGGGATCCAGCAACCTCGTGAACCTAACAGTAGCATTGAGAGTACGTGAAGATGGCCGACGCAGTACGGGAATTTGTAATTAGGTTGGTTACGCAATCGGCGATTAAATTCAGTGGTATATACAAAGATTGCCGAAGCAATACGAGAATTTATTAGGCTAATTAGGGTAACTGACAGTGATAGCGAGACAATGGGGGGTCAGTTGCACTTATTGATCACGTAATCTGTTATAGGCGGTACTTTTATGACTGGCTGATCAGGTGGTATTGACGCACCAGCTGTTATTGCCGGGTCAAAATGACGCTTGGTACAATTTTACCCTGGGTCAAATAAGCGTCATTGAGAAATCCCCCGCAGGGCTTTTTTTCCAGAAATTGGGAAGAGGCCTTAGCCTTTCATTTTGGGAAATTCAAGCGCGATTTTTGGCAAATTGGGAAAGAAGTGGACTGATGTTCAAACAACAAACAAAAAGTACACATTAAGAACTGCATTTATGTCATTCATTCAGTATTACAGTCAGTGTCATATTACAAAGGCAGCTGCCTATTCTTAAATGCCTTGAAAAGGTCAACAATCTTGTCGAAATCCTCCTCTTGTGGTGTGCAGGCATTGATCCTCATCAAAGCATCCAGTTGTTGAGTGGTCAGTGAGGTTCTCAAGAACGTACACAAGTCATTCATGAGACTGAGTGACCTCTCAACAACTGCAGTGCTCTGAGGGATCAACAATGCCAGGCAATATAAATCCACAACTCTTGTGAAGCAGGCTTTCAGTCCCATGGAAACTTTAACTCATATTTAATAAGTACAGCTTTACGACCATCATATGTTTCAAGATGATCAACTGATACAGGTTGGGTGGGTGATGGACTGGCTGTCAATAAATTTCCTTTATCAACTGTTACACTGGAGCAAGATTGATCAGGGGGTAATGTTGGAAACAAACTCTGTAGACTGTCAACATCAACAGATTGTGTAGATTGACTTTCTGGACTGACACTGACGAATGATTGTGTAGATTGACATTCTAGACCGATACTGGCGAATGATTGTATAGATTGAGTCTCTGGACTTACACTGACGACTGCCTGAGAAGACTGACTTTCTGGACTTACACTGACGACTGATTGTGTAGATTGACTTTCTACTTTGCTTTTTTTCACTCCAAAGTCAAAGAGACTTCCTTGATTTTTTGTACCGGCTCTTTTTACCGACTTCACATAGTATTTCCCGTTATTAGACGGCATTTTCCTCATACCGGATGTTTACATCGTGCGCTTGTTTGGAAAATTGAAATACGATTATTTTGTTGGAATAATTTGGCTGACCCAATTACAAATATCGCATTGTGATTAATTGTATTAAACTTGAAAAAAAAAAAAAAACATTTTTATACGCGTTCAGGTACATTTTTTGTAAACTTAGCCTATAATTATCAATAACGTTCGCGCATTTATTTGGTTCGACTGCATACAAAAACAAAAAATCGGCGATCGAAACACGTGCAGTCGAATCGAATCAGAATATTATTTTTAGAAGCACCTTTAACATAAATAAAAACAAATAAATTTTCAATAAATACATTCTTGCCTTTCTAAAAACTCGTATCCAGGAACTATATATATTTATAAATTAATTTTTTTATCAAGCATGACATGTACGTAGATAGGCCATTTTTGTTGTTGATTTGACCTATTTTCGATACCTCAAAGTTGAAGAGTATTTACATAAATATTTGCATTGTGTCGCGAGAAGTCATATGATTAAATGCAGAAGGAAAGATTCAACTAAGAGACCTCATTAAATCTCTGTTGCTCTGCAGAATGTAAAAGTAATTAAAAAACCTACTTTTATTATAATGTTATAAAATAGATTTAATCAAAATGTCTGATTAAGACATTTTTATTTATAAAAATTGATATGGTCGAAAGAAATGTAGGATGGCTATGATGTAAACAAACAGTTATGTCAAATGAACAATGCGCGCGCACAGTAACATATTATCGTAAACGTACTTACTAGAAAAGGCAAAAAAATGTGTTCAACAGTGGAAGAATCACGTGCACAGACATTTGGTTTAAAAATTTGAATGGCAGTTGGGAAATTAATTCTTTATTTTGGGAAATTTGCTGATAAAATTGGGAAATAATAAGGCTTTTTTGAATTGGGAAGTCACCGAATATCGGCCTCAGTTATATAAGGTAAAAAAGCCCTGCCCCGGGTCAAAACCCGGGAGCTCGGGTCAAAGGAGAGCCCTGTTGCATGATACCATACCCAGTCACATTATCCTGACACTGGGCCAACCCGTCCTGGAACTACCCATATATGCTGCTGAGCGCCAAGCAAGGGAGCTGTACCAGTACCAATTTTTTACGACTTTGGTATGTTGTGGCCGGGATCAAACCCTCGACCTCCCAATTCTGGATCAGACTCTCTAACCACTCGCCCAGCAGGACCAGTATCAAGCTGTAGATAAGTGACATGATAAAACACCTAGTCACATTATCCTGACACTGAGCTAGTCTATTAAAGAACTACCCTAATTAGACAAGTACAAAGAAATTTTTTATGATTTTGGTATATATATCGCACTGGGAATCAAACTCCCAACCTTGATTGAATGCTCTAACCACTCAGCTACCAGTGTAGCAGACATGATTTTCTCCTTTGGCATAACTGCTTTTCTTTGTCTTAGAGCAGTCATTCAACATTTAACATACAGGTAAAAAAAAGGGAAAACATACCTTACTCACAATGAAACCTCTTTTTTGATATAAATTCAACAGGCCAATAGGAGCCTTTAAAAAGACCCGACATCTACCAAGAGCTGACATGATTTGCTCAAGTATGATGTGCCCTGAAACAGAAATGAAACATCTTTAAGGAATGCCTACTGAATTCACTCTACATGCAATAAAAATTGTGTAGTGTAATTCAAAACTGTGCATTTTAACCAACTGAAAATAATACATTCAAACCTGTACCAACGGTCACCTTGGAATAACGGTCACCTGACAACAACGGTCAGATCAGATTCTCCCCATGCATTTTTGTTCTTAAAATTAACTGTAAACAACGGTCACCTGCCCATGGTCAATGGTCAGTAATATAATATCCTCGCTGTGCTATACGCCCTTCAAACAATGGTCACTAGGCAACCTAACAGCCTTACTGCCTCGCGGGTGGGGCACGTGTTGCCCGTTTCCGGTAGAAACAGAATTCAGAAATAGAGTAAATCTACTGTTAATGTTCTTTTTTTTTCCCTTTCATTTCTTGGCACACATACTCTTAACCCTTTCCCTCATATCGACTCATTTTGACGCACTCAATAGGTACCACATAAAGCCTGATCTGCAGAAAACCAGTTAAACCTTACCAAATTTAATTACAAAATCCTCATTTCCAGACCACTGAGGAGCAGCGAACAGCATAAAACCTGATCAGCCTGCGAGTTACTCGCAGGCTGATCTGGTTTTATGTTGTTCGCATAGGTCTTTTTATGGTTTCCTCTATGAGGGAAAGGGTTAATTACCTGCAAGGAGAGAAATTAGAGGAATCAATTATGAAGGAACACAATTGATGATCACCGACCTTGGTGGCCTTTGATCAAGCATCGATTATTCTCAATCATCATTTAATCTCTAGCAGCAATTGTCTTGGATCTTGGACCTATGATGGGTAAGCATAGGTCTGGTGCATCTATTTAAAAATGGGAATGGGGCAAATATTTGGACTCTACAAATAGGCAGAACAAAAGTATCAATCCATCCCCCACTTTAAATTTGCAAGTGGAGGTGTATGGGGCTTGCTTGTAGGAAATGTTGATGATACTGGTTCATTGGGGGGTGTGTGGGCGGGAAGGGGGGGGGGGAGCTCTTCAGGGATAGCTATATCGTGAAGTGGTTAGTGTGTCAATCTGAACTGGTGTCCAGGCTTCAATCGCAGACTGCTGCAAATCACTAGGCCAGTTATTTCAATAAATTCCTGGAAATTACTTTAAAATGAATCTGTCACTGTTATGACTAATGCAGAGGACTCTGGTAATTATTCATTATCTTAAAATTGTGTACATATCAATCTATTCTTAATGACATGGTGTGATGATAAGATTATGCATTTCTACCGTGCTGTACTGGATCGGCTTAGTATGGCCGTGCGCATGCAGCAGTCTTGATCTAGCCTCTCGGTCTTTCAGTATCAAAATCTTAAGCTGATCTCGCCAGTCATTTAATAAAAAAAGATTGCTTGAATAACTGAATATACGATGCAAATGAAAACGGTAACCAATCAAATAAACAATTACTAATTTATTATACATTTCAGTCTCTTACTTAACACTTCATGAACGTAGGGGTCATCTTCTCATGTAAACATGCGCGTCTGTGCTATCCGCATTTGCGAATTTACATATCACATATTATGTAAAGGAATAACCGTATGGTTATATCCAAATAATTTCACAATCATATCATTGTTTTAGCAATTTAATTCAGTTATAAGGACATGAAATTTATACGAAATTAAAAGTTTCGAATTTACCAAACTGAACAGTTATCTCCCTTATGAAATTGCCAATCGTATTTTTTCGCCAACTTCCGGATATCTCCGTAGAATAGAATAGAATAAATTTATTTTCCAAACATCATGGGCTACAGGATGGCATAAAATCACATATACATAACACTGTTAAAACAAACAAAAAGTTAAAAACAACTTAAACATTTCACTTTGAAGTAAATAAGGTTTGATGTTGATTATTAAATACAAATAACATAACCACACACACACACACCTATAACAATAATAGGTATTTGCTCCAACTAGGATTTTATTGTTCACTAACTAAGCATTTTCTGTGTAAGGATTTCAGAGCGTCTGTGATAGCATTCAAAAATATAGTTTGATACCATGTTGATTATATATTCATTACTTAACATGCATATAAACTTATCTTTTGGGCATAAATGCTTAAAGTTAGGACACAAACTATCCAACTTATTAAAAAGTTCTGTTCTTTCAACCTTGAAATACCCACAGTATAACAAGATGTGACATTCGTCTTCAAGTGAATTATTATTACACACTTTACAGTATTTCAAATGTGACTCAATTTTCTTATACCGACCAACCCCAGTTTCCAGTTTATGTGTACTTATTCTAAAATTGGCAAGACACCTTCTAATAGAGACAATTTTGATAGAGTTTACGCATGACTCTCTACATAGCCTTTGTTTAAATAAAACATATATTCTTAATTTCTCGGTGTTCTTTGTTCTACCATTAATAAATTGGTGGAAGTACATCCGATATTTCTTATGATTCTCTACCCCTAGCGTTAACTAAAGAATCCCCACTACATATATTTTTCACACTAGGGTTACATGTAACATAGCTAGGTACATTCACATAGTTATTGCCGTTTACAATAAATTCAGACAGTTGACCAACTCTACTATAAGTATCGCCACATAATATTTCCTTTTGCAGTTTACAAACATATATCTTGTTGAAATGATGACAAAATTTCTAGATTATGCCGTATACTATATGAGGAATTTGTATTTGCAATATGCACAAATAAAGCACGAATAAAGACCTTGCTCAAAAGCAAAATAATATTTCTTAAGTTTTAGCCATTGGATTTCACTGCAATGGTTCTTAAGCATAAAAGCGCCCATTTTCTATGTCACTGCAAGTAACTTGGAACACTGTAGCGTCTGTTTAGACGGCGGCCAGCTGTCTTTAGATGTTCGCCTTTGTAAGAGGTAACATAATATGTTGCCTTCTTCACAGAAAAGGGTGTTTCCTTCTGTATAAATTTCCCTTTCCCAGCCATAAACCTGGGATTCAAATACTTTATATTGGATGTTCCAACGAAAAGAATATGCCCGTTCTTTGTTTTTTCTTGCCAAACGCTTTGCTTGGACTTGTGCTCAGGATGAGCTTTTTTTACCGCCTTCTCTTCGTGAAAATTGGTCAGGATGTTTGTCTACATGATATCTCGGATGAGTGCCAAATTGGGTCATGTGGGGTCAAAAATAGCACCAGGCAAATTTAGAAAACTTTGAACATTCTAGAGGCCAAGTTTTAGCCATTATAAATTGGTAATGTTTGTCTAATATTTTTGGATGAGTTCAAAACTGGGTCACATGGGGTCAAAAAGTAGATCACCAAGGCATATTTTAGAAAAACCTTGTGAACATTCTAGAGGCCAAAGTTTTAGCTCGATCTCCATATAATTAGGTTGAGATGTTTGTCTATATATTCTTGGATGAGTTTGAAATTGGGTCACGTGGGGTCAAAATCTAGGTCATCAGCTCAAATCTTAGACACACCTTTTGAACACGCTTGGGCCTCATTTTTGGCCCTTTGGTCAGGATGTTTGTCTTTATAATATGTCGGATGAGTTTGAAATTGGGTCAAAAACTAGGTCATTAGGTCAAATCCTAAAAACCTTGTGAAGACACTAGAGGCCGCAGTTTTGGCCAAATCTTCATTAAATTGATAAGAATGATGACTGCATAAAATCCCAGATGAGTGAAAATTTAGATATGGTCAAAATCTAGGCCACTTAGTCAAATGTTAAAAAAAACATTGCAAATACTTTAGATGCCACATTTTTTGTCATCATGCCTAACACAGCAATCTTACTCAGGTGGGCGACACAGGCCCATCTTGGCCCTCTTGTTTATTGTTATTGATATTTCCACCAGCAGCGGAAGTTGGCGGGGTAGTTTTCACATGAAAATAGTCATCGTCTGAGTCAGAAGGGGATTCCAGGTCTGAAGAAAATAGCAGGTCTTCTTTCCTTATTTGAAGTGGATTCCATTTTTGAAGTTATAACAACTGATCTTCTTTATTTTCGAGGTCGTACCGAATAAGTTCTTCTAGGGGCCTCCGTGGCCGAGAGGGTAAAGTCGCAAACTTTAACATTCACTCAGCCCCTCAACTCGTGGGTTCGAATCCCGGCAGGGTCATTCGGATTTTCATGTGAGGAAGCGTTCTAGATGGTTTGCGGTAAGTCGGTGGTTCTACCCGGATGCCTCCGTGCATTCGGGGCTTCCTCCACCTGTAATTAGCTAGACGTCGTTATATGACTGAAATACTGTCAAAGCGACGGTAAACTCAAATAGTCAAGTTAAATTCTTCTAATTTTATCTTATTACGTTCTCGGAGGTACTTCAGTTCTTCCTTTTAGACATCTGTGCACACCAGACTGACTTATAGTTTATTTATTAGAATTTTAATTTCAGTATTTGCTTTTGCTTTTTCAAGCTCATTGTTTAGCATCGTTTCACTGAATATTTTCTGAAGATTATCTGCCTTTGATTTCAACTGAATGTTTTCCTTCTCCTCTCTGTCTTTAATTTCAGTGAGAGTTTTAATTTGTTGTTTTTGTTGTGATAGTTCATTTCTCTGCTTGAGTTCATTTGCCCTCTTAAGTCTGTGTTTAAGATCTTCAGTTTCTTTCTTAGTTTTCAGCTTGCTTTCTTCAAGGGCGTCACACATCTTTCAGTGGTGATTCATCATTGAGGTGTTAATACATAATTTTCATCTGGTCTAGTATTTTTACGATCCCCAATTCCAAAACATCTACCTTTCTCGAATGTTCCTGGTTGCTTTTTACCTTGTAAGCCAGGTCTGTTTTATCTATTATCCTTAATTTTTCAGTTCTCGCCATATTTTTATTCTCGGGCTATGTACACTTATGCAATATATCACCTCGGGCGTGACGTAAATTTACAAGGAAACCACTGGCAATTGGCAAAATTATCGGGTGTGACGTAAATTTACAAGGAAACCACTGGCAATTGGCAAAATTGATTGATCCTTGTTTTCAAACTATTTTTTTCATTGAAAATGTTTGGGAAACAGATAAAAAATATCATATTAAAATATTCTGTAGGTCGAAAGTCAACTTGAGTTTAACTTCAACTTCAGCGCAGTACTCTTCAACGCTTCATTGGGCATCTACTGAAGAGGGTTACCTGGTGTTGGGGAGAGTACGAAGTGAATCCCAAACAAAGCAAATACACTGTACAGAATTTTGTCTACTAATCTAGGACCTTGGCATACCGTTACCTTAATAGCGTCAAGGCTTGTTGCGGTCACAACTGCTATTGACAACCCAATCCAAATTGGTATAGTTCTTTGGAAGAAAGAGTAACTCGGCAATGTGGTTGGAGGAATTTTAAATAATTACCATTTCTTGTGGGACGGACTGTGGTTGGAGTTGGTATGTAAGATGCACGGAAAACAACAAGACCATGGACAGCTCTGTATCGAAGCACTATCTTTGATGTTGGAGAGATGGCCTGTGCGTTATTATTATAAGAAACCAAGTTTTAGTTGTAAATAGCTACAAATTATAATAATATATATGCTGTTTCACATAAAGACAGCGGTACATTGTTAATTGATTTTCCCAGACAAATGACATTCACACGTGTCTAAGATGGTATTGATTTGTAGCAAAGTTCAAACCTTTAAGTTGGTATTACTGTTGGGTATCAATTTAAAAGATTGTATGTGGGCGTTTAAGTGAATTATTTGAAGAAAAAATAATTTTCCAGTACTTTATCATAATTATTTGCCTATTAACTTTAAGAGGGCATCAACATGTCTCACCATACAGAGTTTCAATGTTGGTGGATTTGTACACACAAACTGTTTCGTAAAAAATATACAATTAAATTAGATTTTGCAATTTTGCATCAAGCCTCCCTAAATAGCAACACCATAATTAACAATTAACAATAGAAGCCTCCAATGGATCAAACAGTTTACATTGTTTATTTATGTCTAGTTCTATTTTACTAAGCGCTAATGAAATATGTAGTGCACAGCCCGCTTGTTGGGTTAGCTTTTAGGTGGGATACCACTTACCGTCTTTGAGGATTTAAATCCTTAAGTACTTTATTTTGGACTTCAAAAATTGTATCAAAAAGTGAAAACTGTGTATGTGGCCCATTGTCAAAAGAAACTAGCCTTTTGCGTGTTAATACTGGAAATAGTACCCTATTGTTTTAAGCCAGTGATGAAGTAAAATACTCTTAGATAAACGATTTGTATTTCACACATGGTTTTGTTACAGTATACATAGCCTCAAGATTTCCAGTTTAGAACTAACTTGTTATCGGATAAACTTTGTGATAAATTATTCTATGTTATCAAAGTAATTAACCTCTTTTAACATTCTTCAAAATGATAGTCAAACTATTTCTGAATGGGCTAAAAAGTGGCTTGTTGCCTTTAACCCAACAAAAACTACTTCTGTTACTTTCTCTAGGAAAGTCCTATCCAACTCTGTATATGTACAATCAATCTATATCTGAATCTTCTTCTCATAAACATGTAGGTGTTTTATTATCAAGTGATTGGTTTCCAAAGGCTCTTAAAAGAATTTGTCTTCTCAGAAAACTTAAGTTTCGTCTTGATCGGAAGACACTTGAAATCATATACTTTTCATTTATAAGACCTATTCTTGAATATGCCGATGTCGTATGGGATAATTGTACTGAACATGAAAAAGAAGAATTACAAAATATACAAAATGGAGCTGGTCGCATCGTAAGTGTTGCAACTAAGTTTATCTCAATATCTGAACTGAATAAAGAACTCTGCTGGTCCACTCTAGCCGCAAGACGGCGAAAACATAAATTATGTTATTTTTCAAAATGAAACACAAGTTAGTTCCAGAATATCTTACATCTCTTGTTCCTCACGGTTGGATCTGATAACTATCCACTCAGAAATGCCCTAAATTCACAAACAGTTTTTGCTAGATCTTCATCATATTATTCGTCTTTTCTTCCGTCAACGGTGCGAGAATGGATTACCTTCCCTCGTCTATAAAAGAATGCCAATCATTATCCACTTTCAAATTGTATCTTGATAGGGGGTCCAACCAATGTCCACCATACTTCCACTACGGTGACCGCAAACTTCAAGTTCTGCACACAAGGTTAAGGACACACTGTAACGCACTTAATTCTCACCTCCATTCAAAAAAATATTGTTCTATCACCATTATGTTCTTGTGGAGCCATAGAGGTCAATTATCATTATTTTTTACTTGTCCACAATTTACGAATATGCGTCAATCACTTCTAAATAATATAGCAAACATATGCGAAACAAGTCTAGCTGTTATCTATTTGGGAATCCCAACTTAGATCATATAACCAACTAACCAACTGTAAAATATTTGACTATGTTCATAGATTTATTCCAGATACTAAACAATTTACATAAATAACACAGCCTCGCTTAAATTCATATTCGAAAGGTTGTCACGACAAAGGTACCCGATTTCTTTCATCACCCGTTTCTCTTCCATCTTATTTCTTTACTAGATTATTTTTTATATAATCATTTATTTAATTATTTATAATGTATGTATTCCTTTTTAATTTTTTTGTTGAGAGAAGTTTTATAAGCGTATTGCTTTCACTTCAATCCTGTTATTTCACTAATCATATTGTTTGTACCCTTATGTTTGTATGAATGTGAACAATAAAATATGTTTAAACTATTTTTCGAAATAATTAAAGGCGCAAACTTTCTTCGTGCTTTGAGATTTGGCTATAATGGAAAGTTGGCTGAATATATAGTCTTTAGCAGATTTGCCACTTTGAAAACCAAACCTGTCAGGAATTGATTTTCATGTCGAACTGACCATTTTGTGAGACAATCAAACAGAACTTGGGCATATATCTTTCCTATTTTTATGACGTCATTTCTTTCGAAAAAACCCTGCACAATTGACGCTCCGATCAGTTTATAACGTTGGGTCGGATTAAAGTTCATGATAATTTCCCTGTTTGCCTGATAATTTCACATTTCAAAACAGTAAAATTATCAGGATATAATACACTTTTATTTCCCTATAATCCACGGAAAGAAATTAATAATAATAATTAGAACTGTGACTGTCACAGAGGTGTCTTATGCATCCGCGTACTGCTTTATATATGCTAGAGGTTGAGAGCATTGACTATGGATTAAAGTAAACGGAGGAAATTTCTTAACACCAGTCGAACTTGAACTGTTCGTTTGTTTAGTTTAACGTCCCACCGACAGTATTTCAGTTATTTGGAGACGATGTGATAGATATAGTGCTGCCACACTGTAGTATGTGGCATGATACCACACCAAGTCACATTATCCTGACACCGGGCTAACCAGTCCTGGATTTACCTTTATATGCTGAGCGCCAAGCAAGGGAGCTATACCAGTACCATTTTTACGACTTTGGTATGTCGCGACCGAGGATCAAACACACTACCTCCTGATTCCAGGGCGGTTGCTGTAGTCACTCGGCCACCAGGACCGGTCGAAGTAACAGTCACATTGACCTTGACCCAACAGCTCTTCAAAGTCTATCTTCACACCAGCTATATATATATATGTTGCAATTTTGATTAGATTTCATTCCTGACAAAAAAATAAAAAAATAAAGTAAAAATAAAATAAAAATCCATTTTGGGGACAGACGGTAAGCAGGTATGAAGCAACAAAAGTTTATTTTTCAAATCTATGACCTTGTCCCGAATTTGGTCAAAATGACACTTATGATAAAACTTATTAAAGAAATTCCTTTTTGGGGACACACGGCCGGACACCGTCAAAGTGATCCCAGTATAACCCCTCAAAAATTCGTATGTGGGGGATATACTATCAATACACATGTACATGCACCAGCTGTGCACGTGGTTACAGAGAGGTTAGTCTCGTGCAAGGGATACAGACCATAAATTTAATATTCTTAAACAACGTGCGATATCTGTCATAAAAATAAATAAGTCAACAAAATAAGTTTTACTTTCTTTTCTTGTACAAATCTTAACATTTACCAATTGAACAATGATTTCATATACAATGTAGAATCTGCTATTGACACAAATGTTCAGTATTAACACTATGACCTACAAAACATCACTTTAAACCAAGGCGCTTCTTTTCTTTCTCCTTCTTTTTGACGACATCAATATTCCTGTCCTTCCATGTACTCTTTCGAAGTTTAATGGGTCTGTTTCCAACGTATTTGCCTGAAAATAAACGAGAAGTCATGTATGTGCAAACATTTACTAGTAAAAAATGTGGAAATTTTGATGCACCATATGGAGAAGCGTCGAATTTGTGTCCCTCTAAGCATGTACGCGTAGACCTGCGAACGGAACTATTTTAGTCAGACTTCAGCAAGCAAGCAAGCAACAATTACTTTCAATTTGGCACGTATATCACTCGCATAAAAGTCTGTGTGACATTTATCATCATAACTCTTTTTTTCGACAATTTCAATGTGGCATTTTTTCTAATCAATTGTGACTATGGAACAAGGCCCCCATCCTTTACCTGCCACTGCAGTAGCTATATACAATGTCACATGTCATACAGAGTTACAAACCAATAAGTCAAGAATTTGCAAAATATCCCCTGGGTGGTGTGGGTGTGGGAGGATTATTTCCTATTTTCCACTGTGTTTAATATCTGGTAATATAAAACAATAGATTTACGGAGAATGGTATCATAACAAAAATCATACATAGTATATACTCAGTGCAAATGAGTGTCATCCAGACTTACACGGATTTAAATGTATTATCTGTTTCCTAAATATATCAGATTTGACATAACATCCAAGTATTTTATGACAAGTATGATGTGCGTTTCATTTACTTAGAAAGTATTGGTATTTAAGGGGATTGTCTTAATATATTACCTTTATGACAGAAGTAACTTATTTAATTAACCCTTTCCCTCATAGAGGAAACCATGAAAAGACCTATGCGAACAACATAAAACCAGATCAGCCTGCGAGTAACTCGCAGGCTGATCAGGTTTTGTGCTGTTCGCTGCTCCTCAGTGGTCTGGAAATGAGGATTTTGTAATTAAATTTGGTAAGGTTTAACTGTGGTTTTCTGCAGATCAGGCTTTATGTGGTACCTATTGAGTGCGTCAAAATGAGTCTATATGAGGGAAAGGGTTAATTAAACGGAAGCCTGGGTGAACACGTTGTACTATTCACCATATATTTCTTATCGTTATTTACCAGTGATGTTTTTGTTTGTTTGTGTTGTTTCCAAAGTAGATATATCCTTTTTGAATTTAGCCATTTACGTTTAAGTTGCCTTATACCATAGAAACATACTCAGAATAATATGAAATAAGTATTAAGTGTTTGGAGGTTTGACCTCTTTTTGAATAATTATTTTCTCTTTCTTTTCCATTCTTCAACTTCTTTTCCGACAGTTTATACCTTTGACAAGTTAGTTATTATACATTTTTTGTTGGAGCAAGTGTAGTGATGCAATTTTGATCATTTGACATATTTATTTTACAATGCATATATAATTATAACATTTAATAAATAATGGAAATATGTAAGTACGGTGTATTTTTATAGTACATATATTAATTTGATAATGTATCATTTATAAGTCAATGAAATATATGTTCTGTTCTGTTGTTTTCAAAGCGATTATTTTGGCTGTTGGCATCGGCGATTTTCTGTGAACTTTGGAGAGCATATGACGCCCCAAAGCCACCACTGTTGTTTTTTTTTCCCAGAGGATTAAGCGAAACACAGATGTGAAAATACACTTTCTAGAAGAGAATGGATCAATTAAAAGTTAACCGAGTAGCGCGTCCTTCAAATGTGGAACATTTTTTTTTCAACTTCTTTATAACACTTCTCAATTTTGATGGACATGTTAACATATCCTAGAGAGATAAATTTCAATTATTGCAGGATCCTTTTTTTCACGACCACCTGACGAACTAAGAGCCTTGTTCTTAAGAGATTGCCTTGGCTTTTACCTTTTAAGTTAAAAATAGGATTCATGAGGCTCTTATTCCTAACTATAGTTGGTTTCTGACCACTGGGCTCAGAAAGAGTTTCATAAAGTTCCCTATGTTAGGAAATAATCTCCATGCTTCATTAGCATCACGATGCAAATGTTTTTAGATTGTAATTGAAGGCTTCTGAAAAGCTTTCTTTTCCTGTGCTCGAAGACCACATTCTCGAGGGCTACTATAATTCTTCATGAATCACGCTCAGTATATCAAAGCACCAACCTAATGTGCATCCATGTTAAATTGTTGCCAAGGGGTTTCAGCGGAATATCAAAGCTGACGACAGACATTACACGTTAGCACGAAAAAGGACAAAATGTGACTAAAATAACTCATTTTATCATATACGTTTTCGTTATGGTAAATTATAAAGTGATTTACGCCCCTCAATGTGAGTATAACGAGAGAACCATGGTGGTCGATCAGCCAAGTCTAACAATATTAACAAATAAATTGTGTAAATTGAACTGTAACATACAGTCAATGATCTAAATAGGAATAATAAAGGGTCCCCACCACTAAAGTTAATGACACAGAAGTCGTAAACACACAGACACACACACACACACATATATATGTGTGTGATAATTGTTACAGCGGTTTATGCTCTCCATAGCCACACTATATTGGATTTAATAATTTTATCATTCAGTAAATTGTTTATTTGTTTTGTGTTAAAAAATCCATTCAAACGTATCGAAGTCATTTAGGGACAATCGAAGTCATTTAGGTACAGACAAAGAGCTGCCCGTAACAATGCAGGATACACGTCATTACATTTCTTCACTAGGCCAACCAGTCCTTGAGCTACCATTATAAACAGAACACTTATGCGAAAGAGCTATATCAGAACCTTTGTATGACCTTGGTATGTCCGTGGTCAGGGATCGAACCCACAACCTCCCGATTCCGGGACAGACGCTCTTACCACTGTACTACCGGGATCGGTTCATAAAAGTGTCTTATAATAAACGTGACCAACACTACTGTATCAATTGTTAATTGTATGTTTGGCAATGTACACTGGACACGTTTCTGTATATAAACCATAGGTAAATTAACATCGTCTTTCGATAGAATGAACCATAGCCATAGACCTATTGGTTGCATATTGCCCTTACCAGACGCATTAGAACTATGTTCGATCACATGTCCTAAGAAATTGCGAAGAAGCTGTGCATGATCGATTTTTAAAAATGACCTTTATGGCCATAACATACCGATCCGTTGGCTAGTAACCAGGAGTTGGTCAATATGATGTCATTCACAATGGCCCGATATGGTGAACTAGCGCCATTACACGTACCTGCTACATGAACACAACACTATAACACCACACAACCTGATACTGCAACTTGAAACTAGGTCAGATCAAATATTTTTTCTCTAAAAACTACCGTGGTAGTACTTGAATACATCTTTTATGTGACAACTAGCAAATCATTCAAATCTGTAAACACACATGTATAATATTTAAATCACTAACACAGGAATTAGGTTTTACCCAACCATGTATACGAGTCTTATAATATTTGTCATTATTTTCTTCTAGAGCCTAAAAGTCGTGTTTGTGAATGCTAATGAACATGGTTATAAAACTGCAATGATTATACAAGTGCTGCCACACACGCAGTATCACGCCGAAGACATGTGGCATGATTCCACACCCATTCAGTATATCCCGACATCTCAACCACGAAATTACCTGAAAATAGTACGTGCCAGCCCCCCTCCTTTTTTTTTGTCAAAAAGTCCTTTTTCAATTCTTGGCAAAAATAAAAGTAAAGTTTCTGAGCTTATTTCCATTCTTTGTTGTATTACTACTTGCTTTCATTGAAATGTCCATTACAATTTTCCCTTCTTTTAAAGCACAAATGTACTCAACAACATCTGGAGTCATAGAAATGCCGTATCTTTCACAAACTATTGCATGTCCCACTCAGTTGTCAACTGCATCCAATGCTTGCACCAGATGCATGTTTGCACATAATGGTATGGGAAAGACAAGCTCGAGACAGAGAAAAAGTAACACATGTTATTTTAATAGCATCTTAAATATTTTTGAAATATTTTTATTTTACATTATGAACCAAAGATTACATGTAGTACGGCGTCAGTTTACAAAAAAATCCATGTTCAAGGAGTAAATTACAGGTTTTTTAAGGGTTTTTTTCAACACAAATAAAGGTTTTAAAGGATTTACACAAAATTACAGGTTTATAAAGAGTTTAAAGGTTTCAATGGGCGGCCAATACGTGCGTATGTATGCGTGTGTGAGTGATGCATGCTTATTTATTGGTGTATGTATGACAATGTAGTTATATGTACTCGTATGTAGGATATGTATAAATGTAAAAAAAAATCAATCATCAATTGCCATTTAAATTACGTTCCCACGTTTAAAGTAACATTTTTAGATGGCAAATAAACTTTGAAATGACTCTGAATAAAACAGTGGATGGGGTTTACGTTCTTGCCTGAAACGACAACAACGATCTTGTTTTGAGTTATTTAAGCGCAATAAAACGCCAGTTCTCGACATTTCGAAAAATACATCCTTGTCAATGACCGAATCAAAAGTTATGTCTTGATACAAGTTTCCTCCTAGCTCAGGATAAAGGCCTGAAATATCGCCAAAAAAAAAATCCCATTCCCTAGTACCCAGTCACATTATCCTGACACAGGACCAACCTGTCCTGAAACTACCCTTATATGCTGAGCGCCAAGCCAGGGAGCTATACCAGTACCATTTTTTTGAGGCTTGGGTATGTAACGGCCGGGGAACGAACCCCCGACCTCACGACTGCGATTTCATTTTGTATATCTGACGTGTCTACACTGATGGAATAGTCCCTTGTATTAATTAAAATCGAAATTGTTAAAGTGGACGTTTCATGTTAAAATGCTCACGCTTACAGGGACAGTCAAATTATCATACCATATATGGTAAATGCTGCGAAGAGTAACGAGGACGAGCGGAGCGGGGCTAATAAATAAAACGGGAGTTTCAGGTTGTATATATCTTTCTACTTGATATAACAGGTTTAAACATGAAAGGTAACACAGTAATGAAAATTTAACACTTTCATATCAATTCAGGAATGCTGCTTTGGCAATATGACTTTAAATAGCTAAATATGAAGCAGGCGTATGTCTATTTTAGACCACAAATTCCTCTAATTTGACCTCGTGACCTACTTTTTGACCCCAAATTCAAACTTGTCCAAGATTTTATGGAGACAAACATTCTGACCAAGTTTCATGACGACTGAGCCAAAAATGTGGTCCTTAGAGCGTTAACAAGGTTTTTCTAAGATTTGACCTAGTGACCTACTTTTTAACCCTACATGACCCAATTTCGAACATGTCCAAGATTTTATAGAGACAAACATTCTGACCAAGTTTCATGAAGACTGGGCTAAAAAGATGGCCTCTAGAGTGTTAATAAGCCAAATTGCTGACGACGCTTAACGCACGTCGCACGAAGGGCGATCACAAAAGCTTACCTTGAGCAAGTTGTGTTCAGTTGAGCTAAAAAGTGCAATACATGTCCAGTAAAGAATATGTTGAAGAAATCGGATTCAGAACCTTGGAGGCCATACTCTTAATGGATTCAGGTAATTTTAACAATCTTAGTTGAGAGTGAGCCAAAGAACGTTTATGCCAATAACGTTGTAGTCCAACTGGTATGTTTGGACAATAAGATATTTATAATATTTACTATATACATACATGTATAAGGAAAACGGGCTCCGTCCCCTGGTTACCATGTTTTTCAACGGATCCAAACGTATAGACTAGAGAGTGAACCAAAGAATTTCTACTCCAAAATAAACTTTGAAAAACTTTGAAGACAAGATTTTTTATATGCGTACTAAATAATAACAGTTTTCTTTAAATTTAAAATTAAAACTAGCGCAGAGAATTTTCTTAAATTTGCATGATTATAGAGAATCACTGCGCTAGTTTTAATTTCTTTCTATGTCTATAGTAAAAAAACAACTGTTACTGTAGGAACCTCCATTAACTTCAGATACTGTGAGTGTAGGACGGGACAGAACGTGACAAACGTGTCCACGTGACTATGTGAAGCGAGGGTATATTAATCCGATAGTTTCATATTCCTTACCACCGGTAGTACCATCATTTGTTAGTCTTATATAGACTGTCTGTATGTATCGGGCACAGAGCTGCCTCGCTGCGAAACGTTTGTCATTCCACGGGAGTTCACACAAGTCAACAAACTGACTATTAGCAGTTTTTCTTCTGCATATCGTTTTATGTCTTTCTCAGAACTTTCACTCCGCATTAAGAATTGTGCTTGTGGGAAACCCAATACCTTTCCCGGAAATTCTCGTGTAATTATTTATAGCTAAAAAAGAAACAAAACAGTTGACTGTGTGACCGATCAGTACTGTATTTTAACGTGAGACAGTGAATGGTAACACTAACGACACTGTGGTACTTCTAAAAAGAACTTAGTCATTTAGCGCATTCACTTTATAAAGTGCCATCCAGAGGACATCGTTATATTCTTGGATCTATCCAGTCTAGCTGTAAGTATGAAGTTAAATTTCCTAACAGTATCAATAATTTCACGAATTTATAACTATGAATCAGGGGACATTGAGAAAGACTTTTTTCCTATTTATTTATTTATTTACTTATTTTTGTCTTTTTATTTTGTTGATTGTGTATGTGTGTGTTTTCTTCTGGGAATGCGATTGGAAAATAATTAAGTTCTCGGCATAACTTAAGAATCAAACAAACACATAAGAAATATCTTTCAAAAAGATATGGGGCGTTGATGGGGATAAAAGTAAATTTGGAAAATGTTTAGTTGTTTGTTTATTGGGTTTAACGTCCCCTCGAAGCCTCTTTAGTAAAAAGCTAGAATAATGTGTATCGGTTATATATTATTTATTATTATCGGTCAAAAATAAGACTAACGTAACAGTATATTTTCCAATTGTGAATACATTTAAAACGTTCGGCACGAAACAGGCCTTAAAGTGGATATAATGAGGTATTTTGATAAAACAATTATATATTTATCGAGAACTGTTATTCAGCCAGAATACACTTAATATTTCCTGAGTAAGAAGCATATATTTATATTAAGTAATTGTTATTTCAACAAACAATCCGTGCGTAACGTTTTCCCCTACGTATAGCCGTTTTCTACAAATGAAATCGTTCAATTATTAATTTGGTCTTATCTTGCGATAGGTGAAAAAATGTGAGACCAGGAAACTACGCCGAAAATTTTTTAAAAAGAAACACAGGACGAATCAATTAATTTAAAACAAAGCTATAAATATCAAATTACAACTCAACCACGGTTGTGAGTAAAGTGCCCGCCCTGTCACTTGGAAGCCGTTGGTTCGGTCCCCGGACGTAGTATACCAAAGTCGAGCTAGGTGTGGCATCATGCCTCTTGTCTACTGCGTGATATCGCAGAGAAAAAAAACTGTAACTGTTTTATATAGATAAAAGCAGTAAAATCTGTCGCTGGGAATTCATATCCAAGCAAGTAAACAAACAAGTTTTCCATTGTAATGGTTCGTTCCCAATCAATGATACACATGCAGTTAGTCGACAATCTGTTCGGTTATAGATGATATTGATATCTAATTGACTGCTCCCTCCTACCTCCGGAACTAGATACATATATTATCCATCGGTCAGTGAAATTACACCTCGTAGAAGACACCCCTGCATCAATTAACGACAGTTTCTCATTGTGTTTCAATTGGAGTACATGAACATGGTAAATGTTCCGGAAATGAACATTTGTTAATATGAAATTCCCGTATAAGGAATTTGTGAATTTGCGAATAGGTATTGATTACAAACAAAACAATCAGCAAATAAACTAAAACGTCACAACACACATCCGTGATTAGTAATGATTACTTTATCGATCCGACTTTGATGTTGGGCTCCATTGTTGATTTCCTTAAACTTACATTCATTTCAAAATGTATGTTATACATACAGTACATGTGGCTGTATTCGATTGGACAAGCGGCATACGGAATTTTGAGCCTATATGACCCGGCGAGTGCACTCTTTTGGTTCAAACCTAGCCCATAACCATATCGGCGATCACTTTATCGACAGACTCTCTGCATTCGCAACAGTCATTCTCTGTCATAAACAAAATGTGCGACGGACAGAGGTACAGGAAAAAGACAAGTGGTCACTTTAAACAGGTGAGTTGCTCAAAATTAAGTATTGCACGGAACATAAGGATATCTTTGCCGTGTAGGAGTGTCCACTTTTCAATTATCAACGACTGCGCTCCGAAACTCGGACAAATAATTTAGTAATGTACCAACATGGAACACAACCTCGGCACTTTCTACAGGCTTGAGAGAGTTATTGCTTTAATAATGCTCATAATGTACGCACTGGATGTATCCTTTTATGTATATTCCTTAGGAAGATACCAATAAATTGACAGATATTTATATGAATTTCTTGATATCCCCTTACTTTCGGTTTTATTGGGGCACGGAAGGTCTCTCTGCACATCACACTTTTTGAAGCACAGACAGGCTCTCTGCATAAACAGGCTTTCTGCAATCCATTGGTTTCTCTCATTGTTTACGGAAAAGTGACCCAACTTTGTGTTTTCATTATCGTACTATATATGTAATTTGTAGTGTTTTCGTAATGAGATACAAATTTATTTAATGTGTTACTTATTTTTATAACTATCTTAACTCATTTTGTCAGGTGTAAAACCATTACAAATAGATATAGACACACGCATGATAGCCTTTTGGTCTTCTTTGCTTTCACCAAGCAAGACTAAACTCTCTGTCTCTATGTATAATATAGTTTTGAGTATTTTTTTGTTTTCTGTCAATTTTAAAAAAAAATCATCCTTTAAATGGATAAAACATATAAAAAAATATATTTTTAAAATGTGGTTTGAATAATATCTGGATGAATCATAATTTCTGTAATGCTAAATGGATAAAAATGACTGTCAGCCAATATATATGTGAATGAATGGTTTAGCGAAATCAACACGTCAAGAAAGTGTATAACATATAGATTGTTCAAAGAGAAGTTTTGTTTTGAAAATTACTTGATTAAAAAACCCTTAAAATTCTTAAATTATATGATAAAAATTAGAACAAGAAATAATTTTTTGCCAGTAGAAGTAGGCAGTTGGAATAATACCGAATATAACGATAGAAAATGCCCAATATGTGCATCTAATAACGTCGGAGATGAATATCACTATTTATTGAATGTGCCTCTCTGTCATACATAAGAAAACATCTTTTAGATAGATATTATTATAGATTTCCAAACATCATACATTTTAAGCAATTAATGCAATCATTTGATAGAAATGAGTTGAAATATAACAAACTATGTAGACTAGTTAAAGAAATAGTGCTTAAGTTTAAAAAAATATAATTGTTTTTTTCTTTTTCTTTGAATTTTTCTCCTCCCCACAATGATCCAGAATGTTAAGATTATTCATTTTCTTTTGAAATGTTTTTAGAAAACATGTGACTCTACTACAATAATCCATCTCGTTCATTTATATGTTTATTATCTTTGATTTGTAATCATTTTGTCTTCAATGACATGATATTTGCAAATAAACCTGTAAACTTGTCAATAAAAACATAAAAGATTAATTTTATCTAGAATACTGGTTATCACAATAATTATAATATTTTAACTGAATCGCTTATTCCAAAACGTACGCGCAAGTAAGTGCCATACATGCAGTTTCCTCCAAAAACTCAAAAATAAATATGTGGTGCTAACGTAATCAGTTTACACATTGTCGCGTTTGACAATGCAAAAGAAAGAAAAAACAGTATCAACAGTATTCATTCTTTTTAATTGAATCATGACTAAGTTCGTAAACATCTTGATAAAAGGCGAGAATCTGATACATGTATTTAACTATGACAGTTCAATTGGTATGGATAGTCATGCATATAATATGGCAAATGTCGATGAATAAATTTCAGTTATAAACGTATTTCTTAAAATTATTATGGACAGAATTATTAGAACAGAAATATCTCTGTATAATATCTAAATATTACAAATGTAATATGCTCGTTTTCGCTGATGTAATTTCAAAGCCTAAGAATATTTATGCTGTAATGTTCTATTGCTAATTATATGTTTGACGGATATCAAATGTTTGGTAGGCCTATGTCACAGATGTCTTTTTAGAAAATAATTATTCACTTTAATATCAACTTTCAGTTGCCATAGCAACGCGAGGAGCCCGACCTTGAGCATGTTACTTCACAACAAAAACACAAAGGTATTAATAGTATGCTTTTGAAAAAAACAATTGCTGGCTAAATGCAGAGAGCATGCATGTGCTTCAAAAAGTGTGATGTGCAGAGAGACCTCCCGTGCACCAATAAAACCGAAAGTAGGGGGATATCAAGAAATTCATATAAATATCGGTCAATTTATTGCTATCTTCTTGAAGAAAATACATAGAAGGATACATCCAATGTTTATATTATGAACATAATCAAGGCAATAATTCGCTTAAGCCTGTAGAAAGTGCCGATGTTGTGTTCCATGTTGGTACATGTCCGAGTTTCGGCGCGCGTCGTTGATAACTGAAAAGTTGACACTCACATACACAGCAAATATATTCTTATGTTTCGTGCAATACTTAATTTTGATCAACTCACTTGTTTAAAGTGACCACTTGTCTTTTTCCTTGCCCTCTGTCCATCGTGCATTTTATTTATGGCAGAGAATGACCGTTGCGAACGCAACGCAGCGATTTTTGCAGAGACCGCCGATATGGTTATGCAGCGTGAATGCGCCACTTAGATTAGACCGGCGCGTAATGGCGGATGCTGGCAAGTTTTGTTTTTCCCGAGGCAAATTATAATGATAGTGATAATATTTCTGGCTAAATGGCGACACTATTTAACCAAATGTTAATTACAAATATATTCTATATCCAGGAGTTATCAGAGACTGCCATGAGCATTTTAATCTGAAAAAAAATTATGACGTATTTGAATGCGTTCGTCCTAATATTCTTTCGTGTTTCCAAGGAAAGAACTTTGCCTGGTCATTATGATGGTATACTTGTGCCGCCAACAACACTCGTTTCACACTAACCCGATCACATGACTGGCGCAGGCCGTCATGTGACCGGCGTAACTCCGTTTTACGCCGATTTTTGTCCTAACGAATACGGCCTACACTGTAGCAATACCACGCCACGACGTAACGTAAGGCATCAAAACCAAGACAAAACTGTCAACATTTGCAGAGGTGTCATTGGCTTCACTCCAGTGACAAGGTTACAGAAAGCGCCAAATTCACATAAAACGTATTTCGTCTCAGGGTAACATTCTGAAGCAATTATCACTTCTCTTTCAAACACCACCCCCTTATTTCACATTTCACTCAAACCATAATTCTATCAAGTTAAAATGATATGCGGTTTTCATTGGCGGGCGGGGGACGATGACAGTGAAACAAACAAACAAAAAAAAAAATAAAAAAAAAATGAAAGAGTGAGCATGTTCCTGTCATTCCGAGCAATTGGGACATATGTCTTAAAAGCATCGTGTTCGGGGTGTAAGTATTCTCGAACATTAAAGTACGCCCACGCCTATCAATCCGTCAATTGAGATTTATTACCCCTGCCATGTTTTTTTTTCGTACTTCTGAATAATTAATGAAGGCAAATTGTTTCCCGAGCCTTAACTGTTAAAATCAATTTAGATCTACAGTTTTTATCAATATGCAGTAAAAGCTTCAAATAAAAATGACATCATAAAAGTGATTGTAAATGGCACCAGATATTTCTTGTTGCTGTATGTAAGATGCGTTAACTAATTAACATAAATTCTTAAGCAAATACTGTAAGTATACTGCGGGAACCTATGTTTTTTTTTGTTTTTTTTTTTGGGGGGGGGGGGGTGCTATTATCGTGGTAACCCAATATCAGACATCCTCAGTGTCTAGAACCTTGCACCACAACTATGATTACTACAAAATAAATCAGATTTGTTAACTTGGGTTCGTATGACTTAACAGACTCATTGTTTCATCATTTTTAAATACGATATGAATTTACCAGTTTGCTACCCCACGGAAAAGTCCCCAGAAAATCTTAAAAAAGAATCAAAACTTTTAAAAGCATTCGGTATTTGACAGAAGAAGAGATGTATTTCAAGAAATTTTAAAGAAAAACAGTTTATCATTGTTTCAACAGAAAAATATACTGCACCTCGATAATCGAGTAATTTGAGGAAATAAAAATGGCGGCACCCCTATGTCATTTAAAGGCATTTTCAAAGGATTTAAGATAATAGATATATTTTATACATTGATTACGTTGAAGGGTCTTTATATATGATTTCCTATATTCTTACTTGACCCAAGATATGCATTTGTAGTTCAGATCTTTATTTAAACCGATGATAGACTTAGAACCAAGTCCACAAAGCGTATATCTTGGATGTTTGACAACAGCATCTGCTGAAAGCTTAAACTTCATATTATAGCATTAATCTGGCGTCATCAACCATTATCTACGAAAACTTGGAACTATTTTTTTTCTTTTGTAGCTTACGATAATCACTGAACCAATAATCGGTTTGCAATATTTCCATTTCTTATTTTAAGACTCTCAAAGTAATCGACATATAGTAAACATTTTTTTTAATTTCTCACATTCAAGTAAACTGCTATATTGCATGGTCAGTCTTGGGTCCTTACCTGACGGAGGATTCCGTGGATGAACGGAGTAACACGACTGTATATCACAAGGCAAATTATGACAGTATTTCATATTTAACATGTTTTATACTTTATTACTTACAGATGTCAATAAACGAGTTAATGATGTGGTTTGATACAAAATATCGTCATTTAAAACTTGTTTAGACCATTTGTTATGAAACATTTTTAAGATGTTATTACATAGCTTGATGTTTATTTGTTTACCACACCTGTTGCTTTTTCCCTTAGACATCCTTAATCTTGTCTTCCTTAAAGTTTTCTTTGTTTGATTATATGATTGTATAAGTGACACGTCATATTAAGAACCAGCCATTTATATACAAATTATCTGCTCAGTTATCCGTGTCACTTTGAGTAACGATGATTTTGGTTGCATGTGAGAGAGTCAGTTGAACATACAGCACCGCGTGTGAATCATCGGATAAAAGAGAATAAGATTATTGTACATATAATCTAGTAAAATAAAGAAGATAACATTAAACTGTCTACAGTCTTCGCTAATTCCCCAGTGCGAAGGAGAAGAGTGAAAGAAGAGAAACAAAGAGAGAAAGATACCGCAAAGTAACAGCGGGTTAAAGTTACACCCTATTACACATGACCTGGTATGAAACAAGTGCAATCAATATCCTATCATTTCTTAGTCCTATAAATAGATTCTTAGTCGTAGCTTTGTGCTTTTAAAGATTTTAAATTAAAGATACTGATGTTTTAAGGCATTAAACTTCTAATTGGTTGGACTAATTATTTCCATAAATTACCAAAGATTGCTCAAGATGTGGATTTGAATCCATTAAAGACTTAACTCAATACCTTTACACATAGTAAGACCAAAAATGAAACATGCTTCAGATATAATACCTTTATCCAAAGCTGAGTTTTAAGATTGCTACAAAAATATGACTACATGAGTTTAAACAAAGTGACTTTCCACTTTTTCTTTCAATTGAAGGGGGCTGTAACTCTTGACAAACTCAAACTTGTTCCATATAAGTCTTTACTGATTTTGGTCAAACTTTTATGATAATAAATATTGCTTAAAGGGTCAGTGTCCTTCAAAACTACTGGTGCTGGAGTGGTTTTTTTTTTTTTTTTTTTTTTTTTTTTAATTTTAAAAGTTCTTTTCTGATTTTGGTCAAACTTTTATGATAATAAATATTGCTTGAATGGGGTTAATTCAAAGTTCTTCAAAACTACTGATGCTGGAGTGTTTTTTTTTTAATTTATGTCAAATTTTTATGATAATAAATATTGCTTGAAGGGGTTAATTCAAAGTTCTTCAAAACTACTGATGCTGGAGTGTTTTTTTTTATTTTGGTCAAACTTTTATGATAATAAATATTGCTTAAAGGGGTTAATTCAAAGTCCTTCTAAACTACTGATGTTGGAGTGTTTTTTTTAATTTTGGTCAAACTTTTATGATAATAAATATTGCTTTAAGGGGTTAATTCAAAGTCCTTCTAAACTACTGATGTTGGAGTGTTTTTTTGTCAAACTTTTATGATAATAAAAATTGCTTTAAGGGGTTAATTCAAAGTCCTTCTAAACTACTGATGTTGGAGTGTTTTTCTTTATTTTTTCAAAGTCCTTCAAACTACTGATGCTGGAGTGTTTTTCTTCTGAGTTTGTTCAAACTTTTATGATAATAAATATTGCTTAAAGGGGTTAATTCAAAGTCCTTCAAACTACTGATGGGGTCAAACTTTTATGATAATAAATATTGCTTTAAGGGGTTAATTCAAAGTTCTTCAAAACTACGGATGCTGGAGTGTTTTTTTTGTTTTTATTTGGTAAAACTTTTATGATAATAAATATTGCTTAAAGAGGTTAATTCAATGTCTTTCAAAACTACTCATGCTGGAGCTGGAGTGTGTTTTATTTTCGGATTTTGGTCAAACCTTTATGATAATAAATATTGCTTAAAGGGGTTAATTCAAAGTCCTTCAAACTACTCGTGCTGGAGCTGGAGTGTTTTTCTTTTCTGATTTTGGTCAAACTTTTATGATAATAAATATTGCTTAAAGGGATTAACTGAGAGCCTTTCAAAACTACTGATGCTGGAGTGTTTTTTTTTCTGATTTTGGTAAAACTTTAATGATAATAAATATTGCTTAAAGGGGTTAATTCAAAGTTCTTCAAAACTACTGATGCTGGAGTGTTTTTTTTTCTTATTTTGGTAAAACTTTTATGATAATAAATATTGCTTAAAGGGGTTAATTCAAAGTCCTTCAAAACTACTCATGCTGGAGCTGGAGTGTTGTTTTGTTTTTTTTCGGATTTTGGTCAAACTTTTATGATAATAAATATTGCTTAAAGGGGTTAATTCAAAGTCCTTCAAAACTACTCATGCTGGAGTGTTTTTTTTTTTTGGTCAAACTTTTATGATAATAAATATTGCTTAAAGGGGTTAATTCAAAGTCCTTCAAAACTACTGATGCTGGAGTGTTTTTTTTTTATTTATGTCAAATTTTTATAATAAATATTGCTTAAAGGGGTTAATTCAAAGTTCTTAAAAACTACTGATGCTGGAGTGTTTTTTTTCTTCATTAAAGCAATTCTCCCTTCATAAAGTACTTTATTTATAAAATATAAATATTGTTTATAAGTAAGGTGGCTATTTATGTCATTCGCTTAAACATCTTGCAAAACAAGAAAAGTGGAAAGCATTTCTACCTTACTAAGACTTTAAGCATTACTTAATTTTAGTATTATTGCTAGAATTCTGTTCTGATTTGAGTTTTTATACATATATGTATATCTATCTAATTTTACAAAATATTAAATAACACTTTTATACATCTTCACATACAGTTTTAGTATACAATGTAAGTCATTGTTCCACTCAGAAAAAAAAAACACTTCATTTATATGATGCCAGACCTATGAGTTCAAGATGTTCTCAGCATTTGATGTTTCTAAATTTTAACTGATGAGGTGAAGTAATTTATTACACTATCTTAAGCACCAATCAACATTTGATTCAGCACACTCATGGCCATTTTCAGCGAGAAAAATGTTTTTTTTTTCAATGTGAAATATCATTTTTGAAATGTCAAATGAAAGAGCAGACAATTAAAAGATTGTATATCCATCTTTATTTCATATAAATGTGTCTTTCTTATCAAATGTTATTAAAATTTCTCTCTCTAGATATTGGGTTTCATCATGATATGTCTGTGACTCCTGTTTGTTTTTTTGTTTTTTTATTCATATCTGTGATGAAAAATGCAAATGTTTTTTAATGTATTTGTTTTTCAAAAACATAGTTCCTACATTGGTGAATTTCCCTACCCTTGGCAGCCATCTTGAAAGGCAAATTCAAGGGGTTTTTATATGTATGACATAGAATCAGAATTTTCATTTTCTTATTTTTTCATTATTTCTGCTCCAAAAACCAAAATGTATACACCATTAGAAAGCCTTTGATATCTTTATGATGAAATATTTTTAAAATGTATGTATGCACAAAATATAAGTGCACAATACAGAAAAAAAGAATGGGTTAATCATTAAACAAAATAAACAGTGTAACTGTTTTGGTTATAAAATTATTATCTTTAAATTTTTCAAAATATGATTTTCATATTTAAAATGATTAATTGAAACTGATCAATTTGACATAAATTATAGTAAGATTCACTGAAAAATAAAAGCACCTTAATGATTTAAAAACAGCAAGTATCATCAACTTTTGACCTGCCATAAACTATGCTTTTAAAGATGGCTGCCAAAAAGAGTCTTATCAGTGCCTATGACATCACACGGGAACTATGTATACTGGACCCGGTGATGGTATAGCACCCATGTTCTGCGTTCAGTATATAGGTTTGACTTGACTATTTGAGTTTACCATATTCGACAGTATTTCAGTCATATTCATATAGCGACATCCAGCTAATTACAGGTGGAGGGAGACCCCGAATGCACGGAGGCATCCGGGTAGAACCACTGACCTACCACAAGCCAGCTGGAAGGCTTCCTCACACGAAAATCCAAATGACCCTGCTGGGATTTCAACCCATGCGGTGAGGGGCTGAGTGAGTGTTTAAGTTAGCAACTTTACCCTCTCAGCCACGGAGGCCCCAGTATATAGGGGTAGTTCAAACAATGGTGAGTGACTGATTGACAGCCCCACATAAATGGGTACGAAAAATCACTGATTCCTTCCTTGCATGTTTATGTTACTAATATAGGAGATGAGGCTGACTCCATGGCTGCAGCTTGTTATAGTTATCACCTGGTCTGTGTGTGTGAACTCTACCATGAGAATCAAACGACAAGGACTGTTCAGTTGCTCTGGGTGGGGAGCTGCATGCACCAGCAGTTGGAGAGAGATGTTCAAACCAAAGGAACATGTTCAGCCCATTAAACATGTTCAGCCCATCAACAATCCAAAGGATTTCAAAACACGATTTTGGCTAACAACAGGTTTTGTAGATTAATTATTCTGACAACTTATGACTGAAATAACTTGCTGACAAAAGTTTTACTACTGCTTTTGAAGCAACAATATGGTTTAAATGCCCATTTATCAACTTCTTTATAAACTTTTCTTCGATTTACTGAGGCTTAAATGTTTATGTCAATATAAAGCTTTGAATTAATATCTGACAAATGTCAAAGGCACCTTGTATACATGTATTACTATGATGGGGAAAAATCCGTTTTTATTACTTATCATATAATTCCATTTAGAATAACTCTGACTTTTATATTTTTCACTGACTGAATTATGTAACAAGATATGTTATCAATTAAAATGATAAAAATATAGTAAAACTGGAGGTTTTATTTCTACCAGAGCAACATCCCAGGTATTTTAGCAGTAGTTACAGACTTTTGCTACCTGATATCTTTCAATGATTGATTCTCCTCATCCTTATACAGTTACTTGGAATACACTTTCTAAACTAACAAAATAAAGGGGAAAATAAAATTGGATAGAAGTTAATGGAACTTAAGATTTATTTCTATTGTAAGAAAGATTGTGGTGGAAGATGACTGAACACTTTTTAATCCTTAAAAGACCCTCTTTTGTCATACGGAAAACAATGGCTGAGCTTCTGGTCAGATTTATCTTAGTTATTTTTCAGTAAAATGCTCATGGGATGTATTCCAAGTAACTGCATTTATTAGAACAGCTTCAATGTTTTTTAATTCAGGTTTCTGGTATACCTATCTTATAATGCAAAATGTTTTAATGCAGAAAAAGCCTGGGGACCCATGGGAAAGAGGTTAGGTGAGAGAAACACCAGAAAGATTAGGCAAGTGATTACAAATGGTGGTAAGTATAACAGTTTCAACTAATTAACATCATATTTATTGAGATTCGATACCTTACTACTTATACTAATCTGAGAAGGTCATAAAAAATCTGTGTATATTGCCATCATATGTTCCTAATGAAATGAAATTTAAGTGAAATTTAAGTAAATGAAAAAATTATATGGACAATTTATTAAGATGACAGAGAAATTTTAATCAAGACATTTGTCACATCTGGACTACCTACTGATTCTGTGCATAACTGGCAATGATACAAGAACCATCTATTTTTTATTTCGCCAAGTGGTATTTAAATTAGAAAATAATGGAACAAACAACATCATAAGGTTTACCATTACTTCTACTTGATGTGAAAGAAGACCTTAACATATTATACATGGGCATAAGATCAAGGTCATCCGATCTCTTTATTTCAGATCTAAGGAAAACAAGAATCTAGGGAAAACTGAAGGTCTTGGTGTAATCAGATTCACAGGTGTTCCTGAATACTCTAAACAAGATCAAAAAAGAACTTCACAAAATTGCAGATGCTTTGAATTGAATATTGTATGTATTCAAAAGTCAATAAATCTACAAGTTTTCATGTCTTTCTATTTTTGCTGTCAAACCTCTGTACCAAATAAAGCTCAACCATGGAAATCTGTTGAATAAGGAATAAGGTAAGCCATCCTTCATTAAATATTGATCATGGTCCATCAAGTGGACCAGTACTTGGGGCCTGAGAAGGCCATAAAAAATCCATGTATATTGTTATCATGTGTTCCTACAGTTTTTAATGAAATTTAATTAAAGGAGAAATTTATAGTAAATGAAAGTCTTTATAGGCTTAGAGCAAAAAAGCCTTTAACTCCGAGTCAATGAATGCTTGCATCTGCACATAAGTCTTTTTAAGTATCTGAAGGACTATGATTATAATTTAATAATGGATAGATTACCTTAAAAAAATCATTTTGGAGTTTACCGTCACTGTGACGGTACATGGACTTATCATTTACCCATATCCAGTTGACTGCAGTCAATAGAAGGCCCGGGTGAACCAACCTACCAAATTTTCTTTGTTCCATATTTTCGTTAGTACATGTTCAATATATAAACGTCTCAGAAAAGATGAGTGAACTGATTCCAAAAGTGTACAAATTGTCAAAAATAGTATGAAGGCGAAGGAAACAGCAAGCGAGTGTTCTGACTACTCAGACATCAGACACAGATAGTGCTTTTGAATGAAAATCTGAATGTATTGAAATGTTCATGAATTAATATATAAATGATGAATAAAAAAAGGGCAAAGCAAATAAAAAAAATACAAGAAAAAATATAACTAGAAGTCGTTTGTTTAAGATACAAACGAAGCGGCTTTCCGTTTGCTTATTTCAAAGGTATTAAATATATAAGATAATACAAAAAAAAATGGAATAATGATGCATAATAATGTATGATTTAATATGTAAATCATCATTATCTTAAATATATACTTACGATTATGTTGAAAAATAAGTTTTAAATCTTTTTTTTTTTTTTTTTCATTTTCATCTTCTTAAGAAGATATTGAGAAGGCATAAATATGGATCTTATTTGATTATGCACCCGTTTTCTATCATTCAGAAGAAAAAAAAAGGAAAATTTTAAGATAATAATATCCTCAAGAATTGTTTTCTTACGTTATTCAATCGATTTTAATTTTTTTTTAACCTTTATTTAATATCTTTTTCTTTGTAAGCATATGACTTAACATGTATTCATTGCAATTTGATCCACAATTGAAATTGTAAAAAAGAAAAAAAAAACAACTTTAAAATCGATTAGTCTAATATACTAATTCATCGTAAATGCGACTCATTTACTCAAAAACGTATCACAATTCACTATTCAACGCAGGCATTCATTCCTGCAAAAGAACAATCGGATCTTGCTCAACCAACCCAATGACCACTTACATTTCTTTCTGCAAATTAATAGGTTTCCATGAATTAGCCCTTTTACGAAAAACATGAATAAGTCATGTTTGCTAACGTAATCACTTGAAATTTTCTGGACTTTTTGCGCATATTAAGGTACGGCATTATTACTTATTTAAAGTTAATATATACAATCTTTTGATCTTTTCAATATATTTTGCTTACACATCAATAATGTCATAAACAAGTTACACAACATAAATTCTTTTAGGTATGCTTAAGACTGGCATCAATACTCATGACGCTGGAGCGCGAATATGTATTGAAATGAATTATTTTTATATTTTATCGACGTCAAAATCAAGTGACTAAAGAAAAATGTCTTTTTTGCAAGAACATGTTCAGCTAACGTTCTATTAATCAAGAAAAAGAAAGTATCTTCGAGAATGCGAACAGGTTTGTTTTCACATTTTCAAGTAGGCATTCCATCAAACATGAATAACTGCCATGTTTGATGACGTAATCACTTGAAATTTTCAAGACCTTATGAACGTACTAAGTTTCGACATTTTTGAAAAGTTAAAGTTCATTGGTCTAATTGGCGATTTTATATGATTTTTCAAAAAAATTCTTGCTTAAGTATGCATGACGTCATAATCACGTGACAAAACAAACATTTATTGCAGTATGCATCACTTCAATTTTAACTCTATCAATTCTGAAGATATAATTAAGATTGACTTTAAATTCATGATACCAGAGCGAAAGAAATCTTTAAAAAGATTTTTTTTTGTCTTTTTGATGACGTCATATCCACGTGACTAAAGAGAAAATCATTCAGAAAATAGATGTAAACTTCTATGCCGATATGCTGTCCAATTTTCATGCTTGTAACGCATCAGGGGGCTTTGTAACATTTAATTTAAATTTTGACCAAAGTTCGAAACTCGGTATTGCCATGAAATCTTAATCTTTTCGAATTTGGCAATTTGAATGCCAAGCTGGACATTTACGTCCTAAAATACATCTTTTGTAAAAAAATCAAGATAATCGGACCAATATTGAAGGTTCTAGAGCGCAAACAAACTTTTGAAGCTGACGTCAAATCTGACGTCATATGACGCCAATGAAAATTGAAAATGATTGAATGTATAAAAAGATACTTTTTTATCGCTGCAATTTCAATTTCATTAAAATTGACTCAAAATGTATGATGCCAGAGCGAGAGAAATCTTTGAAAAAATAGGATTTTGTCACTTAAATGACGTCATAACCACGTGACTTAAAAGGAAATCTTTCAGAGAAAATAAAGTAGACCTCTGGGCCAATAAGCTGTCCAATTTTCATGCTTCTATCTCATCAGTAGCGTTTGTAACATTAAATAATAGTTTTAGGACCAAAGTTCGAAACTCGGTATTGCCATAAATTCTGAAATTTTTCGAATTTAAAAATTTGAAAGATAAGGTGCACATCTACATCATAACATACGTTTTCTGTGAAAATATCAAGATAAAATATCAAAAAATAAAGGCTCTAGAGCGCGAACAAACTTTTGAAGCTGACGTCAAATCTGACGTCAATTGACGTCATTGAAAATTAAAAATTATTAAATTTAAAAATTTATACTTTTTTGTCGAGGCAAATTAATTTTCATGTTGCTTAGACACTGACAACTTACCGAAATTAACTCTTAGATTTGGTTGGAAAAAAGGAATAATAATAATAATAATAACTAGACTTCTTTTGTTTCGAACAAAAGATAGGGCTTTCTGCACTGCAAACCATGACAAACCTGGTGTTTTTCGAATTTTGGCAAACCTATATAATCCTGCACAATGAAGTCGTAATATATAACTTCTGTGAAAATTCCATGCCAATCCGTCCATAAATGACGGCTGTGCAGCGCGGATGAACTTTGGTAGCTTTTTTAAGTTTTGATGTCATGTGACGTCATATGAAAATTTTACTCATTAAATCTTAATGTTCATGATTACCTACATAGGACATTAAATTTTCATTGTCTATGAACCTTTGCAACATGAGTAAATTGACATTCAGGAATCGGAAATTCTCTACAATATGATGACGTCATATGACGTTCATCTTTACAAAATGCAAAGGAAACACAGAGACGTATAAGCTACCTAAATATCAAATTTCTATCTCATCTAGAAACGATTTTATACGTATTTAAAATTTGACGTCCTTGGTTCGAATCTTGGATTCGTCAAAGAACCTTAGTTCTTTCGAATCTTGGCAAACCTACAGAATCCTGCACGATGAAGTCGTAATATATAACTTCTGTGAAGATTCCATGCCAATCTATCAATAAATGACGGCTGTACAGAACGGACAAACTTTGGTAGTTATTTATAGTTCTGACGTCATGTGACGTCATATGAAAATTTTAAACATTGGATCAAAATGAACATGATCACCTACAAAGGACTTTCAATTTCCATTGTTTATGAACCCTTGCAACATGAGTAAATTGACATCAAGAAATCGGAAATTCTAAACAACTTAATGACGTCAAATGACGTCATATGACGTTCATCTTTACATAATGCAAAGGAAACACAGAGACGTATAATCTCGCCAAATATCAACTTTCTATCTCATCTAGAAACGTTTTTTATATGGATTTGAAATTTGACGTCCTTGGTTCGAATCTTTGATTCGCCATAGAACCTTAGTTCTTTCGAATCTTGGCAAACCTATATAATCCTGCACAATGAGGTCGTAATATATAACTTCTGTGAAAATTCCATGCCAATCCGTCCATTAATGACGGCTGTACAGCGCGTACAATCTTTGGTAGCTATTTTTAGTTCTGACGTCATGTGACGTCATATGAAAATTTTAAACATTGAATCCAAATGTTCATGATTACCTACATAGGACATTAAATTTTCATTGTCTATGAGCCTTTGCAACATGAGTAAATTGACATAAAGAAATCGGAAATTCTATACAACTTGATGACGTCATATGATCATATGATGTTCATCTTTACAAAATGCAAAGGAAACACAGAGACATATATTCTCGCCAAATATCAACTTTCTATCTCATCTAGAATCGATTTTATATGGACTTGAAATTTGACGTCCTTGGTTCGAATCTTGGATTCGCCATAGAACCTTAGTTCTTTCGAATCTTGGCAAACCTATATAATCCTGCACAATGAGGTCGTAATATATAACTTCTGTGAAAATTCCATGACAGTCCGTCCATAAATGACGGCTGTACAGCGCGTACAAACTTTGGTAGCTATTTTTAGTTCTGACGTCATGTGACGTCATGTGAAGATAAAAATAATATATTCCAAAATGCCATTGCTTCAGGTGTCTGTTGATAGAATTTCTTTGTCCTAGACCTTCAGCAACTTAATGAAATAACAACATGAAAAGGTTGGAAAAAAAGAATAATAATAATAAAAGACAGAACAAACCCAATAGGTCTTTCTGCGAAAAGCAGAAAGCCCTAATAATAATAAGAATAAACATAACAAACCCTATACGTTTTCCGCAGGTTGCGGAAAGCCGTAATTAATAAAATGAGACTTTTTTGGTGGGAACATACCATATTTTAGTTTGACATTTGAAATTTACTTCCCCAAGTTATACCTAACGGTTCTGTAGGCGCCGATTTAATTGGCTTATACAAAGGTCAATCTGAGACGACCCTCTATATGATGTTGTCAGATTCAGTTAGCGATACTGAATCTGAATTTAATGAGATTGCAGGTGAACTACACACATTATTTCAGGCACAGAAAATTTGCGGCTATTTTCCAATTCCTTGCCCGTTTAATTATCAAATTCTTGATTATACCATTTCCTTTCACTTAATACATTAACTCTTTACCTTATGAATAATCATGAACAAACTTATGATGCATATTATTTTACTGAAATTTAAGATTGTATATGAAACACCATTTTTTTTCTTTGCCATGTAGTCTATGTAGAATCTAATTTAGAATACTAAACAGAACAACAGAGGAGACCCTGGTCTCCTGATCTGGGTCTGCTCTGGTTGCCATAGCAACACAACACTTCTACATGAGGTAAAGGTTGAGCAGATATAAACATTTCATAACCAAATTATAACATTCAATTAATGAAACAAGTCTTGAAAAAAAAAAAAGTTGGAATAACAGTTAACTTTA
>CM037784.1:22441003-22453232 GCA_021229015.1 Solen grandis
GGTATGAGGTGAACCCAGGGCTAAAATTTAAAAAATGAAAAATATCACTCAAACGATACTAAAGGTTTTCCTATATTTTCCAGTACATTTGGTTTTGATGCAGAATGGGGTTTATGGGGATAAACCCGAGGGCTAAAATTTAAAATTTGAAAATTTACCGTAGCGATACGGATGATTTTCCCTTTTGATTTCCCCATGGATTTTTGGGCCCGGGACCCAGAAAGGTATGAGGGTAAACCCAGGGCCAAATTTATGGAAAAAAACACCGTAGCGATACTGAGGGTTTTCCCTTCATTTCCAGGGACTTTTGGGCTGGACCCCAAAAGAGGTAATGGGGGGAAACCCCATGGCTAAAATTTAAAAATGAAAATATCACTCTAAACGAACTGATGATTTCCTATGGGTTCCATGGACTTTTGGGCTTTAAAAGCAATGAGGTATGGGGGTGAACCCAGGGCTCAAATGTTTTGAAAATTTCCCTAGGTACAAATGAGTTTCCTTCAGTTCCATGGATTTTTTCCCTGGACCCAGATAGGTATGGGGGTAAACCCCAGGGCTAAAATTTTTAGGGAAAATATCCCCGTAGCGATACGGGGGGGTTTTCCCTTCAGTTCCTGGATTTTTGGCTGGATCCGGGATGAGGATGGGGGGGAAAACCCCAAAGGCTCAAATTAAATAAAAAATATCACTCTAAGGATACTGTTGATTTTTCCTAATTTCCCAGGGACTTTTGGGGCTTGATGCAGATGGTATAGGGTGAACCCTTTGGCTCAAATGTATTGAAAAATTCCCCGTAGCGATACTAAATGATTTTTCCTTCATTTCCCATGGACTTTTGGCTGGACCCAATGGGGTATGGGGTGAACCCATGGCTTAAAATTAATTAAAAATATTACCGTAGGATCCCTGTTTATTTTTCCCCTATATTTTTCCATGGACTTTTGGCGGGATCCAGATGAGGAGGGGGGTGAACCCAGGGGCTAAAATTTAAATTGGGAAAATATTACCGTACGATACGATGAGTTTCCTAAATTTCGATGGACTTTTGGCGGGACCCAAATTTAGGTAGGGGGGGTGAACTCATGGCTCAATTAAATGAAAATATCACTCAAAACAATACTAAAGAGTTTCCTTTAGTTTCTTTGGTTTTTGGCGGGAATCCAGTTTGGGGAAAAGGGGGTAAACCCAAGGCTAAAATTTAAATTTGGGAAAATATTACCCCCTACAAAACTGATGATTTTCCCTTGAGTTCCATGGTTTTTTTGGCGGATCCAGATGAGGTAGGGGGTAAACCCCATGGCTCAAATTTTTGAAAATTTAAACCCTAGGGGAAACTGTGAGTTTCCTTGATTCCATGGATTTTTGTCGGGATCCAGAGGACGTATAAAGGGTAACCCAGGGCTAAAATTTTAGGGAAAAAAAGGACCGAAGCGAAAACGTTTGATTTTCCCTTTCATTCCCATGGTTTTTTGGGTTTGGTCCAAATGAGGTATAGGGTAAACCCCTTTTGGCCCCAAATTAAATAAAAATTTCCCTCTAACGATACTGATGATTTCCTAAAAGTTCCATGGACTTTTGGTTTAAATGCAGAGGGGTTTATGGGGGTAAAACCCAGTGGCCAAATTTTTAAAAAATTTTTTAAACCGTACGATACGATGATTTCCCTTTTAAGTTTCCATGGATTTTTGGGCGGGAATCCAGATGGGGGAAGGGGGGGTTGAACCCAGGGCCCTAAAATTAAATTTAAAAAATTTTTACCCTAGCGATACTGAGATTTTCCCCCTTTGATTCCAAAAGATTTTTTTGGCGGGACCAATGAGGTAGGGGTAAACTCAGGGGCCAAAAATTTAAAATTTAAAAATATCACCAAAAAAATACAAATGATTTTCCCTTTTGTTCCGGGATTTTTTGCGGGAAACCCCAAGAGGAAAGGGGGGTGAACCCATGGCTAAATTTAAATTTGGGAAAAAAATTCCGTACGATACTGATGATTTTCCCCTTGGGTTTCCATGGATTTTTTCCCGGATCCAATAGGTAGGGGGGTAAACCCGGGCTAAAATTTAATGAAAATATCCGGTAAGATACGGATGATTTTTCCTTTTGATTTCCCCTTTGGACATTTGCCCCTGGATCCAGATAAAGGTAAGGGTAAACCCCATGGCTCAAATGAAATTGAAAATATTACCGTAGCGAAACTGATGATTTTCCCTTCATTTCCATGGATTTTTGGGCTGTTTCAGAGGGGTATGGGGGGAAAACCCATGGCTAAAATTTAAAATGAAAAATCACTCAAAACAATACGAGGATTTTCCCTTTATTTTCCATGGATTTTTTGGCTGGATCCAGATGAGGTATGGGGGTGAACCAAAGGGCTAAAATTTTTATTGAAAAAAAATTTACCGTAGCGATACTGATGAGTTTCCTTAGTTCCATGGATTTTTGGGTTATCCAGAGAGGTATGAGGGTAACTAAAGGGCAAAAAAAAAATTTGAAAATTTACACTCGAAAAAATACTGATTATTTTCCCTTTTTAGTTCCAGGGACTTTTGTCTGCATCCAGATGGGGAAATGGGGGTTGTCAGAAATCGTTACCGTGATATTTTTCTTTAAAATTTGACCCCAAGGGTTCACCCCCATACCTCTCGGGACCCACCCAAAAAGTCCATGGAACTATAGGGAAACCCCATCAGTATCTTTTTACCATAAATTTTTTCTTTAAATTTGAGCCATGGGTTCACCCTCATACCTCATCTGCATCCAGCCAAAAGTCCATGGAACTAAAGGAAACTCATCAGTATGTTAGAGTGATATTTTTCATTTAATTTGAGCATGGGTTCACCTCATACCTCATCTGCATCCAGCCAAAAGTCATGGAACTGAAGGAAACTCATCAGTATCGCTACGGATATTTTTCAATACATTTGAGCCATGGGTTCCCCTCATACCTCATCTGGATCCAGACAAATGTCCATGGAACTCAAGGAAACTCATCAGTATCGTTACCGTGATATTTTCATTAAATTTGAGCCATGGGTTCACCCCCATACCTCATCTGGATCCAGCAAATGTCCATGGAACTCAAGGAAACTCATCAGTATCGTTACCGTGATATTTTCATTAAATTTGAGCCATGGGTTCACCCTCATACCTCATCTGGATCCAGCCAAAAGTCCATGGAACTCAAGGAAACTCATCAGTATCGCTACGGTAATATTTTCAATACATTTGAGCCATGGGTTCACCCTCATACCTCATCTGGATCCAGCCAAAAGTCCATGGAACTCAAGGAAACTCATCAGTATCGCTACGGTAATATTTTCAATACATTTGAGCCATGGGTTCACCCTCATACCTCATCTGGATCCAGACAAATGTCCATGGAACTCAAGGAAACTCATCAGTTTCGCTAGGGTCATATTTTCAATTAATTTGAGCCATGGGTTCACCCCCATACCTCCTGGATCCAGCCAAAGTCCATGGAACTATAGGAAACTCATCAGTATCGTCCATGAACTATAGGAAACTCATCAGTATCGTTAGAGTGATATTTTCCTTAAATTTGAGCCATGGGTTCACCCTCATACCTCATCTGGATCCAGCCAAAAGTCCATGGAACTATAGGAAACTCATCAGTATCGCTACGGTAATATTTTCAATTAATTTGAGCCATGGGTTCACCCCCATACCTCATCTGGATCCAGCCAAAAGTCCATGGAACTATAGGAAACTCATCAGTATCGTTACCGTGATATTTTCATTTAATTTGAGCCATGGGTTCACCCTCATACCTCATCTGCATCAAGCCAAATGTCCAGGGAACTCAAGGAAACTCATCAGTATCGCTACGGTAATATTTTCAATAAATTTGAGCCATGGGTTCACCCTCATACCTCATCTGGATCAAGCCAAAGTCCATGGAACTCAAGGAAACTCATCAGTATCGCTAGGGTAATATTTTCAATACATTTGAGCCATGGGTTCACCCTCATATCTCATCTGGATCAGACAAATGTCCATGGAACTCAAGGAAACTCATCAGTATCGTTACCGTGATATTTTCATTAAATTTGAGCCATGGGTTCACCCCCATACCTCATCTGGATCCAGCCAAAAGTATCCATGGAACTATAGGAAACTCATCAGTATCGTTACCGTGATATTTTCATTTAATTTGAGCCATGGGTTCACCCTCATCCCTCATCTGGATCCAGCCAAAAGTCCATGGAACTCAAGGAAACTCATCAGTATCGCTACGGTAATATTTTCAATAAATTTTAGCCATGGGTTCATCCCCATACCTCATCTGCATCAAGCAAATGTCCATGGAACTATGGGAAAAACTCATCAGTATCGTTAGAGAGATATTTTCATTTTAATTTGAGCCATGGGTTCACCCCCATACCCCCATCTGCATCCAGCCAAAAGTCCATGGAACTATAGGAAACTCATCAGTATCTTTTAGAGTGATATTTTCATTTAATTTGAGCCATGGGTTCACCCCCATACCTCATCTGGATCCAGCCAAAAGTCCATGGAACTCTAGAAAACTCATCAGTATCGTGACCGTGATATTTTCATTTTAATTTGAGCCATGGGTTCACCCCATACCTCATCTGCATCAAGACAAAAGTCCATGGAACTCAAGGAAACTCATCAGTTTCGCTAGGGTAATATTTTCAATTAATTTGAGCATGGGTTCACCCCCAAATACCTCATCTGAATCCAGCCAAAAGTCCATGGAACTGAAGGAAACTCATCAGTATCGCTACGGTAATTTTTTTCAATAAATTTGAGCCATGGGTTCACCCCCATACCTCATCTACATCAAGACAAAAGTCCATGGAACTCAAGGAAACTCATCAGTTTCGCTAGGGTAATATTTTCAATTAATTTGAGCCATGGGCTTCACCCCCATCCCTCATCTGGATCCAGCCAAAAGTCCATGGAACTGAAGGAAACTCATCAGTATCGTTACGGTAATATTTTAAATTTAATTTGAGCCATGGGTTCACCCCATACCTCATCTGGATCCAAGCCAAAAGTCCATGGAACTCAAGGAAACTCATCAGTTTCGCTACGGTAATATTTTCAATTAATTTGAGCCATGGGGTTCACCCCCATACCTCATCTGGATCCAGCACAAAAGTCCATGGAACTGAAGGAAACTCATCAGTATCGCTAGGTAATATTTTCAATTAATTTGAGCCATGGGTTCACCCTCATACTCATCTGGATCCAGCCAAAAGTCCATGGAACTATAGGAAATTCATCAGTTCGTTACCGTGATATTTTCAATTAATTTGAGCATGGGTTCACCCTCATACCTCATCTGGATCCAGCCAAAAGCCCATGGAACTATAGGAAACTCATCAGTATCGCTACGGTAATATTTCAATTAATTTGAGCCATGGGTTCACCCCCATACCTATCGGATCCAGCCAAAAGTCCATGGAACTATAGGAAACTCATCAGTATCGTTACCGTGTATTTTCATTTAATTTAGCCATGGGTTCACCCTCATACTCATTGGATCCAGCCAAAGTCCATGGAACTAAGGAAACTCATCAGTATCGCTACCGGGTGATATTTTCAATTAAATTTGAGCCATGGGTTCACCCCCATACCTCATCTGCATCCAGCCAAAGTCCATGGAACTAAGGAAACTCATCAGTATCGTTAAGGTGATATTTTCATTTAATTTGAGCCATGGGTTCCCCCTGATATCTCATCTGGATCCAGCCAAAAGTCCATGGAACTCCAGGAACTCATCATACGCTACGGTAATATTTTCAATACATTTGAGCCATGGGTTCACCCCCATACCTCATCTGCATCAACCCAAAAAGTCCATGGAACTATAGGAAACTCATCATATCGTTAGAGTGTTATTTTCATTTTTAATTTGAGCCATGGGTTCCCCCTCGGATCCAGATGGGGTATGAGGGTGAACTCATGGTCAAATTAAATGAAAATATCATCTAACAATACTGATTAGTTTCCTTTAGTTCCCATGGACTTTTGTCTGCTCCAGATGAGGTATGAGGGTGAACCATGGCTCAAATGTATTGAAAATTACCGTAGCGTTTACTGATGATTTTCCTTCAGTTCCATGGACTTTTGGCTAGATTGCAGATGGGTATGGGTGAACCCCATGGCTTCAATTAATGAAAATATCACGGTCCACGTTTACTGATGAGTTTCCTATGTTCCATGGACTTTTGGCTGGATCCGATGAGGTATGGGGTGAACCCATGGCTCAAATTAATTGAAAATATTACCGTAGCGATACTAATGAGTTTCCTATAGTTCCATGGACTTTTGGCTGGATCCGATGAGGTTGAGGGTGAACCCTGGCTCAAATTAAATGAAAATATCACTCTAACATACTGATGAGTTTCCTATAGTTCCCATGTAACATTTGGCTTGATGCAGATGTGGTTTTGGGGATGAACCCGTTTGCAAAAATTAAATTGAAAATTTTACCGAGCGAATAGGGTTTTCCCTTTTGTTCCGGGGAATTTTGGCTGGATCCAGATAGAGGGGGTGAACCCATGGCTCAAATTTTAAAAATTTTCCCGACGTTTTGATGATTTTTCCTTAGTTCATGGACTTTTGGTGGCCCAGATGAGTATGGGGGTAAACCATGGTAAAATTTAAATGAAAATACACTCTAACTATGTGAGTTTCCTTTATTTTTCATGGACTTTGCTGGACCAATGGGGAGGGGGGGTAAAACCCATGGCTCAAATTAATTGAAAATATTCCCTAGCAAAGTGGTTTCCTTGATTCCCAGGGTTTTTGGCGGGATCCAGATAGGATGGGGGTGAACCCATGGCTAAATTAATTGAAAAAAACCCCGGGAAAACTGTGGTTTTTTGTTCCATGGACTTTTTCTGGACCCAGATGAGTTGAGGTAAACCCAGGCTCAAATTTGGAAAATAGACCGTAGCGATAGATGAGTTTCCTTCTTTTCCAGGATTTAGGCTGGATCCAGTGAGGTTGGGGGGAAACCCCAGGGCTAAAATTTAAATAAAAATACATCTAACATACTGATGAGTTTCCTTAGTTCCCCATGGACTTTTGGCTTGTGCAGATGAGGTAGGGGGGGTAAACCCCTGGCTAAAATTTATTGAAAATATACCGTAGCGATCGATGATTTCCTTATTCCATGGTTTTTGGCTGGACCCAGTGAGGGTAGGGGGGTAAACCCCATGGCTCAAATTAATTGAAATTTCCCTACGTTACGATGATTTCCTTGATTTCCCAGAGACTTTTGGCTGGATCCAGATGAGGTATGAGGTAAACTAGGGCCAAATTTAAAATAAAAAATTCACTCTAACAAATAGAGATTTTCCTTTTAGTTCCAGGGATTTTTGGGTGGACCCGATGGGGTATGGGGGTAACCCCATGGCTCAAATTAATTGAAATATTACCGTAGCAAAATTGATGATTTCCTTGTTTTCCATGGCTTTTGGCTGGACCCAGTGGGGTGGGGGGTAACCCTGGCTCAAATTTAATGAAAAATCAGGAAAAGATACTGAAGTTTCCTTGGTTCCAGGACTTTGTCTGGACCAATGAGGTTAGGGTAACCCCAGGCTAAAAATGAAATTGAAAATTTTACCGTAGCGATACTGAGATTTCCTTCATTTCCCTGGCTTTGGCGATGCAGATGAGGTATGAGGGTAACCCCTCAATTAAATGAAAATATCACTTAACAATATGATGATTTCCCTTTGTTCCGGGGGATTTTTGGGTGGATCCAGATGAGGTGGGGGGGTGAACCGTGGCTCAAATTTATTGAAAAGTTACCGTGCGATACGATATTTTCCTTGTTCCATGGATTTTTGGGTTGGGACCCAAAGATATAGGGTGAACTTACTTAAATTTTAAAATGAAAAATCACCAAAATACGTTTAGCCATTTTCCATGGATTTTTATAGGGGAAATACAGATCTTAAAATAAAAATTTTCATTAAATTTTGAGCCTTTGGGTTCCATTTTTTTTGGGATCCAGAAAAGTCCAGGGAACTAAAGGAAACCATATTTGTTGAGTGATTTTTTTCATTTATTTGAGCCAGGGGTTTCACCCTCTACCTCATCTCCCATCCGCCAAAAAAGCCCATGGAATAAAAAGGAAAATCATCAGTATCGTTTCGGAAATTTTTTCAATACATTTGACCCATGGGTTCCCCCCTCATCCCCTCTTCGGATCAAGACAAATTCCAGGAACCCCAAGGGAAACCCTTCCCAATACCCGTTTACCGTGAATTTTCTTTAAAATTTTAAAAGCCAGGGGTTACCCCCAATACCTCATCTGGATCCAGCCAAAAGCCCATGGAACCAAGGAAATTTCATCAGAAACGCAAACGGTAATTTTTTTCAATTAATTTGAGCCAGGGTTCCCCCCCCTTTCCTCTTTGGGATCCAGCCAAAAGCCCTTTGGAAAAAAGGGAAAACCCAATCGTATTGTTTAGAGTATATTTTCTTTTAAATTTGAGCCATGATTTCACCCTTACCTAAACGGGAAACCGGGCCAAAAGTCTCTGGAATAAAGGAAACCCCATCAGAATCGCTGGGGTTTAATTTTTTTAAATTAATTTTTTGACCCCAGGGGTTCACCCCCATACCCCCAACTGGATCCACCCAAAAAGCCCCATGGAACTCAAGGAAACTCATCAGTATCCTACGTAATTTTTTCCCAAAAAATTTTGACCCAGGGGTTCACCCCCATCCTCATCGAAACAACCCAAAAAGTCCATGAACAATAGGAAACCCCTTTCGGAACTTTAAAGCCCTGATTTTTTCTTTTTAAATTTGACCCATGGGTTCCCCCTCATCCCTTTCCATCTGGATCCAGCCAAAAGTCCAGGGAAAACTGAAGGAAACCATCGGGTATCGTTAACGGCCCCATTTTCCCCAAAAATTTTGGGGCCCGGGTTCCCCCTTTCAAAACCTCATCTGGACCAGACAAAAGTCCTTTTGGAACCCAAAGGGAAAAACTAATAAGTTTCGCAGGGTAATTTTTTCCCAATTAATTTGAGCCATGGGTTCCCCCCCATCCCTCATCTGGACCAGCCAAAAGTCCATGGAACTAAAGGAAACCATATTTTCGCTAGGGGGTAAAAATTTTAAATTTAATTTGAGCAGGGGTTCCCCCCCCTACCTCATCGGGAAACCCACCCAAAAGTCCAGGGAAAACTCAAGGAAACTCTTCAGTTTCGTGGGGGTAATATTTTAAATTTAAATTTTGAGCCAGGGTTCCCCCCCAAAAACTCCTGGATCCACCCCAAAAAGCCATGAAAAAAAAGGAAACTCATTTTTATTGTTAGAGTGATTTTTTAAATTTAAATTTTAACCCATGAGTTCCCCCCCCCAAAAACCTTTCTTCGGGATCCACCCAAAAAGCCCCTCGAATTTAAAAGGAAACTTTTCAGTATCGCTACGGTAATTTTTTAAATTAAATTTTGGCCTGGTTAAACCCCCATACCTCACCTGGACCCACCCAAAAGCCCCTGGAAATAAAAAAGGGAAACTAAATCGAAATTCGCTACGGAAAATATTTTAAATTTAAATTTTTTAGCCAGGGGGTTCACCCCCCATACCTCATCTGGATCCAGCCAAAAGCCCATAAACTAAAGGGAAAAACCTCCAGTATCGTAGGTAAATTTTTCAAACTTTGACCATGGGTTCCCCCTCATACCTCTCTGGCCCAGAAAAAGGCCCGGGAAACCCTCAAGGAAACTCATCATTTTCGCTAGAGTAAATTTTTCAATTAATTTGAGCCTTTGGGTTCCCCCCCAAACCCCACCCGGGACCCAGCCAAAGCCCGGGAAACATAGGAAATCATCAGTACCCGTGACCGTGAATTTTCTTTTAAAATTTGACCCAATGGGTTCACCCTATCCCCAAAATTGCATCTAGCCAAAATCCATGGAACTGAAGGAAACTAACAGTATCGCTAGGGTAATATTTTCAATACTTTTGGCCCGGGGGGTTTCCCCCCATACCTCATCCCCTAAAAGCCAAATGTCCAGGGAACTATGGGAAAAACCCCTTCAGTACGTTAGAGGTATTTTCTTTTAATTTTTGACCCCATGGGGTTCCCCCTCAAAACCTCTTTCTGGACCACCCATAAAGTCCTTGGAAAAACGAAAAAAACCTCACCCAGAATCGCTACGGTATATTTTCCATAAATTTGACCCATGGGTTCCCCCTTTCATACCTCTCTGGATCCAGACAAAGCCCAGGAACTAAAGGGAAAACCCTCATCTTTTCGTTTAGGGAAATTTTTTTAAATTTAAATTTTTGACCCATGGGTTCACCCCCATACCTATCTGGTTTCCCCCAAAAAGTCCGGGAACAAAGGGAAAACTCACCCTTTTATTGTTAGAGTGATATTTTCATTTAATTTGACCCATGAGTTCACCCTCATCCCTCATCTGGATCCACCCCAAAATCAGGGAAAATAAGGAAAACTCATCAGTATCGTGGGGGGTAATATTTTAAATTTAAATTTTTGAGCCTTGGGTTCCCCCCCCCCTTTCCCTCATTTGGACCCCAGCCAAAATTTCCATGGAACAAAAGGAAACTAACCCAGTATTGTTAGAGGGGATATTTTCTTTTTAATTTTGAGCCATGATTTCCACCCTCATACCTAAATCTGGATCCAGCCAAAAGCCCTCGGGAAACCCAAAAGGGAAAACTCACCCGTATCGCTGGGAAATATTTTCAATTAATTTGAGCCAGGGGTTTCCACCCCCTTTACCTCTTTGGGATCCACCCCAAAAGCCCCAGGGAAAATAAAGGGAAAAACTAAACCCATATCCTAGGGTAATTTTTTCAAAAAAATTTTTGGAGCCAGGGGTTTTCCACCCCCAAAACCTAAATCTGCATCAAGCCAAAAGTCCAGGGAAAACTATGGGAAAATCATCAGTATCGTTTAGAGTGAATTTTCTTTTTAATTTAACCCAAAGGGGGTTTCACCCTCATACCTCAACTGGACCCCGCCTAAAGCCCCGGGGAAAACCTAAAGGGAAAACCCCTCAGTATCGCTAGGGTTTTCATTTTTTTCCCTAAATTTGGACCCCAAGGGGTTCACCTCAAAACCTTCGGCCCAGAAAAAAGCCCAGGGAAACCAAAGGGAAAACTCCAGTTTCGCTAGGGAAAATATTTTAAATTTAAAATTTGAGCCATGGGTTCACCCCCAAATCCCTCACGGGATCCCCCCAAAGCCCATGAAACAAAAGGGAAAATCATCGTTTTGGGTTTGAGTGATATTTTCATTTAATTTGAGCCATGAGTTCCCCTCATACCTCTTTGGGATCCACCCAAAAAGTTTTAAGGGAAAACTAAAGGAAACTCTTTCTTATCGCAGGGAAAATTTTTTTAAATTTAATTTTTGGCCCATGGGTTCCCCCCCATACCTCATCTGGATCTACCCAAAAAGTCCGGGAAAACTATGGGAAAACCATCATTTATTGTTAAGTGATATTTTCTTTTTTAATTTTTGGGGGCCAGAGTTACCCTCATACCCTTTTGGATCCAACCAAAATCCATGGAACTAAGGAAAACTCCCCCCCCCCCCCCCCCCAGAATCGCTACAGTAATTTTAAATTTAATTTGACCCAAGGGGTTTCCCCCCCATACCTCATCTGGATCCAGAAAAAAGTCCATGGAATTTAAAAAAAAACTCACCCAGTATGGGTTTACGGTAATATTTTAATTAAATTTAAACCCAAAGGGGTTTAACCCCATACCTCACTGGATCCAGCCAAAAGTCCATGAACTAAAGGGAAAACCTCAACCGTATCGCTACGGTAATATTTTAAATTTAATTTTTGAGCCATGGGGTTCATCCCATCCCACATCTGCATCAACCCAAAATTTGTCCCTGGAACTATGGGAAAATCACAGTATGTTAGAGTGATTTTTTTTAAATTTTTTTTTGACCCAGGGGTTTCACCCTCATCCCTTCATCGGGGAATTCCACCCAAAGTCCAGGGAACTAAAGGGAAAAAACTCATCAGAAATCGCTACGGTAAAAATTTTCAAAAACTTTTGACCCCAAGGGCCCCCCCTAAATACCTCTTCTGGATCCAGACAAATGTCCAGGGAAAAATGGGGGGAAAACCCCTCAGTTTCGTGGGGAAATATTTTAAATTAATTTGGCCGGGGTTTCCCCCCCCATACCTCTCTGGATCCACCCAAAAAAATCCATGGAACTATAGGA
>CM037784.1:22453332-22487346 GCA_021229015.1 Solen grandis
CGTCCCGGTGACCGAGTGGTTAGAGCGTCCGCCTCGGGAGCGGAAGGCCTTGGGTTCGATCTCCGGCCGCGACATACCAAAGTCGTAAAAAATGGTACTGTTATAGCTCCCTTGCTTTGCGCTCAGCATATAAGGGTAGTTGCAGGACTGGTTTGCCAGTTGTCGGGATAATGTAACTGGGTGTGGTATCATGCCACATGTCTACGGCGTGATACTGCAGTGTGGCAGCACTATGTCTGTCTCAAGTAGATATCGTCTCCAAATGACTGAAATACTGTCGGTGGGACGTTAAACTCAACACACACACACACACACTATCTCTCCCTAATCTCTCTCCCTCTCTCTCTCTAATGTGTATATTGATGAATATAGACAAAGAAAAATTTCATTGTCGTCATAACAATGCTTTTATTAATGAAACATAACGATGCATCCCTCTCTCGCTCTCACTCATTGGCATATTGATGAATGTTAATATAAAAGAGAACAAGTATTGTCAGACAATCAAAATTAAAGTAATTACATGCTATGATGCAACGTTCTCGCTCGCTCACTCTCTCTCTCTCTCTCTCTGTCTGTATCTCTGGCAACAACTGGCTCGTAATAAATATCTTAACAATTATTGTTAGTATTAAACTTATGATATTTCAACTCAGATCTTTCATTCTTCTTCTTTTGCTTCCATCTTCATATGGCCGTCTTATATCTATCTTGGATGCGGTGATGAACTGACCGTCTTTTGTAGGTCAACCACGGTTCCCCACAGTTTAGTCTCCATAGCTGTAATCTGTAGGCCTGGCTTTCTGTCGTGCTTCAAGATTTAGACAGCTTTGCAGGATATGGAATGATGTTTGTTCCATAGACCCACACTGACATTCATGCGTCTCGGCAAGACCCAGCTTTCTCGTGTGGTTTCTTGGACCACGATGTCAAGTGGGCAGACGAAAGATGCTGCTTTGGCCATGCGTGTTTAACTAACGTAGACTGGCATTTTCTGGCAGGTAGCCTCTATTTCCATTCTTCCAGTAACCTGCTATTAATATATAATTGGAATAAACGTTTTGAAGTGTTCTTTTTTTAATTATCAAATTATTAATCTGAACAAAGACTATATTTTTATTTCTCCAGACCTTATTCTATTGTCAGTTTTTCATTACGATCATTGAATAATGCCTTCATTTGTCGAATTGACGCAAAAAACTTCATCAAGACCCATTTAATGACAGAAGTGAAATTTCTGCCTCTAGTATTATAATATGCGTAGACACAGAAATCAAGTTTACATCTGTGACTTAATGGCTTTTGACCAAGATTTTTACGGCAATTTGTTAAATAAAGACCTTTTTCGCGGAATTTAATAAAAATCTGCCAATTTTGCGAAAAAAGAAAGATCAATGAAATCGAGTGCCTGTGCATAATATAATAAAAGTTGCACCCTCTAAGATGGACTAAGCCATGTAGTTTTGAACTGATTCTTGTTCTCGATCGATCACGATACAAATCGGATGCAAACTTCTTAAGATGTACACATTGTTGACATTTCGCTTTATTTTTGTATTGAATAATTCGTTAAAGCATATACATTAAACACATCAGGAGACGGGGTGGTCGTCAAATTAAAATAAACAAAAAACAACATCAATGAAAAACATAAATCCCTTGTATATGATAAAAGATGTTTAAAATTATTGACGTATTTGGGGCCTCCGGGGCCGAGAGGGTAAAGGTGCTGACTTTAACACTCACTCAGCCCCTCACAGCGTGGGCTCGAATCCCGGCAGGGTCATTTGGATTTTCATGTGAGGAAGCCTTCCAGCTGGCTTGCGGTAGGTCGGTGGTTCTATCCGGATGCCTCCGTGCATTCGGGGTCTTCATCCACCGTAATTAGCTGGACGTTGCTATATGACTGAAATACTGTCGAAGCGACGGTCAACTCAAATAGTCAAATAGTCAAGTTATTGACGTATTTGACCGGTAAGCATGTTCCAATCTGATCAAAAGCAGCGCCTTAGTGTGCTTCGCCATAATACGCTGTATTAGCTATATACAACGTAGCATAGTGGAGTATCTTTAGGAGCTTGAGCATGTTCTTACTGAATTCGACCCTTCACGACCAAATTTCTGTGGTTCTATTGCCCATGCAAACTACCGTAAGTAATTAATGATTTGAATGTGACCGGATTTATCACTCAACTTTCATTGTCGTCCTGAATTTGCAACGTGGGTGAAAGAACATCCAGATACATCAGTATACTGGATTATACTTGGTTTTTCGATGATGTTCATTTCTGCGTGAATGTAAACGTGATCAACTTAAACACCCCCTTTCAATTGGAACAAGAAAAGATTAAAACAAAATGTTTTAATGGACGGCTTACAATAAGCATACTGCCTCTCTCTCTCTCTACCGTTTTGATCTTATAACCTAGCCTATTTAATAGGTCCATGCTATAATTCCAAATTAACAAACGCGGAATAATAGATACATATACATAAAACTAGTATTTAAAACATACTAAACATGTGTACTGTAGCCCAAGAATACGAACTGTTTTTAAATAGAGCCCAATAATAATTTTAAATATTTTATTACTACCTTGTGTCGTGTATGAAACAACCTTAAGGATTACTTTCATTCATGTACATATGTATGCTATTTTTTTATTGGGTTTTCGCATCGCAGTGCGAAAACCCTTTGTTCTCGTTCTGTTTCTTTTTTTGTTGGGGGGGGGGGGGGTTTCGCATCGCAGTGCGAAAACCCTTTGTTCTCGTTCTGTTTTTTTTTTTTTTTTTTTTTTTTTTTTCTAACCCTTTTTTGTGAACGGCATAGCTCCGAGGTGAGAAAAGCCACATCTATGAAACTTTTATCAGTAATAACCACGTACTTGAAGATGATCCTAATGTCGAGATAATTTTCATTTTTGTTTTGATTTTCCCGCCAGGGGGCGTTTTATATGAAAATGTTTAATAAGCAATATCTCAATTATTTGAGGTCCGATTCAAATGCGGTTTTTTGCATAAAGTTCCTTGTAAATAGCCCAATAAAATATGATAGGTTCCAAAAATTTGCATATATAAAACTTTCGTGCTACAGGAGGTTGAAAGTTCGAATCTCGCAAAAACTGTGAAGTAAGGGTAGGTCTACCAAAAACATGCCCATTTTATTCAGAGATGAGATAGAAGAATTTTGTTTGTTGCATATGATTCGCAAGACATATACGCACAAAATATATGCTGTGGCGATTTTGAGAAATGCATGGTTTGTCCACAGTACGAGGTCAAACATAACCAATATTTTCGAAAAATCAACATTTGTAAAGCATGACTTTTAAGGTTATTTGCAGCTCCTGACTTTATTTTTTGATCAATCTTCATCATTTTTTCACTGTTAATGCATTTTTATAAAACAAATAAAATCATAGAAAAAAAATCACCATAATATGCAAAGGTCAAGGTCATATACCAATTATTATTATTTATATCGGCATAAAATAGCTCCAATTCTAAAAATATTTTATAGAAAGTATATGAACAAAAGTTTTAGTCTGTGAAGAGAACTTTCCATTAATGTTAAGTTTTTGAAGATCGGACTTCATTTGATCAAATGACCACAGTCCAAAGTTTGATCCTCTTATCAAACAATTGTATATCCATATGTTTCCCATTTTTTTGCTGCTCCTGACTTTATTTTTTGTTCAATCTTCATCATTATTTCACTGTTTATGCATTTTTATAAAACAAATAAAATCATAGAAAAAAAAATCAAGCATAATATGCAAAGGTCAAGGTCATATACCAATTATTATTATTTTTATCGGCATAAAATAGCTCCAAATCTAAAAATATTTTATAGAAAGTATATGAACAAAAGTTTTAGTCTGTGAAGAGATCTTTCCATTGGTGTTTAGTTTTTGAAGATCGGACTTCATTTGATCAAATGAACACAGTCCAAAGTTTGATCCTCTTATCAAACAATTGTATATCCATATGTTTCCTCTTTTTTTACTGCTCCTGGCTTTATTTTTTGTTCAATCTTCATCATTATTTCACTGTTTATGCATTTAAATAATACAAATAAACTCATAGTAAATAACGATGAAAATATGCAAAGGTCATGGTCATATACCTATTATTGTTATTTTTATCGGCACAAAATAGCTCCAAATCTAAAAATATTTTTAAAAAAAGTATATGAACAAAAGTTTTAGTTTGTGAAAAGATCTTTCAATTGGTGTTTAGTTTTTGAAGATCGGACTTCATTTGATCAAATTACCACAGTCCAAAGTTTAATCCTTTTATCAAACAATTGTAAATCCGAATGTTTCCTCTTTTTTGCAGCACTGACTTTTTTTTTATCACTCTTATCATTTTTTCACTGTTTATGCATTTAAATAATACAAATAAACTCATAGTAAATAACGATGAAAATATGCAAAGGTCAAGGTCATAATACCGATTATTGTTATTTTTTCGCACAAAATAGCTTGTTTTAGTTTGTTTGTTTTTGAAGATCGGACTTCATTAAATCAAATTACAACAGTCCAAATTTTGATCCTTTATCAAAAAATCTTAAATCAGTATGTTACCTCAAAAGTTTATTTCAGGTGGCATATTTCGTGATTTCGTGTCTTTGTCCAAAGTCGAAATAACAACAATATGGCACGTTTTCTTTCTTTCGCCTTTTTTGGCCAAGACATAAAGACACATGATTGCGTTATTTCCCCTTTCACCTTTAAGGGCTAGTACACGAAAATAAGAAATGGCAGATATCAGCCATCTTAATTTACTGCATTTCTAAGACCTAAATTGCAATATGTAAATAAATTTTGTTTATCATATTCCGCTAAGGGGCACTTTGCTTGATATCTGAGAAGAAAGTCCGGAGAGCTAATGTCAAACCCCCGGCGTCATTTTCGTCGTTGCCGTCCGTGAACAAACCTTTAACCTGGCTTATATCTTTTATATTCTAAGAGATAGAGCTTAGATATTTTACATGTAGACAGCCCAATTAAAGATCTATCATTTGGAACTATGACTTTTGGCTTGTGACCTTGACCTTGGAGTTTGACCTACCTTTCAAAAACTTAAATCTTAGACAAAAAGTGCTGTTACGACAAGCTGTGTTGTCTTCTGACCACTCTTGTGGTTATAGCTAAGAAAGTTGATATTCTTGTTGAAAGCCTGATAAATTTGATAAATCTAAGGACCAAAAACCTGATTTTTTCTACTGGCTATAGAAGGTTGAATGTTCGAACCTTGCATAGACTTTGCAGACTTGTGTGGGTATATGAAAAACATTTCTTTTGCAATCATCTTCAAACTTTGTAACAAATTTTGTACCGAAGTCCGATTAAAGCTTATATCTTTGAATAAATCACAGATTATGCACCTTTTTACATAAAAGCAGCAATTTTGTACTCTTAAGTATCAACACACGCATAGAAATTCATTTGCTTTTGTAATACAATTCGTGAATTGCAATGTTTGAAAAGAATGAGATTGAATTGCGAAAACCGATGATATCGCAATTCTAATTGCGATTCTAGTTACTATTATTTCTTTTGATGAAGTAAATGTAGTAATATTTGATTATAAAATTAAGAATTAAAACAACAACAAGAACAACAAAACCGATCTGAGCGGGAGTAGAATTCAGGACCATTGTATAAAAAAAAAACCAACGTCTCCCCGATTGAGTTAATTCCACAACTGATAAAAAGTGTTTATAGGTAATTAACAGTATCAAAACAACGGCAGCTCTACACGGTTAGTCTGTTCACATTTCACTAATTTACTGCATTAACTACATAAAACGTTCAACTTTCGATTACATATTAATAATATAAACATAACGCTTTAATTATCCCATACATCTTGTACAAAAGAAACTAGAACTATCACTAAATGTGATTAATACCCCCGCAATACTGCTTTGGAAATGATGAAGTTATTAGGATTACTTCACTTCCTCTTATTGCGCTTGGCTATTGTATGTAAGTGCAAGGGCAATAACTCTATACACACTACAGATAGAGTTATGGTTCTTGTGCATTGCACTGACTCTTAGTGTGCTTGACCATTGTATGAAATTGTTTTAAATTCCAACCAGTAGTCTTAAAGTTAAGCTATGGACAAGGAAAAGTAACAAAGGGCAATAACTCTGTAATTACAATAGATAGAGTTATGGTTCTTGTGCACTGCACTTCCTCTTATTGTGGTTGACAATTGTATGAAATTGTCTTGAATTCCAACCAGTTCTTTTCAAGTTATGCTATGGACAAGGAAAAAAAATACAAAGGGCAATAACTCTGTAATTACTCTAGATAGAGTTATGGTTCTTGTGCACTGCACTTCCTCATATTGTGGTTGACCATTGTATGAAATTGTTTTGAAATCCAACTTGTACTTTTCAAGTTATGCTCCGGACAAGGAAAAGTAACAAAGGGCAATAAGTCTGTAATAAGTCAAGATGGAGTTATGGTTCTTGTGCACTGCACTTCCTCTCCATGTGTTTGATCATTGCATGAAGTTGTATTGAATTCCAACTTGTGGTTTTCAAGTTATGCTCCGGACAAGGAAAATGCAACGGACCGCTGGACCGACCGACCGACCAACCGACCGACCACCGGGTGACTCCTATATACCCCCCCAAACTTCGTTTCGGGGATATAACAACCACGTGTTATTACAAGCACAATACAGTAGACATAATGTTCATTGCCCTGACCGACAAGTTAACCCTTTCCCTCATAGAGGACACCATGAAAAGACCTATGCGAACAGCATAAAACCAGATCAGCCTGCGGGTAACTCGCAGGCTGATCAGGTTTTATGCTGTTCGCTGCTCCTCAGTGGTCTGGATATGAGGACTTTGTAATTAAATTTGGTAAGGTTTAACTGTGGTTTTCTGCAGATCAGGTTTTATGTGGTACCTACTGAGTGCGTCAAAATGAGTCTATACGAGGGAAAGGGTTAAGCGATAAGTAGATCATGATCTACATGCATTAACTTCATTAAAATATAAACATCTACTGATTGATAACTTATTAAACATTATCAATCATACGCGAAACTATTTAAAACAAGAGCCATGTTGACATGGTCATCACCCGCCGAATGTTTGCTCGTTAGAAGATGTGTTTGAGAGTTGAATAATCCATTAAAAAAATTTGGTAAGGAAGACTTATGTTTGAAGTGATTTTAGATGTGAAACACATGTGAAGACCTACGAATTCTCCTATTATGAGGTCTACATGTAAACTGTTCAGGTCACTGTGACAAAAATCAAGCCTGAAAAATAGCAAAAAGCAATAATAAAAAAATATGAAGGGAAGAATTATAAATCTTGTGCACTGCACTCCTCCTTAGTGAGATATATCGACCTATGAAGTTTCAAGTTGATATCTCAAATACTTTTTGAGTTATTAAGCGTGGGAAATAAAGGGCAATAACTCAAAAATTATGAAAGTCCAGCTATGAAGTATCAAGTTGGTATCTCAAATAGGTTACGTGGGACGGAAGGACGGACAGGTTGATGGAGACTATTACCATATCCCGCGTTGCCTTCGGCAGAGAATAACAAACACAAAATACATATTCAATACCCCCAACAATCACATAGAAAAATATCGCTCAATGAAAATGATTTAAATCACAACTTAACAATCGACTGCAATACCATTTGCACTTGTACAAACGGACGGTAAAGCCCGTTTTAATTGGACATATTAATATATACTAGTAATATATATACAATATTGAATACCATCCAGAAAAGTGTAACTGTTTGTACGGCGCTCAGGACCGATGGTGTCATAAGTCCGTTCTTCTTCGAGGCTGATCATTTGCCATAGTACTCGCTATCAGGACGTTCTGATTAAGACATATCTGTCTTAATATTCATGGTTTTAGGAAGATAGCGCACCCCCCCACACGTCAGTGGAAGTTGAAGCCCGGGATAGTTTTTACTGCCAGACTCAAGCTTCCAAGACGTTTACTATATACGTGAAAAATGAAAAGAGACGACTTCGTATGCAATTCTGCAAAACGGATGTCATGCTGAAAAGATTTCCATTAGTAGTAGGTATAATTTAAACGTTCAAAGCATTTTTCTTTCCGGTTAAAGAACCACACTTCTGTCTTTAAATCTTTAATCATACGTATCTACTTGTTTATTTTTTTTATTTTCAAGAAACACAAGATACCGACCACCACGACAATATCCAAGAATATGAGCGAACTGGCCAAAGGTTCAGATGAATTGGACGCGCTTATTTGCAGGCCCTGTAAATATTTCGATGGAAAGACAAAGGCGGCCTTTGGATATTGCAGCACTTGTAAAGAACATTTGTGTTGGAACTGCTATAAGGTCCACCGTGTCCCCTCGTTGTGCAGGGACCATCTGTTGCTTGACAGAGTTACCATGCCAACTGAAATTGAAGTACCGGTAAGACTTCCACTTTTTGGACGTGTGAAGGCAGCTCTGGGCAAACTGCGTTCCCGGAGCATTGATGACAAGGAATTTCCGACATACGTGCGGGATATACAGGTGAGAAGTAAAGAAGACATGAAGAAATGTGCAGTCAAAGGTCTCGTCCTGATTTCAAATGACTTGCTTGCTGTCTGTGACCAAGGAAATAGTGCAGTGAAACTGGCAAACACAAAAAAGAACTTTGTTACGTCACGGGTTCGTCTCCCGTCCGATCCCTGGGATATCGCGCTCGTGCATGATGACGTCAGGGGAGATGGGGTACCACGTGATCTCATCATTACTCTGCCATGGACTAGTAAATTGCACTTGGTCACTGTGTCAGGAGAGCAGCTTAGTGACACTGGTCGAAACATCGCGGTTGAAGGCCAATGTCGAGGAATACATGTTACAAGGGGTCGATTGATTGTGGTCAGTTTTAATGCTCCTGCAAAAGTGGATATACTGGGCATGACTGGCGAGGTTGTGAGGAGGATTGGAGCAGATGGCAGCACTAGTCTGTTTTATGACCCAGATTACCTCACGGTCAGCCATTGTGGAGGGATAATCTATGTATCCAACTGGGGGAAACGACACGCTGACCATGGTCCAAGCTAAGGACGGATCAGTTATGTCCGTGCTTGAGGGCTTAGAGGGGCCGTGCGGTGTGGTTTTGGATGGATGGGGGTCGGTGTTGTGGTGTTACAGTCCACCGTATAATCACTAAAGGTAATCAGGTCACACAGATTCTGGGGGAGAAAGACGGTCTGTGTGCAGGGCCCGAGCCATAACTATGATTCCAGGAGAGGCTCACGTGTACGTGGGTGGTAACCTAGGGGAACACGTACAAGTTTTCCAGCTGTCGGGCAGCAATCCGTGACATGCAGGTAAAGCAAAGCATATATTTTACGTAAATTGGGAAACTAGATCTGGCAATATGGTCATCCCTCTCGACTGATTTTTAATTCGACCATGCATATTAATGTTCTTATTATTCGGCGGTCTCCTTTATATTTAGTATCCCTTTTGCTTGTAAGGTTTATCGGATCTATTTATTTTATGACAAAATCGCAGTTTATTTTATGACAATGGTAAAATAATGTGAATTAATCATTAAGAGAGAATTTGACATCCTAACTTCATCAGTGAAATAGAATCTTTAGATGCTTTAAATTGTAACTTTATTTAAATCATGTAGACAAAGTATAGAAGTTCTCTTGCACGTTTCAGGGTACCTGCTCACAAATTTGAAGTAGTGGCTGGACGTTGGCCATAAACAAGATGAAATAGGACATCATGATAAAGACGTCATATGGAACCTGAAAACCAATAGGGCCAAATAAGAACTACATGTATCATTAAACAGATATTCGACGTTGGTCGAATTATCATATATGAATTATGTAAATAAGGAATTATATTAAAATGACTTATTAATTGATCAGAACACATAATTTATTTGATATAATCAATGAAAAGCATCTAGTGTAATAACCACACTTTGTTATGCCAGTTTGTGTATTCCTCAGTCAGCAACAAATCGGTAGATGGCTCAACTCATGATTATTACAATTTTACGATTTTGTGTATTTTTCATCTTTATTAGCAAAGTATCAGTAAACATCGTTTTTGTAAATAACGACACGACTTGATCAAGAGTTCATTTTTAGTCTGAGGTCTTGAGTGACACTTGATGCTTGGACCTCAGGATTTGAAAGAGTTTGAATCCTCCACGCATTACTACATCTGGTGATAATGACTACTCGCACCTGCCACTGACACTCAGCATATCACCAAGATAATAAAAACTTGCTCCAACATTGGGCCAAGCGAAAACAAGAGCATCGGATGCCAACGCTCGATTTACTGGGTAATTTTAAAGGGAGATATATTTGATCAAAATGGATCTGAAAGTGATGGCCCTTGATGGGGATGTAGCCCTTGTAATAGTGATCAAGTATGTGAAGTTTGATGACAGTGTCATAAGACAAAATATCACAATATTTTATATTCAACTTGTTTAATATTGAATAACCTACAGATGTAAATAATTTAGTTTGTTATGTATAGTTTGATGAATAAAATCTTCATTCAAGACTTCTTTTAGACACTTTGTCATGAAGCATTCTAAAGACATTATTACATAACTTGATGTTTATTTCACCTTTCGTAATGCTCGACTTCATTTCCCTCTTAGAAGTTTTAAAGGAAATAAATTTTGTCAAAACGAACCTAAGAGTTATGGCCCTTAATGGAAATGTAGCCCTTGTGATAGTGAACAAGTATGTTAAATTTGATGAAAGAGGGAGATATATAAAGCATTTTGCATTTTGTTGTTTTTCTGGTATTTTAACTTGGCTGATCTGGTTTGATACTTTGATCATCACGAAAACCTTGCATTTGCAGTATGCAAATCTAGTATTTTTCATTGTTGTATTTCCCAACTTCACACGATATATTAAGCTATTTGAAGATGTTAAGCGGTGATGTTATGAAAAGTAAATATCAGTTCATTTTTTTTTTTAGCTGGTGAGCTCTGTGAAGTTTGTTATTCCGGCGAGGTATAACATGAGAATTAAGAATATATAAAGTTGTATAGTTCCATCACTGGCGCTGGAACCGCAGAATTGGCAGTTTAATTAGAATCTTGAACAGGCTATCGAAGATTATGAACGTTCTAGTGCTAGTTTTTAATCCGGGTCCAATATCTTTTATAAATGTATAAGTATAGATATGCTTCCCTTAATCGTATAGGCCAACAGATGTGTACAACTTTTTTAAACCGATGGAGAGAAAGAGGAAGGACGCAGTGAGGGGGTTTTAATTAATCTTATTTATTTATTTCTAATATGGAATTTAACCTCAAGCGAGGCGAAGCCGAGTATATTAACCCAACGCTCGACTTTGCCTCGCCAGGATCTTTGTATATATACACATGTAGTATTAAGAGACTCTGGTCTCGCTTGGGTTAAATTCCATAAATAAATAAATAAATAAATAAATAAACGATTAATTAATTAAAGTTTATGGATCCCCATGATACCAGTGTATTTGACAAATGCATCTAACATCAGAGATGTAAATACCTAATTAATGAAGCTTCGTGACCAAATGATAGTTTTCATCAATTATTGAAAACCTGACCTGACACTTCTTCATTTCGGCAAATTTTTTATGTCAAGGTTGATCGAGTGGAAGAAGCTACTATAGAACATATACAAATAACAAGATTTCAGGCCCGGATCCAGAATTCTTCAACTGTGGGTGCTCAAAATATACAAAAATGTGTGTGTGTGTGGGGGGGATGAGTTTTTTTTAAGAATTAAATATATAATTTATATATTGAAATATAATCCTTGGGCTAAACAATGTTATTGCTTGGGGTTGAAATTTTTGTACTAGCGTATTTTTTTTCTACATGTATATGCTTTTGGCCCTAAAGGTAAACTTCAATGTACATTTTTTTCTGTTTTGACAAGATTCTTGACCCACGACCATTGGGGATCGACATTGTTTGTGAGGGACGAACTACAACTCTGTTTGGAGATTGTCATTGTTGAATCAGGCAGACAGCCATCGTTATTTGGAAAGACCAGTTCTAGGCTCCCATCCTCCGTAAGAATTGCTCGCATACAAAAGCATTGTTGGTAGCCGGGACTCGAAACTGCAGCCCTCTAAATCAATATATAGATCCGTGAAAATATTTTTTTTCTATATTATATATAGTGCCACTAATATAAATTTAATGGCACTGGCAGCAGGGCTATGTTGCGAGTTTTGTGAAAGTAATTGAAAAGGTTACGGGCCCAGATCCAGAATTTTTCGGGGGGGGGGGGGGGGGGGGGGGGGGCCCCGGAATTTTTTTTTTAGTATGAGATGGAGATGCATTCTGAACTTAAAGGGAATAAAAGTGAAGCTTTTTTTTTTACTTGAAGGCCATGGATCTAATGCCTAGGTCCCACTGGGGAAAAATCATCGGCGATGTGGAAATACACATTTTTTTCTACCGATGACTCCCCATGTTTCAGCAAAAAAACAAAACAAACAAAAACAACAACCAAAAAAAAACACACACACAAAAAAAAAATGAGCAGTCCCATGAGAAATGACAATTATTAGGCTTCAAGATTGATCTGTTGAGCATTCACTGCTCTTTCGGCTATGGTACAATGGCCTTGAGTCCCGGTGTTCGGAAAAGCACCGGGGACCTCCTCCGAAAATCTGCGAAGGTGCCCTAGAGTTTCACCGAGTTTGAAACTCCCCCGTAGATTAGGGGATTTTGTGAACCATCCTAGGTGTCTCGGGGATGATTATGGAGATTATGAGAATTTGATGGTGGAATTAAGCGACAAAGTCAAGAGAAGACTTTTAGTGCCCTAAACAGTATCCAATGGCTTTAATTTTTTTGACCGTCTTAGTTTAAAACTGACCAAAACAGAAACAAATTTCTGAGTGCGCTCTTGCCGATTATTTTTTTTTTTCCAAATATTCTGAGATTCAACCACAAGATCGGGAATGTGTCACAGAAAGGCCGACGAATATCCCTGAATGTTCCCTGATACTTCGGCGAAACATCGCAGAATTACGCATCGGGGATTCCTCGGAGGGAAAAATATTTCGTGAAAGCTCCGTGAATGCTTACCGGAGCTTCTCCGCGGAAGTTTCCCAGACCTGTTTTCCCGATCAAACACCGGGAACACATCGGGAAAAATAACCGTCCCCGAGGCAAAAAATGCCAAGTGGGACCGAGCCTTAAGGCATTGAGCGATAAAATATTATCTTGAACTCTCTTTTACCTGAGAAAAGCCATGTAATTGAATAACTGCTGTGCAGTCGTATTTGATTACAGTTGCATTTACAGGCCCGATCAAATTATAATAATAATAATAATAATAAAGAAAGAAAGAAAGAAAGAAGAAAAGTGGGGGAAATGGTGGTGGTGGTGAGTGCGGGGGATACTGATATTACTGAAAGGGCATTACTCCTTCCGGGTAAGAAATATGGGTTCATCGTGCATTTTCATTCACAAACTGGCATAAAATATTTCATAATGATTTCCTGAACCTCCACCAAAAAAAAAAGTGACTTGTGTACACTATCAATTAGTGATCGCATTGAATAATCATCAGTTTGGGACACAACAGTGTAAAATACAGTTTTGTTTAAGACTGAGAAAAAATCAATTTTCACGTTAAGCATATTATTTTGTCAAAACTGTAAAAGGGAATAGGGTCGAACTTATTAATCTTGACTGTCTAATTGTCGATCTGGAAGCAATCTTCACACAGAGATCCACCCCACCCCCCCCCCCACCCCCCAAAAAAAAACAACTTCAGGTGCACGTTTAAAGGTCGGACGGTTTCAGAAGGTGTGGGCCCCTTCCGCGTGTCATTTTTTTGTACATTTTTAGTTTCAATTTTCGAAGTGTTTAATCAGTGACAAAACAAACATTATTCAGTAATAATAGATGTTGATATTTAATATAAAATCTTTAATATCCGTTTTATTTCACACATAAATTGTGTATTCTGTGCATTAGTATTCATTGACTTATCAGTAACATTGCTCAATGACTGATTAGCTGGATTTGATTTGAATTAGTAATTTTTTATTCCCCCCCCTTTTAAATCTAACATATTATTAATTCTAAATATTAAAAAAGTAAACATATATTAAGGCCTACTGCTTTTTTTCCTTTCAGGATATATATTTAAAGGAGTTAGTTAAGAAGAATCTAATTGTTTCGTTCAAATAATATTTTTAAAAAAAATATGTAAAAATATTAAAGCTGATGACATTTAGAAACACAACCCATTTCTGATAAAGTTTAATTTACATGGCTAGCGATAGGTATGTATCTTCTCTGAAGAATACTAAGATTTTTTTGTTGCTTATAACCAAAAAAAAAAAAAAAAAAAAAGCATCACCTTTTTTCCAAAACAAAATCGGCGATTTTTCATACCTGAAAGTTCATCAGCCCATAGACATATTCACCATATTGCATATTGCTGCCCGGTAGGGACTTCGGATTTTTCATGTGAGGAAGCCTTCCAGCTGGCTTGCGGTAGGTCGGTGGTTCTACCTGGGTACCTCTGTGTACTCGGGGTCTTCCTCCACCTGTAATTAGCTGGACGTCGCAATGTGATTGAAATACTATCGCAGCGACGGTAAATTCCAATACAACAACAACATATTGCTGCATATGTATGTGATCAGCCTGACAGTTATTATTTTTTTAATTCAAGATTTAATTTTTTTATAGAAAAAGAGTGAATTAAGAATTTCGTTGCTTAGATTTAGTCAAATCAATAATTCCTTTGGGCTCTAGTGAAAATGTTTCGTTGGCAATTACATTTTAATGTCCAACTTAGTTGTTGTTTTTAGTGGCTTATTTTATACTTATCGATTTTTTATGCTATTTCTTAAACAGCACCTGTCTATAATAGTTTTACTGACATAGTTTTTGTAATTGCCTATTTCTCTTCAATTATTAAATCGCTCGGCAGACGACATGTCCTTGGGTATCACTCGACAATTTCTGTTAATCAGTGAACGTGTCATTCAATGTGCATACACAGTACAATTAACACATGCTTATCACACAGTCATGGATGACTGCCGATTCGGATTACCTACACATTAACAGCAGAGGGCCATAAGACAATATAGGAGTCTGGCAGGTGGTTATGCGGATGGTTCAGTATGGGGGCCCACGATCGGGATTTCCTCCAAACAGCACAAACATTATGTAATTAGTGGATTTTATAGCCTAGCAAAAAAAAAAAAAAAAAAAATGAAAAAAAAAAATATAACAAGGACAGCTGCTGCTGTGGGCAAGGTTGAATCCGAGCCTGGGTCTTTATCATTTTCTTGGCACAAAACAGTAATAGGGCATTACATTTATATTTTGGGCCCTATTAAAATAGCATTTTTGGGTTATGTTTTATTATATTTTATTTACATTGACATATCTATTATTGTCCATCTGTTGTTTTAAATCCTTTCAATTTAGATCATATATAAATTTATGATAATCTAATAATCTGTAACAGAGAGAGAGAGAGAGCCGTCCATAAAAAAATGTAAGGATTTTTCTTGTTACGGCAGTGATTGGGTTTGCTTTGATTGATGCGACTTTAATTCAAACTAATCGCTATCGGTGCATTAGTTAACGTCTGTGACATGACACAAACTTAAAAGCATTTGACTGGTTCAGATTAAAGCAGACCATAGACAGCCAAGGTGACAGCGCTCTCAGCAGGGGTCGGCCTAGGTGACTGGTCATTTTGCTATGGGGCTAACAATGCAATGGGGATTTCCATTGCTGAACAAATACACTTACCCAATCGAGGCAATTTCAGTCACCTAGAAAATTGTATGATCAGACCAGGTGGTGGGAGGGGTAAAGGGCTTGAGCCCCCCCCCCCACCCCCCCGTTGAATCCCGGCCTGGATTTTGTAAAGTACACCGTTACCGTGGATGTTTTACTCGAGTTATGTCCCTTGTACTCTTCCTTCGCGGAGTTACAGAGAGTACTGACACCACGTCATTTCTGGTGTCACACCACTACTTTTTGTCCCTATGTAATCTATAGTAACTTGGCCGACTTTCGAGGCCTGTTCCTACTTTCCAAATGTTCGCTGGAATATTTCTGGTCTAGTTTCATGTAGACCATTCATAAATCAACAGATTTAGGCACAAAAAAATATATCATTAAGGAATTGGCGTTTCACAAATTTCACATTTCCCGGCTACCTGTCAAAATTTCCAAAACAAACATGACCTCTGAGCCGCATTACCTCTGCAGCTCTCCCAACATCCTGTAGGAAAGTAATCCCTTAATACAACTATTAAATGCAAGTTGTTGGTCAAAAATACATGTATCTCACCACACAGGCTAAATGTGTTGCAGTTATTCAGTGTTTTCTGGGGAAAATATGACTTTGATGTCCACCCTTTCATTTTTCATTAGGTACTACTTCAGCACCCTACGACCCGGAAGTACTTTGATAGTGGTGTGACACCTATATAAAACCCAAATTTGAAATATACATGAAAATTATGCCCAAAATAACTTATTTATTATATTTGCAACAAAATAAAACCCTGAGCAGATTTCTCAGTCAAGTCTAAGGTCACATTCAACTGTTTTAGAGAGTGGCAGATTGTACACTGTAATTGGTCATTTTAAATGCATTCTAATCATGCAGGGGTATACTTTCAAAATCAGTCATATTTTAATTAATAACCAATTGATTTTGATGAAATAAAGTGCACTCTGTTTCAAACATCATATTTTATCATTTAAACCCCATTATTGGTCACCTGATTGAAGGGAAATACCCCAAAAATTAGAAAAGCAGAGAAAAATGGATTTTTTTTAGGGCTAAAATAAGAAAAAAATACTATTTAATTATTTCTCTTTTTTTTCTAATTTTTTTTTATTTGAAAGTGGGCCAAAATCAATCCCAGACATGTTACTGCATCAGGACATAGACAGGGGTTACCTAGGTAGCTGTACTTAAGCAACATCAAAGGACCTGTGTATAGGTCTAGGTGCACGTCTAGCCGGGGCTGGGGAGGATGTCTCCCTACCCCTCAAGGGGCCCCCTAGGGGTCAGCTACTGGTTTGGCAGCATTAAATCAGTAGGTGTGGCTACTGTCTGGACCTTGACCTTATATGGGGGGTGGTACTGAGTTAACCCAAATCATATCTGAATGCACCAGAGAAGACTGACTGCCAATTTCTACAATTTCTACAACTATGGTCCTAGGCGAGAGGAAACGCAAAGCTGCTGGGATTTTCTTCCAGAAGAACAACCAACTGAGCCCATTTAAGAAGAAATTACCTTCTGAGGCAGGATCTGAAGAAGACGCCTACAGCACAGCATCTAAAGGCCACCACCCAGACGATGAAGAAGACCACCATCCATACAGGCTACGACGTAATCTGCAAATGGAAGATAACTTCATTTCAGGAAACCGCGTCATACACCTTCCGTGGCTCCTCTCCATGATGAATGCAGTTTACAGCGACCATGAAGACACAGGCTGCAGACAACTAGAAGTGGACCTGTACCAGGAGCAGAAGTATGGACTGGGAAGCAAGTTCATTTTCAAGTGCAAATCTTGCACTTAAAGGTTTGACCGTCACCTGCCCTGGTGGACATGCCGGATGCACAGCCAACCTAGCCTACTTCACCCCCCACTCAGAAAGGAGAATGGCCTATGAGCTTGCTGAAGACCTGTCCATGGAAGGGTACTTTGTCCGAACCCTGACGACTGACGGCGACACCATATCTTACCTTGGGATGCAGGACTTCTACCAGAAGCTAGACGCAGCCTGGGAAGTTTCAAGGCAGGCAGATCCAAATCATCTGGCGGTGACGCAAGAGAGAAAAATGAGATCTGCAGAATTTAGCAAAGGAATGTTCCCGCAGACCACTAAACTTGGGCGAAAGAAGGCACAGGCAGCTCTGTCACGTGACGTCAAGGCCAGATGCAATGCTGTTGTAGAAGAGATGGCAAGATTGGGAGGCGGAGATATTACGAAATTTATATCACGCTTACCTGACATCCAGCGGGCCACCATTGAATGCTATGCCGAGAACTGCAGCTTCTGTCATCAATCAGCCCTGGTCTGCTCCGGTGAAGGTCACAACTCCTGGTGGTACAAGTCCATGATCCTGGGCCCAAATGACATCACGCACCCGAAGATGAACGAAAATGACAAGTCACTGCTTGCTGTGATACTAAAAATGAGATTGAGTGAAGAGGCGGTCTACAAGGTGTCATCTAGAACATCAACACAGCTGTGCGAGGCCTTCAACCGAGCAACTTTAGCCACCATGCCGAAGTCCCAGAACTACCCCAGGTCATTTGAGGCTCGGCTAGCTCTTCAAACCCTGAGAGCGAACAACTCAGTTTACTCAGCAGTGAGGATGAAGGTGGGCCGCCTCACAAGGACTTGTCTATCTGCAGCTTCAAGAAAGCGCCTTCTTCACATATCAAGGAAGGCAAGCTACCACAAGTCGTACAAGACAACGAGAAGGTATAAGGCAAAGCGAAGAGCTCAAAGGGCCCAGATGGAGTTCGAACACCGGCGGACTCAAGAAACCCACCACCAGGAGGAGCCTGATTATGTAAAGGGACTGCTTGACAGCAATCTGCACTCCTACGCCTCAACTTCTGCAACAAACCAGTAGCAGCAGCCTGCCCTATAGAACAGATCACAGCAGAAAAAAACAAAACAAAAAAACATAAAGAAAAAAAAAAAGCTCTGTCTGGTGCATAGCAGCACCACTGATGAGGTCTGATGCTGACCGAAACAGTGCTATATAAAAGAAAAATATAAACTCATGTATCAATATCTGTTTGGAAAATTCAGGGGGGGGGGGGGGGAGAGACAGGGTTCAAAATCAAAATTAAAGATAATTAAAGAAGATATTTATACGTGAGTATCAACACCAAGTAACCAACATAAAAACATAACCCCTACTTCATTTTTAAACAATTACCCTCTAAAATCACTCCCAGCCGAGGTGCACAAGGCACTCAGGCTCACGCCCACCACTCCCGTTTATGTGACTGGAACACACCCCCAGCTCAAAACAACGCTATACCAGATAGGCAATATCAGAATAACATGTGGTCTGACTGCAGACGATGTATATTTCAAACTGGAAGCTACCCGCATCATGCTGGGTAAAAAGAATATGAAGGAAATCTAAAATTAGCCCAATTTCATACATAAAAATATTAAAATATTAATAATTTAAAAAAAATAAACATACCTATTTTTTTAAACATATTATCCATTTTCCATGTATTCAATGTACATGTTGTCCAAATTTGATGTCAATCCATTGAAAAATGGCTCCGTAATTCAATTTCTTCTACTTTCATTTTCTATTCATATAGGTGTCACACCACTACTTTTTGTCCCTATATAATCTATAGTAATTTGGCCGACTTTCGAGGCCTGTTCCTACTTTCCAAATGTTCGTTGGAATATTTCTGGTCTAGTTTCATGTAGACCATTCTTAAATCAACAGATTTAGGCACAAAAAATATATCATTAAGGAATTGGCGTTTCACAAATTTCACATTTCCCGGCTACCTGTCAAAATTTCCAAAACAAACATGACCTCTGAGCCGCATTACCTCTGCAGCTCTCCCAACATCCTGTAGGAAAGTAATCCCTTAATACAACTATTAAATGCAAGTTGTTGGTCAAAAATACATGTATCTCACCACACAGGCTAAATGTGTTGCAGTTATTCAGTGTTTTCTGGGGAAAATATGACTTTGATGTCCACCCTTTCATTTTTCATTAGGTACTACTTCAGCACCCTACGACCCGGAAGTACTTTGATAGTGGTGTGACACCAGATAAGATTCGATGGAGAGTGAAAACAATGGGTGAGATGGGTAATATTACGTAACAGAGAGCAATCTTGGGATCTACGGATGTATTTCCTGTCAAGCTAACGAGTATTTGTTATATGTCCAGATGAGCTGCCCCTGATTAGCAGTAACAATCACCGTGACGCGTTTAGATTGACTAAAGTTTTGACAGTCGTTGATTGGCACGAAGACTTCCCACGAAAACTTGACTAAAATAGAATTAGATATCCCGTCATATTAGTCAATCACTTTCATAACTACTTTCCAAAGACTTTGATTTAAAACTGAAATCAAACGTTAAGATCTTTAAATTCAAAAGAAATTATCTTGAATCAAAACAGCACGGGGAAAAGTCGGAGGCAACTGGATAATTAAAAAAAGCTTATTACTACAACAATTGAATAAGCAATCACTTTGATAATTATAGGACAATTAGAGAAATTTAAAATGGGTAGACTTATAATCGGCATGATATGTCCATAGATTTTAATTTTAAATGTGAAAAAAAGTTTTATAAAAATAATCAGGATTATATTTCATAACAAAACTATTTAAAAACATTAAATGATTCAAGAGATATTATTTTCATCTATCAAATTAAAACAAGTATTGAATTTGATCAACATTGAAATGAAATATTTATGAAAAGACCAAACTCAATAATGAGACCAACTCAATAATAAGACCACTTTCAGATGGACCCAATAGTGGTCTCATTATCGAGGTTTTACTATATATATATATATATATATACAACATGTATATATATATATCAATTTCATTTAACTTGACCTATTTCTATAATTAAAAAAATTTATTAAATTCCAACAAATTGGTTTTCAAATTCGGTCTACCTTTATAGGTTTTCAAGATATAAGCAATGATGACCTTGAAATTAACATTTTTTCGGAAATGAAAGTGACATTGTTCCATAGGATCAAATGCTGCACCTTCAGTAAATATTCATATAAATGAAACAAAAAAATAAGGCCTACAGGCTTTAAAAGCAGTTGAATTTAAATAAAAAATAAAACATTGGCCTTATGAGTATTATGATGTCATATGACATTCATCTTCTCAAAAGAAGACTTAGAGACTTATGTTCAGTTCAAATATTAGCTTTCTATTTTATCTGAGGTGATTGTACACGTTTCTGAACTGAAATTTGACGTCAATGGTTCTTATCTTGGATTCGCCATAAAACATTTGCCTTTTCGAATTTGTTAAAACGGACACCGGTAGGCACAACTAGAACATAACATACACATTCAGTGAAATTTTGATGAAAATCGTCAGAAATAATGGCTGAACCGCGTAAAACATTTGTAATAACGTAAATGTATTGTCATATGACGTCATAGGCATAAAAATCAATGAAATGAAATATTCAGTATCTTAAATATAGGCAATAAACCTTTCATGCCCCTGGGATATTTGCAACATATAGAAATTAACGCGTAGATAAAAGGTATTCTTTTTGACATGATGACATCATAAGACGTCAAATAACATTCGTCCTTACAGAATAGAAATAAGTCATTGAGACTAATCTTCAGTCCAAATATCAGCTTGCTTACTCATCTGGAAGCGATTTTAAAAACAAATTTATTGAAAATGCTTACAATTCAATTGTCACATAATTCGGTCTAGCTTTAGAGGTTTTCAAGATATAAGCAATGATTGAACTTACCATTTTTCCCAAAATGGAAGTGACATTGTTCCCTAGGATCAAATGCTGCACCTTCAGTAAGAATTCATGCAAATCAAACAAACAAATAAGGCATACAGGTCTAAAAAACCGTTTAATTTCAACAAAAAAAAACAACACTTTGGCCTTATAAGGTCACATGACGTCATATGATGTTCATCTTCTCAGAATGTAAAGAAGGCTTGAAGACTTATACTGGAAATTGACGTCAATGCTTCTAATCTTGGATTAGCCATAAAACCTTTGCCTTTTCGAATTTGGAAAAAGGGACACCGGTTGGCACAACTAGAGCGTAACATACACATTCTGTGAAAATTGAATAAAGAACGGTCCGAAAATAATGTCTGTAGACCGCGAAAAATCTTTCGTAGACAACGTCATGTTTGACGTCATATGCATAAGGCATAAGACAATCAATGAAATGAAATATTCAGTATCTGAAATAAACGCCATTAATTTTTCATGCCCCTGGGACTTTTGCAACATATAGAAATAAACGCGTAGATATTAGAAATTATTTTTTACCTTATGACGTCATATGACATCAAATGACATTCGTCTTTACAGAATAGAAAGAAGTCTTAGAGACTAATATTCAGTCCAAATATCAGCATTCTAAGTTATCTTGAAGCGATTTTAAACGTATTTGAAATTTGACTTCAATGGTTCGAATCTTGGATTCGCCATAGAACCATTGCCTTTTCGAATTTGCAAAACCGGACACCGGGATACACAACTAGAGCATTACATATGCATTCTTTAATATTTTTGAATATCGGTCCAGAAATAATGGCTGTATACCGCGTAAAGCCATTTTATCCTGACGTCAAATCTGACTATATATGACGTCACATTAATATGAAATACCTTGCATTCAAAAGTTCATTTATTTATGTATCAGCCATTAAATTTTAATGGTCCTGGGAACTTTACAACATATTTAAATTAACGCGTAGATATCAGAAATTCTTTTTGACCTAATGACGTCATATGACGACAAATGACGTTAATCTTCCCAGAATGTATAGGACACTTAAAGACTTATAATCTGTCCAAATATAAGCTTTCTAACTGATATAGAAGCGATTTTATAGGTATTTGAAATTTGACGTCAATGGTTCGAATCTTGGATTCACCATAAAACCTTTGTCTTTTCGAATTTGGAAAAGCGGACACTAGGATGCACAACTAGAGCGTAACATACACAATCTGTGAAAGTTTTATGAAAATCGATCAAGAAATAATGGCTGTAGACCGCGTACAAACATTTTTAGACGACGTCAAGTTTGACGTGAAGACACGTCATAGGCAAAGGAAAATCATTGAAATGCAAAATGTTCTATCTGAAGCATATGCTTTTGAATTTTCAAGGTGCTCGGACGTTTTCAACTTATAGAAGTTAACACGTAAAAATTACTTTTCACTTCATGACGTCATATGGCGTCATATGACGTTCACTTTCAGAGAATATTAGGAAATTCTAGAGACTTATCTTCCTAAATATCAGCTTTCTAGCTCATCTGGAAGCGATTTTATACGCATTTGAATTTTGACGTCAATGGTTCGAATCTTGGATTCGCCACAGAACCATTGCCTTTTCGAATTTTGAAAAACGGACACCAGGATGCACAACTACAGCCTAACATACACATTGTGTGAAATTTTGATGAAAATCGACCCTGAAATAATGGCTGTAGACCGTGTATAAACTTTTTCACCTGACGTCAAATCTGACGTTATATGACGTCATATGAATATAAAATTCATTGCATCCGAAAGCTCATGGTTTGATATATATGCCATAAAATTTTCATTGTTTCGAGTCAATGGCAACACATCGAAATTAACACAAATACAAGAGGAAGAAAAAAAGAATAATAAGAATAACTAGATTTCATTCGTTGATACGAATGATAGGACTTTCTGCTAAATTTGTCAAACGTAAGAGCTTTATATTGCATGGCAAAATTAACTAAACATCAATTCTTATTTTGACATCACTTTCTTACAAGTTGACTTATTTCAGTAATCTAGTTACCAAAATAAAATGTCTTTAAAATCCATTCAATTTGATTGCAATATATTTGGGTCTATCATTAAATAGCATAAACGAATTTTGTTATTTGCATTACTCCATGATTTTTGAGTCAATCATTAAACTTAAAGCATCAAAAGAACGACCCAACATTGCTCTACAAATATTATTCATATTTTCGAAAATCAAATTTTTTGAGATATAAACTGTTAAACGCATTGAGGCTAACAGAATTTTCATATTTCAGCCATAATTCAACTGATTCAACCCCGATCATTAAAAGCTGAAAGGTCTTTCAAAGCACTTCAAATTATATGCATAGTGTCCATATAGAATATTTATTGTTTTAGAGATATTTAAGGCCAAAGAAAAATATCGATAATTGAAATATGACCTTGACCGTTGCTTTCTTTGGAAACAGAAGTAGCATTATGCCATAGCATCTAATGCTGCACCTTCAGTAAAAATTTCATGCAAATTAAAAAAAAGAAATCAGGCCTATAGGCCGTAAAAACCGTTTAATTTCAGTAAAAAAAGTGTTTAAGACTTGTGACGACACATGACATCATATAACACTCATCTTCTTATAAGGCTGGAGTGTATCTCTTGTCTATAATGACAGACGATGTGATAACTACCTTCGGTGGCAAAAAAAAAAAAGAATTTAACTAAATGACAATATGTTACCAGTTATCAGCAGATAGATTTACTGTTTGTAAAAGGTTTCAGATCTTACATGACCAGCTTTCCTCCAAGTGGTGGACACTACAGAGGTGCTGGTAGGTCTGATATTGACCTCAAGTAGTTGGGTGGAAATCCTGTTGGATATACTACAGTAAGAGGGACTGAACTTCAAGTGTGAGTCATCACAAAAAAAATCTAAGTATGTATACACTGCTTGGCCACTTTATCAAGATAACCCTTCAAAAATATTATCTTAATAGATAGGCTAATCATAACTCCAAACATGCAGATAATCATATATTTCAGTGATAAGGAAAAGAAAAAGAAAATACTTAATATACATCAGTTGTATACTACTACAGAACTGGAAATATGCTCATGAGAACACATGCGTTGCCTGCTGCAGCAATAGCTTATTGAAAAACTCTGAATGCCTAGTCAAAAGTTAACACACTATGAGAAGAATCCCTATCAAGTGCGATTCATCACAATCAAGGTATGGATTCACTGAGTAACCACTTGACCACATCATGATAATCTTTCAAACAATCTTATCAAAAAATAATCACAAACAAGAGAGATACTGGGGTTCTAGAACTAAGAGTTGCTCAAATTACAATGTATTGTGATCAAAAGTTTCAGAGAAGAATTTTTCAAGTTCCTGATAAGATTTTATTCAAGCATAAGGAACACATACACAACATGAGAGCATTATTATCAAATGGAGCATTGGAACTTCATTTTTTAAGGGTCAACTTTGTTTAAGTCATTTTTTCAAAAGAACCTAGAGGGGATTATTTGTAGTTGTAGTTGTATTGGGGTTTACCGTCGCTGCGATAGTATTTCAATCATATAGCGACGTCCAGCTAATTACAGGTGGAGGAAGAGCCCGAGTACACAGAGGTACCCGTGTAGAACCACCGACCTACCGCAAGCCAGCTGGAAGGCTTCCTCACATGAAAAATCCGAAGTCCCTACCGGGATTCGAACCCACAGCGATGAGGGGCTGAGAGATTTGTAGTCCAAGACTGTAACCGCTCGGCCACGGCGGCCCCGGATTATTTGTGTCTGATGATGATTTTTAGTCTTTTTTTATTTTGATGAAATATTCAGATGGATCACAATAGCTCATGTGAGCTTAAGTCAATTTATGAAAGAGACAGATTTACATATATTCATTCTAACACGATCAATGAAAGATGCCATATAAACATAGAAAGCTTGTGGTATGTGTTATTTTCCAATATATGCACAGTTAAAAGAAGACGTAATTATATGACATATAACTTCTAATGTAAAGCGTAATAAAAATATACCAATATATTTGTACCATAACTTCTAATGTAAAGCGTAATAAAAATATACCAACACATTTGTATCATTTATGAACTTTGCAATCTAGTATGAAAAGGGAAATAGAGTTTTGTTTTTCATGCTGTATCTCAGAATAATGAAGAGTTGCATTCAGATGCTTTGTAATAAATCACTCAAGCCTACCTACGGCCTTAGTGATATTACTGCACGTCTGAACTTAACACAATGCATTTTTCTGTGATAAAGCACTCAAAACTCAACTCTTTTTCCCGACTAGAGCCGTCTTAATATTTCAGACTACAGTCAAACCCTGCTTACTTCATTAATTATTTAGCAAGAAGGCCAAGATGGCCCTGAAGATGCTCACCCAAGAAAAACTGCCTTCATTACCTGTACAAGTTTTTGAATATAGCACAGATGTACTGAATACATAATCCATGAGATCGTTTCAATTCCACAAACCAAACAGTACCTGTGGTCACTATTTGAACTTGACTTAAAGAGTATGGCTAAAATATTGTCAATGAAACTTTAAAATGATTACTTAAGAAATGAAGATGCTTGAGTGTAAACAGTGAAATCTGACATTTTTAATAATTAAAGGGCCATACTTCCTGACCTAATCATTTGATATCAGCCATAGTGTTGAACTTAGCCTAGAGATTATGGATATTAACATGGCCGTGAAGTTTGAAAATGATTGCTTAAGAAATGAAGATGCTAGAGAGCAAACAAAGTTAAATCTGGCAAATTTAAATATTGAAAGAGGCATAACTCCTGTCCTAATTGGCCCATATCAGCCATAATCAAACTTGGTCAAGAAATTACAGCTATAAACATTGTCATAAATTTAAAAAGCAATTATCAGACATAATGGAACTTGGCTGAATGATTATGGCTATTAACACTGTCATAAAGTTTGAAGATGGTAGTGAGCAAACAAAGTGAAATCTGGCATTTTTTTTTAAGTTAAAAGGGGCATAACTTTTGACCTAACTGGCCAATATCAGCCATAATCAATCTTAGCCGAAAGAATATGACTATTAACATTGTCATAAAGTTTGAAGATGATTGCTTAAGAAATAAATATGCTAGAGTGCAAACAAACTACTTGTGGACGATGGACGTCAATCCTAATAGCTCATCCTGAGCAAATGTGCTCAGGTGAGCTATAAACAGTATCATCCAAATAACTACAGTGGCTTTGATTAGTTTCTTTTTAAATTTATATGGAACAACCTCATTTATTCAGAATTGGGTTATGTATAAAAACATGGCTCACCAAAAACAATTTATTGGCCTCTCTTTACATACAAATTTGTTTTAAAATCAGAGCCTGAACACTGCAACTTTCATTTTATACATACATTGTATTAAGGAAAACTGGCAAACAACATATTCTTTACAGATCAGAATCGATTTTAACTATCTTTGTAACCAGTAAGGAAAATCTGAGCCAAAATAAAACGAAAGCTGGCCAGTAGTTGGAGAAGTTTTTCATTAGTTTAGTCATTAGTTTAGCTTTCTTACTATTACCAAAGTAACCAAATTTCTGCATGGGATTTGATTCTTTTCAACAACTTTGAAAGGAAATTACCTATGAATTTTCATTGTATATTTTTTCTTAAGAAGGTTTAGGAGATGTAATCTGATGAATTAAAAAGAACGACCAACAACAATAAACAAACACAATAGTTAACTGAGAGCACCTTGTGCCAAGGTGGAATTAAAAATGGTGTGTGTTGTGCTCTAGCCTCAACAACAGCATTGATTTGGGTTGTCCAGTCATATGCCTTATCAAAAAAATCTAGTCCCAGTCAATATTAAATAACTGAGGTTGGTTCATGCAAACACAGAATAACTTTTTTTTTTTTTGATTTTGATATAGATGATGACACACAGTGTTTATGACACACACAGTCTTTACAGTCTTTTATAAAGGATTAAATGAATGATCCATTCTCCGCTTGATGCAGTGGACCGAGAGACCTAGATTTATTGACTCTTCCTGGCAGGTATGGGCAGCAAGGCACTGTTGTATTTCCTGTCCAAGAGCCAGTCCATACAGCTGTCAGGCAAGAATGTCTTCATCCGGATGAACCACTGAAAACACAGCTGCAGTTCATAAGTCAAGAATATAACAAAACAAGAGGGCCATGATGGCCCTGAATCGCTCACCTGAGTACTATTGCTACAACTGATTACAAGGTTTTTAAACAGACAAGAATTCTGATATAACTCAATCTTAAACATTTTAGCCCTGACAATACTACACACCAAATATATAAGCACTGGGCCTTATGGTTTCAGAGGAGAAGACTTAGTGCGGGGTCATTTATCTCCAAAGGGCCACCATTTTGAAAATCTTGATAATCTTGATTCATAGAAAAATTTTTTTAAAGTTTTTCCTATATAAATCTATGTAAAAAAAATGACCCCTGGTGCGGGGGCATTTATCACCATAGGACTATGATTTGAACAATCTTGGTAATGAACCATAAGATGATGCTACATACCAAATATCTAAGCTATAGGCCTTATGAATTCATAGAAGAAGATTTTTAAAGATTTTCCTATACAACTCTTATGTAAAACAAGTGACCCATGGTGCAGGGGCATTTATCACCATAGGGTCATGATTTGTACAATCTTGGTAATGAACCATAAGATGATGCTACATACCAAATATCTAAGCTCTAGGCCTTATGGATTCATAGAAGAAGATTTTTAAAGATTTTCCTATATAACTCTATGTAAAACAAGTGACCCATGGTGCAGGGGCATTTATCACCATAGGGTCATGATTTGTACAATCTTGGTAATGAACCATAAGATGATGCTACATACCAAATATCTAAGCTCTAGGCCTTATGGATTCATAGAAGAAGATTTTTAAAGATTTTCCTATATAACTCTATGTAAAACAAGTGACCCATGGTGCGGGGGCATTTATCACCATAGGGCTATGATAATGAACCATATAGATGATGCTACATACCAAATATCTAATCTCTAGGCCTTATGGATTCATAGAAGAAGATTTTTAAAGATTTTCCTATATAACTCTATGTAAAACAAGTGACCCCTGGTGCAGGGGCATTTATCACCATAGGGCTATGATTTGAACAATCTTGGTAATGAACCATTAGATGATGCTACATACCAAATATCTAAGCTCTAGGCCTTATGGATTCATAGAAGAAGATTTTTAAAGATTTTCCTATATAATCTATGTAAAAAAAGTGACCCATGGTGGGGGGCATTTATCACCTAGGGTATGATTTGACAATCTTGGTAATGGCCCATAAGATGATGCTACATACCAAATATAAGCGGCTTATGGATTCATAGAAGAAGATTTTTAAAGATTTTCCTATATAACTCTATGTAAAACAAGTGACCCATGGTGCGGGGGCATTTATCACCGTAGGGCTATGATTTGAACAATCTTGGTAATGAACCATAAGATGATGCTACATACCAAATATCTAAGCTCTAGGCCTAATGGATTCATAGAAGAAGATTTTTAAAGATTTTCCTATATAACTCTATGTAAAACAAGTGACCCCTGGTGCGGGGGCATTTATCACCGTAGGACTATGATTTGTACAATCTTGGTAATGGCCCATAAGATGATGCTACATACCAAATATCTAAGCTCTAGGCCTTGCAGTTTTGCAGAAGAAGATTTTCAAAGTTTACATTTTTAAAATCTATTTTTAGCTCCTGTGACCTACTTTTTTAACCAATCTGAATAATTTGTACAACTTTGATAGAGGGCATCATAAGGATGATTCCTGTGAAGTTTGGTCAAAATCCCTTCAGCGGTTCATGAGTAGATGTTGTTTAAAGCAAATTGTTGACGACGGACGGACGCACGCACGCACGGATGACGGACGACGGACAAAAGGCGATCACAAAAGCTCACCATGAGCACGTTGTGCTCAGGTGAGCTAAAAAGGCATGTGTATTCCTCTTTCATTAAAGTAGTGGAAACCTAATGCATTAATTTTAAGATTTTGGTTTCTTTTTTTTCTTTTTTTATTCTATACATTTTGTGCAATATAAGAAATATCTAGCCACAGATTCTAAACCTTTAATGATCTAACCCTGTATTGAAATGCTTTCGTAAATTATGTGGGGGTATACTTATAACAAGGGCTGTCAGAGGACAGCAGGCTCGACTATTCAAAATGCTTGTTGGTAAATCAAATGAAGTCTATTTCAATTATTACCCTTCACATACTCTGTATATAATAATAATCAAAAATGATATACCTTGATAGTCCGATACCCCTTGATATTTTTACGAAGTCTTAAATCAATCCCATGCCTAGTTACTGAGACATAAGCATAACACGGTGCATAGTAGCTTGAATGCAAAACTTTAACCAAAATTTCTAAGTTAAAAGGGGGCCATAATTTGTAATATATTCCATCAAGCATTATCTTCCATGATAGTATGATATCCCTAAACATATTAAAGATGTTTCAAATCAATACCATGCATGGACTCTAAGATATAAGCATGAAAGTACCTTGAATGCAAAACTTTAACCAACATTTCTAAGTTAAAAAGGGGCCATAATTTGTAATATATTCCATCAAGAGTTATCTACCTTGAAAGCATTATACCCCTAATCGTATTAAAGATGTTTCAAATCAATTGCATGCCTTGATACTGAGATATAAGCATAAGAGTATCTTGCATGCAAAACTTTAACCAAAATTTCTAAGTTAAAAAGGGGCCATAATTTATATTTAATTTCAGTCAAGAGTTATCTGCCTTGGTTGTTTGATGCCCCTGAACATATTTATAAACTTTTAAGTCATTATCATAAATGATTATTGAGATATAAGGTTGATAGTAACTTGCATGCAAAACTTTAACCAAAAGCTGCAACGCCGACGCCGACGCAAGGGCGACTACAATAGCTCTCATATTCTTCGAATAGTCGAGCTAAAAACTGTTATAAAATCATCAAATTTCCCAATTTTTTAGTATGAATTGATTTTTCATGTACCTAAGGCATATATCAAATGGAAAACATATAAAAACAAGAGAGAAACCTTGGTCAAATGTATATTTATACATTTATGAAGAAAATCTTTATATTACAGTTTGATATTTTCCTCATTTACAAAATAGCAACACTACAATTCCTGGTATAGTATGATTTTTATAAAAATTTCAACAATTATTCATATACTTTATCAAACATAAAAATGCATAATTTTAAATAGATTAACCATAAAAATATCAAGTAATAGCAGTATGTATTACCTGACCCCCAATTTTTTAGGCTCAGTTAAAACACATAATATTAGGTTTTGACTGCTCCCTAAGTTCTTTTCAGGTTCAATGTGAGCACAAACTTCAAATAACAAGTAACTGGTGTTGCACACAACACAAAAGTCCCCTACCAGTGAGATGCATATTTTTTCCATTAACATAGCAGCCAGAATTTTGGTCCAAGGTAAAAAAAAATAACAGTGATGTGCAGAATTTCCATACTGTCATCTATTCATATACCAAGTTTCATTATCTTAAATGGTTTTTAAGTTATCGCGGGATCTAGATTTCCGGACATCCAGATGGACAGACAGGCAGGCAAACAGCAAACCTATAGTCCCCTCCGATGTAAACACCAGAAGGGGACTAATGATTATAGTTATCCTATTTAGTGTCTCTTTCCTTTTCATGATAAATGTAATGTCATTTTAGAGTGAGATAATGAACAGATAATGACAATTTTTTAAAGAAAATCCTACAATTTATATATGAAATTTCCCCCAGTGACAAAATATGCCATTTTGTACTGTACATAAACAAATGTACAATTACTGATCTATTTTCTTGAGAAAGTATTTTACCTTTTGTAGTTTGTTATTAAGAATTAAAGGTCTAAACATTCAGTAAAAGCTATCTGAAGTTCTTTATACAAACACTATTTAATCAAGTATGTACAATCTTAGTATGAAAGAATAACTGTAACAATGTTCAGCTTTACATGAATTTCCAATACACAAACATCTGTTACTGTAGTTATGGTTGATGAAGACACCCTTTGCTTTTTAAAATTTGATTTTTCATGGAGAACTTTTCGAATTACCCTCAATGATCACAATTACGCATTTTGACAAATCTAGGGGAATTCCAAAAATGATGTCACCGAAAGTAATTTGGGTAAGTTTTCTTCTCATTTTTAAAAAAGGAACAAAATTTTTGCATTAAGATAGATAAATAGCTATCAAAATTGTTACATATGATTAACAATAATATATGATACCATGAATGGAACTTCTTAATGAAAAAGAATCACATTCCAAATCATGGGATGTTATTGCGAAGAATATCGGAAGATGGGTGATCTTTGCCGACATTTGCCAAGCCCATTAGGGTTCCTCAGCCTTAAACAACCTTAGGTCTTAGGTCATGCATGTTTGTCAAAAATTGCTTACCAGAGTACCATTGTTTAGCATGACAATGTGACTTTCACAGGGATCTTTAATGTACACTGAAGTAAAACTAAACTAGAATAGTTATGAGTGAGCAAACCCTACACATATATGCACACACACACAATGGTAGGGACAAAAACTAAATTAAGGTGAGACTTTGTATGTCAACATTAACATGTATTTGAAAACATTGATCACATATAAACAATTATACAGGAAAAACTGAAAAACGAAATAATGTTAGATAAGTGTTACAGTGAAAATAGCTCATTTTGTAGGTTTAGCAATTTCATGAGTTATATAAAAAATAATTAAATTCACTCTAACTCAATATTTTGGCAAAAGTATGCCTTTCTCAAGAAAAAAACATGAATTTTTAGCAGTTCTACATTATAGACGTTTGAATAGTCGCCATAATGTTATTGCCATACTTGATTGATTGCAATAACAATATGGTGACTATTCAAACGTCTATAATGTAGAACTTGCTAAAAAAACATGTTTTTTTCTTGAGAAAGGCATACTTTTGCCGAAATTTTGAGTTACAGTGAATTTAATTATTTATTGCATTATTTCCCTCTGGAAAATCAACATATTTATTTTATGAGTTAGTTTCTTGATTTTGTTTGTTTATGGTTGCATCATGACACTTCCGTTAATCAGTTGAAATCCAAATATCACCGTTTGCAACCTTATAATACAGTTAGTGACTTTAATTGCGCTGGGTGTGGAAACTTTATTGTGGTGATACTGATTTTTCACATCTCTAAGATAAACCCATAATTTCTGGTAAGAATTTACTCATTGGGGACAAAGAAATACATCTTGATATAAACAAGAGGGCCATGATGGCCCTGGATCACTCACCTGGTATCATTAGGCTATGTAAAATCAAGTGACCCCTGGGGCAGAGCCAATTTTGACCCCAGGGTCATGATTTGAACAATCTTGGTAGAGAGTCGTAAGATCATGCTACATACCAAATATCTAATTTCCAGGCCTTGTGGTTTCTGAGAAGAAGATTTTTCAAGTTTTTTTCTGTATTAGCCTATGAAAAATCAAGTGACCCCTTGGCAGGACCAAATTTGAACCCAGGGCCATGATTTGAACAAAGTTAGTTGTGATCTAATAGACAATGCTGCACACTAAATATCTAAACCCCAGGCCTTGTGGTTTTCTGAAAAGAAGATTTTTCAAGTTTTTCCTATATTAGCCTATGTTAAATCAAGTGACCCCTGGGGCGGGGCCAATTTTGACCCCAGGGCCATGATTTGAACAAAGTTGGTTGTGATCTAATAGACAATGCTGCACACCAAATATCTTAACTCTATACCTTGTGGTTTCTGAGAAGAAGATTTTTCAAGTTTTTCCTATATTAGCCTATGTTAAATCAAGTGACCCCTGGGGCGGGGCCAATTTTGACCCCTGGGTCATAATTTGAACAATCTTGGTAGAGAGTCATAAGATCATGCTACATACCAAATATCAAAAGGCTAGGCCTTGTGGTTTTGGAGAAGAAGATTTTTCAATTTTCATTTTTAAAATCTATTTTTAGCTCCTGTGACCTAGATTTTTGACCAATCAAAATAATTTTAACAACTTTGGTAAAGGGCCCCATAATGAACATTCCTGTGAAGTTTTATCAAAATCCAGTGAGTAGTTTAGAAGAAGATGTTGTTTAAAGAAATTGTTAATGACGGACAGACGCACGCACGCACGACGGACAAAAGGCAATCACAAAAGCTCACCATGAGCACGTTGTGCTCAGGTGAGCTAAAAACAAGAGGGTCAAGATGGCCCTAAATTGCTCACCTGAGAAACATTGCCTTCATTGCCATTTATTGTATTATGAGGCATACTAAACACATAATCCATGCAGAAGTACAGCAAGATCATCTACTGCACAAAAACTGTACCTGCCATCCAAATTTTGAAGGT
>CM037784.1:22487446-22518159 GCA_021229015.1 Solen grandis
TTTTCAAGTTATGCTCCGGACAAGGAAAAGTAACAAAGGGCAATAAGTCTGTAATAAGTCAAGATGGAGTTATGGTTCTTGTGCACTGCACTTCCTCTCCATGTGTTTGATCATTGCATGAAGTTGTATTGAATTCCAACTTGTGGTTTTCAAGTTATGCTCCGGACAAGGAAAATGCAACGGACCGCTGGACCGACCGACCGACCAACCAACCGACCACCGGGTGACTCCTATATACCCCCCCCAAACTTCGTTTCGGGGATATAACAACCACGTGTTATTACAAGCACAATACAGTAGACATAATGTTCATTGCCCTGACCGACAAGTTAACCCTTTCCCTCATAGAGGACACCATGAAAAGACCTATGCGAACAGCATAAAACCAGATCAGCCTGCGGGTAACTCGCAGGCTGATCAGGTTTTATGCTGTTCGCTGCTCCTCAGTGGTCTGATTATGAGGACTTTGTAATTAAATTTGGTAAGGTTTAACTGTGGTTTTCTGCAGATCAGGTTTTATGTGGTACCTACTGAGTGCGTCAAAATGAGTCTATACGAGGGAAAGGGTTAAGCGATAAGTAGATCATGATCTACATGCATTAACTTCATTAAAATATAAACATCTACTGATTGATAACTTATTAAACATTATCAATCATACGCGAAACTATTTAAAACAAGAGCCATGTTGACATGGTCATCACCCGCCGAATGTTTGCTCGTTAGAAGATGTGTTTGAGAGTTGAATAATCCATTAAAAAAATTTGGTAAGGAAGACTTATGTTTGAAGTGATTTTAGATGTGAAACACATGTGAAGACCTACGAATTCTCCTATTATGAGGTCTACATGTAAACTGTTCAGGTCACTGTGACAAAAATCAAGCCTGAAAAATAGCAAAAAGCAATAATAAAAAAATATGAAGGGAAGAATTATAAATCTTGTGCACTGCACTCCTCCTTAGTGAGATATATCGACCTATGAAGTTTCAAGTTGTCATCTCAAATACCTTTTGACTTATGCCCCGGACAAAAATTAAGCTTGAAAAATAACATAGATAGCCAGGGCAATAACTAAAAATTATGAAGGGTAGAATTATCATTCTTGTGCACTGCACTTCTTCTCAATGAGATCTATCAACCTGTGAAGTTTCAAGTTGATATCTCAAATACTTTTTGAGTGAGTTATTAAGCGTGGGAAATAAAGGGCAATAACTCAAAAATTATGAAAGTCCAGCTATGAAGTATCAAGTTGGTATCTCAAATAGGTTACGTGGGACGGAAGGACAGACAGGTTGATGGAGACTATTACCATATCCCACGTTGCCTTCGGCAGAGAATAACAAACACAAAATACATATTCAATACCCCCAACAATCACATAGAAAAATATCGCTCAATGAAAATGATTTAAATCACAACTTAACAATCGACTGCAATACCATTTGCACTTGTACAAACGGACGGTAAAGCCCGTTTTAATTGGACATATTAATATATACTAGTAATATATATACAATATTGAATACCATCCAGAAAAGTGTAACTGTTTGTACGGCGCTCAGGACCGATGGTGTCATAAGTCCGTTCTTCTTCGAGGCTGATCATTTGCCATAGTACTCGCTATCAGGACGTTCTGATTAAGACATATCTGTCTTAATATTCATGGTTTTAGGAAGATAGCGCACCCCCCCACACGTCAGTGGAAGTTGAAGCCCGGGATAGTTTTTACTGCCAGACTCAAGCTTCCAAGACGTTTACTATATACGTGAAAAATGAAAAGAGACGACTTCGTATGCAATTCTGCAAAACGGATGTCATGCTGAAAAGATTTCCATTAGTAGTAGGTATAATTTAAACGTTCAAAGCATTTTTCTTTCCGGTTAAAGAACCACACTTCTGTCTTTAAATCTTTAATCATACGTATCTACTTGTTTATTTTTTTTATTTTCAAGAAACACAAGATACCGACCACCACGACAATATCCAAGAATATGAGCGAACTGGCCAAAGGTTCAGATGAATTGGACGCGCTTATTTGCAGGCCCTGTAAATATTTCGATGGAAAGACAAAGGCGGCCTTTGGATATTGCAGCACTTGTAAAGAACATTTGTGTTGGAACTGCTATAAGGTCCACCGTGTCCCCTCGTTGTGCAGGGACCATCTGTTGCTTGACAGAGTTACCATGCCAACTGAAATTGAAGTACCGGTAAGACTTCCACTTTTTGGACGTGTGAAGGCAGCTCTGGGCAAACTGCGTTCCCGGAGCATTGATGACAAGGAATTTCCGACATACGTGCGGGATATACAGGTGAGAAGTAAAGAAGACATGAAGAAATGTGCAGTCAAAGGTCTCGTCCTGATTTCAAATGACTTGCTTGCTGTCTGTGACCAAGGAAATAGTGCAGTGAAACTGGCAAACACAAAAAAGAACTTTGTTACGTCACGGGTTCGTCTCCCGTCCGATCCCTGGGATATCGCGCTCGTGCATGATGACGTCAGGGGAGATGGGGTACCACGTGATCTCATCATTACTCTGCCATGGACTAGTAAATTGCACTTGGTCACTGTGTCAGGAGAGCAGCTTAGTGACACTGGTCGAAACATCGCGGTTGAAGGCCAATGTCGAGGAATACATGTTACAAGGGGTCGATTGATTGTGGTCAGTTTTAATGCTCCTGCAAAAGTGGATATACTGGGCATGACTGGCGAGGTTGTGAGGAGGATTGGAGCAGATGGCAGCACTAGTCTGTTTTATGACCCAGATTACCTCACGGTCAGCCATTGTGGAGGGATAATCTATGTATCCAACTGGGGAAACGACACGCTGACCATGGTCCAAGCTAAGGACGGATCAGTTATGTCCGTGCTTGAGGGCTTAGAGGGGCCGTGCGGTGTGGTTTTGGATGGATGGGGGTCGGTGTTGTGGTGTTACAGTCCACCGTATAATCACTAAAGGTAATCAGGTCACACAGATTCTGGGGGAGAAAGACGGTCTGTGTGCAGGGCCCCGAGCCATAACTATGATTCCAGGAGAGGCTCACGTGTACGTGGGTGGTAACCTAGGGGAACACGTACAAGTTTTCCAGCTGTCGGGCAGCAATCCGTGACATGCAGGTAAAGCAAAGCATATATTTTACGTAAATTGGGAAACTAGATCTGGCAATATGGTCATCCCCTCTCGACTGATTTTTAATTCGACCATGCATATTAATGTTCTTATTATTCGGCGGTCTCCTTTATATTTAGTATCCCTTTTGCTTGTAAGGTTTATCGGATCTATTTATTTTATGACAAAATCGCAGTTTATTTTATGACAATGGTAAAATAATGTGAATTAATCATTAAGAGAGAATTTGACATCCTAACTTCATCAGTGAAATAGAATCTTTAGATGCTTTAAATTGTAACTTTATTTAAATCATGTAGACAAAGTATAGAAGTTCTCTTGCACGTTTCAGGGTACCTGCTCACAAATTTGAAGTAGTGGCTGGACGTTGGCCATAAACAAGATGAAATAGGACATCATGATAAAGACGTCATATGGAACCTGAAACCCAATAGGGCCAAATAAGAACTACATGTATCATTAAACAGATATTCGACGTTGGTCGAATTATCATATATGAATTATGTAAATAAGGAATTATATTAAAATGACTTATTAATTGATCAGAACACATAATTTATTTGATATAATCAATGAAAAGCATCTAGTGTAATAACCACACTTTGTTATGCCAGTTTGTGTATTCCTCAGTCAGCAACAAATCGGTAGATGGCTCAACTCATGATTATTACAATTTTACGATTTTGTGTATTTTTCATCTTTATTAGCAAAGTATCAGTAAACATCGTTTTTGTAAATAACGACACGACTTGATCAAGAGTTCATTTTTAGTCTGAGGTCTTGAGTGACACTTGATGCTTGGACCTCAGGATTTGAAAGAGTTTGAATCCTCCACGCATTACTACATCTGGTGATAATGACTACTCGCACCTGCCACTGACACTCAGCATATCACCAAGATAATAAAAACTTGCTCCAACATTGGGCCAAGCGAAAACAAGAGCATCGGATGCGGATGCCAACGCTCGATTTACTGGGTAATTTTAAAGGGAGATATATTTGATCAAAATGGATCTGAAAGTGATGGCCCTTGATGGGGATGTAGCCTTTGTAATAGTGATCAAGTATGTGAAGTTTGATGACAGTGTCATAAGACAAAATATCACAATATTTTATATGCAACTTGTTTAATATTGAATAACCTACAGATGTAAATAATTTAGTTTGTTATGTATAGTTTGATGAATAAAATCTTCATTCAAGACTTCTTTTAGACACTTTGTCATGAAGCATTCTAAAGACATTATTACATAACTTGATGTTTATTTCACCTTTCGTAATGCTCGACTTCATTTCCCTCTTAGAAGTTTTAAAGGAAATAAATTTTGTCAAAACGAACCTAAGAGTTATGGCCCTTAATGGAAATGTAGCCCTTGTGATAGTGAACAAGTATGTTAAATTTGATGAAAGAGGGAGATATATAAAGCATTTTGCATTTTGTTGTTTTTCTGGTATTTTAACTTGGCTGATCTGGTTTGATACTGTTGATCATCACGAAAACCGTTGCATTTGCAGTATGCAAATCTAGTATTTTTTATTGTTGTATTTCCCAACTTCACACGATATATTAAGCTATTTGAAGATGTTAAGCGGTGATGTTATGAAAAGTAAATATCAGTTCATTTTTTTTTAGCTGGTGAGCTCTGTGAAGTTTGTTATTCCGGCGAGGTATAACATGAGAATTAAGAATATATAAAGTTGTATAGTTCCATCACTGGCGCTGGAACCGCAGAATTGGCAGTTTAATTAGAATCTTGAACAGGCTATCGAAGATTATGAACGTTCTAGTGCTAGTTTTTAATCCGGGTCCAATATCTTTTATAAATGTATAAGTATAGATATGCTTTCCTTAATCGTATAGGCCAACAGATGTGTACAACTTTTTTAAACCAATGGAGAGAAAGAGGAAGGACGCAGTGAGGGAGTTTTAATTAATCTTATTTATTTATTTCTAATATGGAATTTAACCTCAAGCGAGGCGAAGCCGAGTATATCAACCCAACGTTCGACTTTGCCTTGCCAGGATCTTTGTATATATACACATGTAGTATTAAGAGACTCTGGTCTCGCTTGGGTTAAATTCCATAAATAAATAAATAAATAAATAAATAAACGATTGATTAATTAAAGTTTATGGATCCCCATGATACCAGTGTATTTGACAAATGCATCTAACATCAGAGATGTAAATACCTAATTAATGTAGCTTCGTGACCAAATGATAGTTTTCATCAATTATTGAAAACCTGACCTGACACTTCTTCATTTCGGCAAATTTTTTATGTCAAGGTTGATCGAGTGGAAGAAGCTACTATAGAACATATACAAATAACAAGATTTCAGGCCCGGATCCAGAATTCTTCAACTGTGGGTGCTCAAAATATACAAAAATGTGTGTGTGGGGGGAGGGATGAGTTTTTTTTAAGAATTAAATATATAATTTATATATTGAAATATAATCCTTGGGCTAAACAATGTTATTGCTTGGGGTTGAAATTTTTGTACTAGCGTATTTTTTTTCTACATGTATATGCTTTTGGCCCTAAAGGTAAACTTCAATGTACATTTTTTTCTGTTTTGACAAGATTCTTGACCCACGACCATTGGGGATCGACATTGTTTGTGAGGGACGAACTACAACTCTGTTTGGAGATTGTCATTGTTGAATCAGGCAGACAGCCATCGTTATTTGGAAAGACCAGTTCTAGGCTCCCATCCTCCGTAAGAATTGCTCGCATACAAAAGCATTGTTGGTAGCCGGGACTCGAAACTGCAGCCCTCTAAATCAATATATAGATCCGTGAAAATATTTTTTTTCTATATTATATATAGTGCCACTAATATAAATTTAATGGCACTGGCAGCAGGGCTATGTTGCGAGTTTTGTGAAAGTAATTGAAAAGGTTACGGGCCCAGATCCAGAATTTTTCGGGGGGGGGGGGGGGGGGGGGGGGGCAAAATCTTATTGTGATGGGGTTGGGGGGTCCCCGGAATTTTTTTTTTAGTATGAGATGGAGATGCATTCTGAACTTAAAGGGTATCTGGGAATAAAAGTGAAGCTTTTTTTTTTACTTGAAGGCCATGGATCTAATGCCTAGGTCCCACTGGGGAAAAATCATCGGCGATGTGGAAATACACATTTTTTTCTACCAATGACTCCCCATGTTTCAGCAAAAAAACAAAACAAACAAAAACAACAACCAAAAAAAAACACACACAAAAAAAAAATGAGCAGTCCCATGAGAAATGACAATTATTAGGCTTCTGGATTGATCTGTTGAGCATTCACTGCTCTTTCGGCTATGGTACAATGGCCTTGAGTCCCGGTGTTCGGAAAAGGTCAAAGGTGCCCTAGAGTTTCACCGAGTTTGAAACTCCCCCGTAGATTAGGGGATTTTGTGAACCATCCTAGGTGTCTCGGGGATGATTATGGAGATTATGAGAATTTGATGGTGGAATTAAGCGACAAAGTCAAGAGAAGGCTTTTAGTGCCCTAAACAGTATCCAATGGCTTTAATTTTTTTGACCGTCTTAGTTTAAAACTGACCAAAACAGAAACAAATTTCTGAGTGCGCTCTTGCCGATTATTTTTTTTTTTTCCAAATATTCTGAGATTCAACCACAAGATCGGGAATGTGTCACAGAAAGGCCGACGAATATCCCTGAATGTTCCCTGATACTTCGGCGAAACATCGCAGAATTACGCATCGGGGATTCCTCGGAGGGAAAAATATTTCGTGAATGCTTACCGGAGCTTCTCCGCGGAAGTTTCCCAGACCTGTTTTCCCGATAAAACACCGGGAACACATCGGGAAAAATAACCGTCCCCAAGGCAAAAAATGCCAAGTGGGACCGAGCCTTAAGGCATTGAGCGATAAAATATTATCTTGAACTCTCTTTTACCTGAGAAAAGCCATGTAATTGAATAACTGCTGTGCAGTCGTATTTGATTACAGTTGCATTTACAGGCCCGATCAAATTATAATAATAATAATAATAATAAAGAAAGAAAGAAAGAAAGAAAGAAGAAAAGTGGGGGAAATGGTGGTGGTGGTGAGTGCGGGGGATACTGATATTACTGAAAGGGCATTACTCCTTCCGGGTAAGAAATATGGGTTCATCGTGCATTTTCATTCACAAACTGGCATAAAATATTTCATGATTTCCTGAACCTCCACCAAAAAAAAAAGTGACTTGTGTACACTATCAATTAGTGATCGCATTGAATAATCATCAGTTTGGGACACAACAGTGTAAAATACAGTTTTGTTTAAGACTGAGAAAAAATCAATTTTCAAGTTAAGCATATTATTTTGTCAAAACTGTGAAAGGGAATAGGGTCGAACTTATTAATCTTGACTGTCTAATTGTCGATCTGGAAGCAATCTTCACACAGAGATCCACCCCCCCCCCCCAAAAAAAAACAACATCAGGTGCACGTTTTAAGGTCGGACGGTTTCAGAAGGTGTGGGCCTCTTCCGCGTGTCATTTTTTTGTACATTTTTAGTTTCAATTTTCTAAGTGTTTAATCAGTGACAAAACAAACATTATTCAGTAATAATAGATGTTGATATTTAATATAAAATCTTTAATATCCGTTTTATTTCGCACATAAATTGTGTATTCTGTGCATTAGTATTCATTGACTTATCAGTAACATTGCTCAATGACTGATTAGCTGGATTTGATTTGAATTAGTAATTTTTTATTCCCCCCCCCCTTTTTTTTATAAATCTAACATACACATAGATTATTACATTCGTAAATATTAAGAAAAGTAAACATGATGATATACAGGCCTACTGCTTGTATTTATTCCTTTCAGGATATATATTTAAAGGAGTTAGTTAAGAAGAATGTAATTGTTTCGTTCAAATAATATTTTTTAAAAAAATATGTAAAAATATTAAAGCTGATGACATTTAGAAACACAACCCATTTCTGATAAAGTTTAATTTACATGGCTAGCGATAGGTATGTATCTTCTCTCAATACTAAGATTTTTTTGTTGCTTATAACCAAAAAAAAAAAAAAAAAAAAGCATCACCTTTTTTCCAAAACAAAATCGGCGATTTTTCATACCTGAAAGTTCATCAGCCCATAGACATATTCACCATATTGCATATTGCTGCCCGGTAGGGACTTCGGATTTTTCATGTGAGGAAGCCTTCCAGCTGGCTTGCGGTAGGTCGGTGGTTCTACCCGGGTACCTCTGTGTACTCGGGGTCTTCCTCCACCTGTAATTAGCTGGACGTCGCAATGTGATTGAAATACTATCGCAGCGACGGTAAATTCCAATACAACAACAACATATTGCTGCATATGTATGTGATCAGCCTGACAGTTATTATTTTTTTAATTCAAGATTTAATTTTTTTTATGGAAAAAGAGTGAATTAAGAATTTCGTTGCTTAGATTTAGTCAAATCAATAATTCCTTTGGGCTCTAGTGAAAATGTTTCGTTGGCAATTACATTTTAATGTCCAACTTAGTTGTTGTTTTTAGTGGCTTATTTTATACTTATCGATTTTTTATGCTATTTCTTAAACAGCACCTGTCTATAATAGTTTTACTGACATAGTTTTTGTAATTGCCTATTTCTCTTCAATTATTAAATCGCTCGGCAGACGACATGTCCTTGGGTATCACTCGACAATTTCTGTTAATCAGTGAACGTGTCATTCAATGTGCATACACAGTACAATTAACACATGCTTATCACACAGTCATGGATGACTGCCGATTCGGATTACCTACACATTAACAGCAGAGGGCCATAAGACAATATAGGAGTCTGGCAGGTGGTTATGCGGATGGTTCAGTATGGGGGCCCACGATCGGAATTTCCTCCAAACAGCACAAACATTATGTAATTAGTGGATTTTATAGCCTAGCAAAAAAAAAAAATAAATAAATGAAAAAAAAAAAATATAACAAGGAACAGCTGTGGGCAAGGTTGAATCCGGGCCTGGGTCTTTATCATTTTCTTGGCACAAAACAGTAATAGGGTATTACATTTATATTTTGGGCCCTATTAAAATAGCATTTTTGGGTTATGTTTTATTATATTTTATTTACATTGACATATCTATTATTGTCCATTTGTTGTTTTAAATCCTTTCAATTTAGATCATATATAAATTTATGATAATCTAATAATCTGTAACAGAGAGAGAGAGAGAGCCGTCCATAAAAAAATGTAAGGATTTTTCTTGTTACGGCAGTGATTGGGTTTGCTTTGATTGATGCGACTTTAATTCAAACTAATCGCTATCAGTGCATTAGTTAACGTCTGTGACATGACACAAACTTAAAAGCATTTGACTGGTTCAGATTAAAGCAGACCATAGACATATTCACCAACCAAGAGTGCTGCATATGTCTGTGAGCAGACACAGTGCCGTTGCCAAGGTGACAGCGCTCTCAGCAGGGGTCGGCCTAGGTGACTGGTCATTTTGCTAAGGGGCTAACAATGCAATGGGGATTTCCATTGCTGAACAAATACACTTACCCAATCGAGGCAATTTCAGTCACCTAGAAAATTGTATGATCAGACCAGGTGGTGGGAGGGGTAAAGGGCTTGAGCCCCCCCCCCCGTTGAATCCCGGCCTGGATTTTGTAAAGTACACCGTTACCGTGGATGTTTTACTCGAGTTATGTCCCTTGTACTCTTCCTTCGCGGAGTTACAGAGAGTACTGACACCACGTCATTTCTGGTGTCACACCACTACTTTTTGTCCCTATGTAATCTATAGTAACTTGGCCGACTTTCGAGGCCTGTTCCTACTTTCCAAATGTTCGTTGGAATATTTCTGGTCTAGTTTCATGTAGACCATTCATAAATCAACAGATTTAGGCACAAAAAAATATATCATTAAGGAATTGGCGTTTCACAAATTTCACATTTCCCGGCTACCTGTCAAAATTTCCAAAACAAACATGACCTCTGAGCCGCATTACCTCTGCAGCTCTCCCAACATCCTGTAGGAAAGTAATCCCTTAATACAACTATTAAATGCAAGTTGCTGGTCAAAAATACATGTATCTCACCACACAGGCTAAATGTGTTGCAGTTATTCAGTGTTTTCTGGGGAAAATATGACTTTGATGTCCACCCTTTCATTTTTCATTAGGTACTACTTCAGCACCCTACGACCCGGAAGTACTTTGATAGTGGTGTGACACCTATATAAAACCCAAATTTGAAATATACATGAAAATTATGCCCAAAATAACTTATTTATTATATTTGCAACAAAATAAAACCCTGAGCAGATTTCTCAGTCAAGTCTAAGGTCACATTCAACTGTTTTAGAGAGTGGCAGATTGTACACTGTATTTGGTCATTTTAAATGCATTCTAATCATGCAGGGGTATACTTTCAAAATCAGTCATATTTTAATTAATAACCAATGGATTTTGATGAAATAAAGTGCACTCTGTTTCAAACATCATATTTTATCATTTAAACCCCATTATTGGTCACCTGATTGAAGGGAAATACCCCAAAAATTAGAAAAGCAGAGAAAAATGGATTTTTTTTAGGGCTAAAATAAGAAAAAAATACTATTTAATTATTTCTCTTTTTTTTTCTAATTTTTTTTTATTTGAAAGTGGGCCAAAATCAATCCCAGACATGTTACTGCATCAGGACATAGACAGGGGTTACCTAGGTAGCTGTACTTAAGCAACATCAAAGGACCTGTGTATAGGTCTAGGTGCACGTCTAGCCGGGGCTGGGGAGGATGTCTCCCTACCCCTCAAGGGGCCCCCCCAGGGGTCAGCTACTGGTTTGGCAGCATTAAATCAGTAGGTGTGGCTACACACTGGACCTTGACTTTATACGGGGGGTGGTACTGAGTTGACCCAAATCATATCTGAATGCACCAGAGAAGACTGACTGCCAATTTCTACAATTTCTACAACTATGGTCCTAGGCGAGAGGAAACGCAAAGCTGCTGGGATTTTCTTCCAGAAGAACAACCAACTGAGCCCATTTAAGAAGAAATTACCTTCTGAGGCAGGATCTGAAGAAGACGCCTACAGCACAGCATCTAAAGGCCACCACCCAGACGATGAAGAAGACCACCATCCATACAGGCTACGACGTAATCTGCAAATGGAAGATAACTTCATTTCAGGAAACCGCGTCATACACCTTCCGCGGCTCCTCTCCATGATGAATGCAGTTTACAGCGACCATGAAGACACAGGCTGCAGACAACTAGAAGTGGACCTGTACCAGGAGCAGAAGTATGGACTGGGAAGCAAGTTCATTTTCAAGTGCAAATCTTGCACTTAAAGGTTTGACCGTCACCTGCCCTGGTGGACATGCCGGATGCACAGCCAACCTAGCCTACTTCACCCCCCACTCAGAAAGGAGAATGGCCTATGAGCTTGCTGAAGACCTGTCCATGGAAGGGTACTTTGTCCGAACCCTGACGACTGACGGCGACACCAAATCTTACCTTGGGATGCAGGACTTCTACCAGAACCTAGACGCAGCCTGGGAAGTTTCAAGGCAGGCAGATCCAAATCATCTGGCGGTGACGCAAGAGAGAAAAATGAGATCTGCAGAATTTAGCAAAGGAATGTTCCCGCAGACCACTAAACTTGGGCGAAAGAAGGCACAGGCAGCTCTGTCACGTGACGTCAAGGCCAGATGCAATGCTGTTGTAGAAGAGATGGCAAGATTGGGAGGCGGAGATATTACGAAATTTATATCGCGCTTACCTGACATCCAGCGGGCCACCATTGAATGCTATGCCGAGAACTGCAGCTTCTGTCATCAATCAGCCCTGGTCTGCTCCGGTGAAGGTCACAACTCCTGGTGGTACAAGTCCATTATCCTGGGCCCAAATGACATCACGCACCTGACGATGAACGAAAATGACAAGTCACTGCTTGCTGTGATACTAAAAATGAGATTGAGTGAAGAGGCGGTCTACAAGGTGTCATCTAGAACATCAACACAGCTGTGCGAGGCCTTCAACCGAGCAACTTTAGCCACCATGCCGAAGTCCCAGAACTACCCTAGGTCATTTGAGGCTCGGCTAGCTCTTCAAACCCTGAGAGCAAACAACTCAGTTTACTCAGCAGTGAGGATGAAGGTGGGCCGCCTCACAAGGACTTGTCTATCTGCAGCTTCAAGAAAGCGCCTTCTTCACATATCAAGGAAGGCAACTACCACAAGTTGTACAAGACAACGAGAAGGTATAAGGCAAAGCGAAGAGCTCAAAGGGCCCAGATGGAGTTCGAACACCGGCGGACTCAAGAAACCCACCACCAGGAGGAGCCTGATTATGTAAAGGGACTGCTTGACAGCAATCTGCACTCCTACGCCTCAACTTCTGCAACAAACCAGTAGCAGCAGCCTGCCCTATAGAACAGAGCACAGCAGAAAAAAACAAAACAAAAAAACATAAAGAAAAACAAGAAAGTCAGTAGAACTGACAGATGCTCCCCGAAGAACGTTATTGTTACAAATAAGGCCTTGGTCAATGGGTGGGAGGATATGTTGAAATCCCCATTCCTAAATCATCTATTCTCCTCATCAGATGAGATGTTTTACCAACTCTAACTTGGAGACTTAGTAACAGTTTACTATTTAATATTATAATACGTGTTACTCATCAGATCTTTCATTGATTTTTTTTAAGTTTTTATACTACTAAAAATTAAGTCATACATTTCAATGTGTGCTCATATCAAAGAGGTTAACCAACACTCTTGACATATGACTGGATATTTGAAATAGTGTATAATGGCCTAAACAACAATTAGCTGACATGATTATGATTGACATTACTAGCATATTGAATTTTGTGGGGTTTTGTTTAAATGATATCTCCTGTTAAATAAGGCAAATGACATGAATATCAGTCAACAACATGGTAGTAGGGGCCATAACTCTCTTAAAAATTGAGGAACCAGGTCACGTCGACGATATGCATATCTACTCTTGGTAATCAAGCTTCCCATAAAGTTTCATTGAATTCAAGCCATTAGTTCCTGAGAAATAGCCCGGACAAGAATCATGCAACATGAACTATAGGCCAAAAAGTCAAGGGGCCATAACTCTGCCAAAAATTGAGGTACCAGGTCACGCAGACGATATGCGTATCTACTCTTGGTGATAAAGCTTCCCATTAAGTTTTGTTGAATTCAAGCCATTAGTTCCTGAGAAATAGCCCGGACAAGAATCATGCAATATGTACTATAGGCCAAAAAGTCAATGGGCCATAACTCTGTGAAAAATTGAGGAACCAGGTCACGCCGACGATATGCGTATCTACTCTTGGTGATAAAGCTTCCCATAAAGTTTCGTTGAATTCAAGCCATTAGTTCCTGAGAAATAGCCCGGACAAGAATCATGCAATATGTACTATAGGCCAAAAAGTCAAGGGGCCTTAACTCTGTGAAAAATTTAGGAATCGGGTCATGCGGACGATATGCACATCTCCTCTTGGTAATAAAGCTTCCCATAAAGTTTCGTTGAATTCAAGCCATTAGTTCCTGAGAAATAGCCCGGACAAGAATCATGCAATATGTACTATAGGCCAAAAGTCAATGGGCCATAACTCTTTGAAAAATTTAGGAATCGGTCATGATGACGATATGCGCATCTCCTCTTGGTAATAAAGCTTCCCATAAAGTTTCGTTGAATTCAAGCCATTAGTTCCTGAGAAATAGTCCGGACAAGGAATGTGTGACGGACGAACGGACGGACGGACGAACGGACGGACGGACGAACGGACGGACGAAGCGGCGACTATATGCGTCACCTTCGGTGAGCATAAAAAAGAAGCTCTGTCTGGTGCATAGCAGCACCACTGATGAGGTCTGATGCTGACCGAAACAGTGCTATATAAAAGAAAAATATAAACTCATGTATCAATATCTGTTTGGAAAATTCAGGGGGGGGGGGGAAGAGACAGGGTTCAAAATCAAAATTAAAGATAATTAAAGAAGATATTTATACGTGAGTATCAACACCAAGTAACCAACATAAAAACATAACCCCTACTTCATTTTTAAACAATTACCCTCTAAAATCACTCCCAGCCTAGGTGCACAAGGCACTCAGGCTCACGCCCACCACTCCCGTTTATGTGACTGGAACACACCCCCAGCTCAAAACAACGCTATACCAGATAGGCAATATCAGAATAACATGTGGTCTGACTGCAGACGATGTATATTTCAAACTGGAAGCTACCCGCATCATGCTGGGTAAAAAGAATATGAAGGAAATCTAAAATTAGCCCAATTTCATACATAAAAATATTAAAATATTAATAATTTTAAAAAAATAAACATACCTATTTTTTAAAACATATTATCCATTTTCCATGTATTCAATGTACATGTTGTCCAAATTTGATGTCAATCCATTGAAAAATGGCTCTGTAATTCAATTTCTTCTACTTTCATTTTCTATTCATATGGCGTCACACCACTACTTTTTGTCCCTATATAATCTATAGTAACTTGGCCGACTTTCGAGGCCTGTTCCTACTTTCCAAATGTTCGTTGGAATATTTCTGGTCTAGTTTCATGTAGACCATTCTTAAATCAACAGATTTAGGCACAAAAAAAATATATCATTAAGGAATTGGCGTTTCACAAATTTCACATTTCCCGGCTACCTGTCAAAATTTCCAAAAAAAACATGACCTCTGAGCCGCATTACCTCTGCAGCTCTCCCAACATCCTGTAGGAAAGTAATCCCTTAATACAACTATTAAATGCAAGTTGTTGGTCAAAAATACATGTATCTCACCACACAGGCTAAATGTGTTGCAGTTATTCAGTGTTTTCTGGGGAAAATATGACTTTGATGTCCACCCTTTCATTTTTCATTAGGTACTACTTCAGCACCCTACACCCGGAAGTACTTTGATAGTGGTGTGACACCAGATAAGATTCGATGGAGAGTGAAAACAATGGGTGAGATGGGTAATATTACGTAACAGAGAGCAATCTTGGGATCTACGGATGTATTTCCTGTCAAGCTAACGAGTATTTGTTATATGTCCAGATGAGCTCCCCCTGATTAGCAGTAACAATCACCGTGACGCGTTTAGATTGACTAAAGTTTTGACAGTCGTTGATTGGCACGAAGACTTCCCACGAAAACTTGACTAAAATAGAATTAGATATCCCGTCATATTAGTCAATCACTTTCATAACTACTTTCCAAAGACTTTGATTTAAAGCTGAAATCAAACGTTAAGATCTTTAAATTCAAAAGAAATTATCTTGAATCAAAACAGCACGGGGAAAAGTCGGAGGCAAATGGATGATTAAAAAAAGCTTATTACTACAACAATTGAATAAGCAATCACTTTGATAATTATAGGACAATTAGAGAAATTTAAAATGGGTAGACTTATAATCGGCATGATATGTCCATAGATTTTAATTTTAAATGTGAAAAAAAGTTTTATAAAAATAATCAGGATTATATTTCATAACAAAACTATTTAAAAACATTAAATGATTCAAGAGATATTATTTTCATCTATCAAATTAAAACAAGTATTGAATTTGATCAACATTGAAATGAAATATTTATGAAAAGACCAAACTCAATAATGAGACCAACTCAATAATAAGACCACTTTCAGATGGACCCAATAGTGGTCTCATTATCGAGGTTTTACTGAATATATATCAATTTCATTTAACTTGACCTATTTCTATAACCTATGTTCCAAAACAAATTTACTTTAAATTCCAACAAAGTTGGTTTTCACATAATTTTGGTTTTAAAAGCAATGATGACCTAGAAATTAATATTTTTTCGGAAATGAAAGTGACATTGTTCCATAGGATCAAATGCTGCACCTTCAGTAAATATTCATATAAATGAAACAAAAAAATAAGGCCTACAGGCTTTAAAAGCAGTTGAATTTAAATAAAAAATAAAACATTGGCCTTATGAGTATTATGATGTCATATGACGTTCATCTTCTCAAAAGAAGACTTAGAGACTTATGTTCAGTTCAAATATTAGCTTTCTATTTTATCTGAAGTGATTGTACACGTTTCTGAACTGAAATTTGACGTCAATCGTTCTTATCTTGGATTCGCCATAAAACATTTGCCTTTTCGAATTTGTTAAAACGGACACCGGTAGGCACAACTAGAACATAACATACACATTCAGTGAAATTTTGATGAAAATCGATCCAGAAATAATGGCTGTAGACCGCGTACAAACATTTGTAGATAACGTAAAGTGTATTGTCATATGACGTCATAGGCATTAGAAAATCAATGAAATGAAATATTCAGTATCTTAAATATAGGCAATAAACCTTTCATGCCCCTGGGATATTTGCAACATATAGAAATTAACGCATAGATAAAAGGTATTCTTTTTGACATGATGACATCATAAGACGTCAAATAACGTTCGTCCTTACAGAATAGAAATAAGTCATTGAGACTAATCTTCAGTCCAAATATCAGCTTGCTTACTCATCTGGAAGCGATTTTAAAAACAAATTTATTGAAAATGCTTACAATTCGATTGTCACATAATTCGGTCTAGCTTTAGAGGTTTTCAAGATATAAGCAATGATTGAACTTACCATTTTTCCCAAAATGGAAGTGACATTGTTCCCTAGGATCAAATGCTGCACCTTCAGTAAGAATTCATGCAAATCAAACAAACAAATAAGGCATACAGGTCTAAAAAACCGTTTAATTTCAACAAAAAAAAACAACACTTTGGCCTTATAAGGTCACATGACGTCATATGATGTTCACCTTCTCAGAATGTAAAGAAGGCTTGAAGACTTATACTGGAAATTGACGTCAATGCTTCTAATCTTGGATTAGCCATAAAACCTTTGCCTTTTCGAATTTGGAAAAAGGGACACCGGTTGGCACAACTAGAGCATAACATACACATTCTGTGAAAATTGAATAAAGAACGGTCCGAAAATAATGTCTGTAGACCGCGAAAAATCTTTCGTAGACAACGTCATGTTTGACGTCATATGCATAAGGCATAAGACAATCAATGAAATGAAATATTCAGTATCTGAAATAAACGCCATTAATTTTTCATGCCCCTGGGACTTTTGCAACATATAGAAATAAACGCGTAGATATTAGAAATTATTTTTTACCTTATGACGTCACATGACATCAAATGACATTCGTCTTTACAGAATAGAAAGAAGTCTTAGAGACTAATATTCAGTCCAAATATCAGCATTCTAAGTTATCTTGAAGCGATTTTAAACGTATTTGAAATTTGACGTCAATGGTTCGAATCTTGGATTCGCCATAGAACCATTGCCTTTTCGAATTTGCAAAACCGGACACCGGGATACACAACTAGAGCATTACATATGCATTCTTTAATATTTTTGAATATCGGTCCAGAAATAATGGCTGTATACCGCGTAAAGCCTTTTTATCCTGACGTCAAATCTGACTATATATGACGTCACATTAATATGAAATACCTTGCATTCAAAAGTTCATTTATTTATGTATCAGCCATTAAATTTTAATGGTCCTGGGAACTTTACAACATATTTAAATTAACGCGTAGATATCAGAAATTCTTTTTGACCTAATGGACGTCATATGACGACAAATGACGTTAATCTTCACAGAATGTATAGGACACTTAAAGACTTATAATCTGTCCAAATATAAGCTTTCTAACTGATATAGAAGTGATTTTACAGGTATTTGAAATTTGACGTCAATGGTTCGAATCTTGGATTCACCATAAAACCTTTGTCTTTTCGAATTTGGAAAAGCGGACACTAGGATGCACAACTAGAGCATAACATACACAATCTGTGAAAGTTTTATGAAAATCGATCAAGAAATAATGGCTGTAGACCGCGTACAAACATTTTTAGACGACGTCAAGTTTGACGTGAAGACACGTCATAGGCAAAGGAAAATCATTGAAATGCAAAATGTTCTATCTGAAGCATATGCTTTTGAATTTTCAAGGTGCTCGGACGTTTTCAACTTATAGAAGTTAACACGTAAAAATTACTTTTCACTTCATGACGTCATATGGCGTCATATGACGTTCACTTTCAGAGAATATCAGGAAATTCTAGAGACTTATCTTCCTAAATATCAGCTTTCTAGCACATCTGGAAGCGATTTTATACGCATTTGAATTTTGACGTCAATGGTTCGAATCTTGGATTCGCCACAGAACCATTGCCTTTTCGAATTTTGAAAAACGGACACCAGGATGCACAACTACAGCCTAACATACACATTGCGTCAAATCTGACGTTATATGACGTCATATGAATATAAAATTCATTGCATCCGAAAGCTCATGGTTTGATATATATGCCATAAAATTTTCATTGTTTCGAGTCAATGGCAACACATCAAAATTAACACAAATACAAGAGGAAGAAAAAAAGAATAATAAGAATAACTAGATTTCATTCGTTGATACGAATGATAGGACTTTCTGCTAAATTTGTCAAACGTAAGAGCTTTATATTGCATGGCAAAATTAACTTGACATCACTTTCTTACAAGTTGACTTATTTCAGTAATCTAGTTACCAAAATAAAATGTCTTTAAAATCCATTCAATTTGATTGCAATATATTTGGGTCTATCATTAAATAGCATAAACAAATTTTGTTATTTGCATTACTCCATGATTTTTGAGTCAATCATTAAACTTAAAGCATCAAAAGAACGACCCAACATTGCTCTACAAATATTATTCATATTTTCGAAAATCAAATTTTTTGAGATATAAACTGTTGGCTAACAGAATTTTCATATTTAGCCATAATTCAACTGATTCAACCCCGATCATTAAAAGCTGAAAGGTCTTTCAAAGCACTTCAAATTATATGCATAGTGTCCATATAGAATATTTATTGTTTTAGAGATATTTAAGGCCAAAGAAAAATATTGATAATTGAAATATGACCTTGACCGTTGCTTTCTTTGGAAACAGAAGTAGCATTATGCCATAGCATCTAATGCTGCACCTTCAGTAAAAATTTCATGCAAATTAAAAAAAGAAATCAGGCCTATAGGCCGTAAAAACCGTTTAATTTCAGTAAAAAAAGTGTTTAAGACTTGTGACGACACATGACATCATATAACACTCATCTTCTTATAAGGCTGGAGTGTATCTCTTGTCTATAATGACAGACGATGTGATAACTACCTTCGGTGGCAAAAAAAAAAAAGAATTTAACTAAATGACAATATGTTACCAGTTATCAGCAGATAGATTTACTGTTTGTAAAAGGTTTCAGATCTTACATGACCAGCTTTCCTCCAAGTGGTGGACACTACAGAGGTGCTGGTAGGTCTGATATTGACCTCAAGTAGTTGGGTGGAAATCCTGTTGGATATACTACAGTAAGAGGGACTGAACTTCAAGTGTGAGTCATCACAAAAAAAATCTAAGTATGTATACACTGCTTGGCCACTTTATCAAGATAACCCTTCAAAAATCTTATCTTAATAGATAGGCTAATCATAACTCCAAACATGCAGATAATCATATATTTCAGTGATAAGGAAAAGAAAAAGAAAATACTTAATATACATCAGTTGTATACTACTACAGAACTGGAAATATGCTCATGAGCGTTGCCTGCTGCAGCAATAGCTTATTGAAAAACTCTGAATGCCTAGTCAAAAGTTAACACACTATGAGAAGAATCCCTATCAAGTGCGATTCATCACAATCAAGGTATGGATTCACTGAGTAACCACTTGACCACATCATGATAATCTTTCAAACAATCTTATCAAAAAATAATCACAAACAAGAGAGATACTGGGGTTCTAGAACTAAGAGTTGCTCAAATTACAATGTATTGTGATCAAAAGTTTCAGAGAAGAATTTTTCAAGTTCCTGATAAGATTTTATTCAAGCATAAGGAACACATACACAACATGAGAGCATTATTATCAAATGGAGCATTGGAACTTCATTTTTTAAGGGTCAACTTTGTTTAAGTCATTTTTTCAAAAGAACCTAGAGGGGATTATTTGTAGTTGTAGTTGTATTGGGGTTTACCGTCGCTGCGATAGTATTTCAATCATATAGCGACGTCCAGCTAATTACAGGTGGAGGAAGACCCCGAGTACACAGAGGTACCCGTGTAGAACCACCGACCTACCGCAAGCCAGCTGGAAGGCTTCCTCACATGAAAAATCCGAAGTCCCTACCGGGATTCGAACCCACAGCGATGAGGGGCTGAGAGATTTGTAGTCCAAGACTGTAACCGCTCGGCCACGGCGGCCCTGGATTATTTGTGTCTGATGATGATTTTTAGTCTTTTTTTTATTTTGATGAAATATTCAGATGGATCACAATAGCTCATGTGAGCTTAAGTCAATTTATGAAAGAGACAGATTTACATATATTCATTCTAACACGATCAATGAAAGATGCCATATAAACATAGAAAGCTTGTGGTATGTGTTATTTTCCAATATATGCACAGTTAAAAGAAGACGTAATTATATGACATATAACTTCTAATGTAAAGCGTAATAAAAATATACCAATATATTTGTACCATAACTTCTAATGTAAAGCGTAATAAAAATATACCAACACATTTGTATCATTTATGAACTTTGCAATCTAGTATGAAAAGGGAAATAGAGTTTTGTTTTTCATGCTATATCTCAGAATAATGAAGAGTTGCATTCAGATGCTTTGTAATAAATCACTCAAGCCTACCTACGGCCTTAGTGATATTACTGCACGTCTGAACTTAACACAATGCATTTTTCTGTGATAAAGCACTCAAAACTCAACTCTTTTTCCCGACTAGAGCCGTCTTAATATTTCAGACTACAGTCAAACCCTGCTTACTCCATTAATTATTTAGCAAGAAGGCCAAGATGGCCCTGAAGATGCTCACCCAAGAAAAACTGCCTTCATTACCTGTACAAGTTTTTGAATATAGCACAGATGTACTGAATACATAATCCATGAGATCATTTCAATTCCACAAACCAAACAGTACCTGTGGTCACTATTTGAACTTGACTTAAAGAGTATGGCTAAAATATTGTCAATGAAACTTTAAAATGATTGCTTAAGAAATGAAGATGCTTGAGTGTAAACAGTAAAATCTGACATTTTTAATAATTAAAGGGCCATACTTCCTGACCTAATCATTTGATATCAGCCATAGTGTTGAACTTAGCCTAGAGATTATGGTTAACCGTGAAGTTTGAAAATGATTGCTTAAGAAATGAAGATGCTAGAGAGCAAACAAAGTTAAATCTGGCAAATTTAAATATTGAAAGGGGCATAACTTTTGACCTAACTGGCCAATATCAGCCATAATCAATCTTAGCCGAAAGAATATGACTATTAACATTGTCATAAAGTTTGAAGATGATTGCTTAAGAAATAAATATGCTAGAGTGCAAACAAACTACTTGTGGACGATGGACGTCAATCCTAATAGCTCATCCTGAGCAAATGTGCTCAGGTGAGCTATAAACAGTATCATCCAAATAACTACAGTGGCTTTGATTAGTTTCTTTTTAAATTTATATGGAACAACCTCATTTATTCAGAATTGTGTTATGTATAAAAACATGGCTCACCAAAAACAATTTATTGGCCTCTCTTTACATACAAATTTGTTTTAAAATCAGAGCCTGAACACTGCAACTTTCATTTTATACATACATTATATTAAGGAAAACTGGCAAACAACATATTCTTTACAGATCAGAATCGATTTTAACTATCTTTGTAACCAGTAAGGAAAATCTGAGCCAAAATAAAACGAAAGCTGGCCAGTAGTTGGAGAAGTTTTTCATTAGTTTAGTCATTAGTTTAGCTTTCTTACTATTACCAAAGTAACCAAATTTCTGCATGGGATTTGATTCTTTTCAACAACTTAGAAAGGAAATTACCTATGAATTTTCATTGTATATTTTTTCTTAAGAAGGTTGAGGAGATGTAATTTGATGAATTAAAAAGAACGACCAACAACAATAAACAAACACAATAGTTAACTGAGAGCACCTTGTGCCAAGGTGGAATTAAAAATGGTGTGTGTTGTGCTCTAGCCTCAACAACAGTATTGATTTGGGTTGTCCAGTCATATGCCTTATAAAAAAAATCTAGTCCCAGTCAATATTTAATAACTGAGGTTGGTTCATGCAAACACAGAATAACTTTTTTTTTTTTTGATTTTGATATAGATGATGACACACAGTGTTTATGACACACACAGTCTTTACAGTCTTTTATAAAGGATTAAATGAATGATCCATTCTCCGCTTGATGCAGTGGACCGAGAGACCTAGATTTATTGACTCTTCCTGGCAGGTATGGGCAGCAAGGCACTGTTGTATTTCCTGTCCAAGAGCCAGTCCATACAGCTGTCAGGCAAGAATGTCTTCATCCGGATGAACCACTGAAAACACAGCTGCAGTTCATAAGTCAAGAATATAACAAAACAAGAGGGCCATGATGGCCCTGAATCGCTCACCTGAGTACCATTGCTACAACTGATTACAAGGTTTTTAAACAGACAAGAATTCTGATATAACTCAATCTTAAACATTTTAGCCCTGACAATACTACACACCAAATATATAAGCACTGGGCCTTATGGTTTCAGAGGAGAAGACTTAGTGCGGGGTCATTTATCTCCAAAGGGCCACCATTTTGAAAACTTTGATAATGAACCATTAGATGATACTACATACCAAAAACCTAAGCTCTAGGCCTTACGGATTCATAGAAGAAGATTTTTAAAGATTTTCCTATATAACTCTATGTAAAACAAGTGACCCATGGTGCCGGGGAATTTATCACCATAGGGTCATGATTTGTACAATCTTGGTAATGAACCATTAGATGATGCTACATACCAAATATCTAATCTCTAGGCCTTATGGATTCATAGAAGAAGATTTTTAAAGATTTTCCTATATAACTCTATGTAAAACAAGTGACCCCATTGCGGGGGATTTATCATCGTTTGGTATGATTTGAACAATCTTGGTAATGAACCATAAGATGATGCTACATACCAAATATCTAAGCTCTAGGCCTTATGAATTCATAGAAGAAGATTTTTAAAGATTTTCCTATACAACTCTATGTAAAACAAGTGACCCATGGTGCAGGGGCATTTATCACCATAGGGTCATGATTTGTACAATCTTGGTAATGAACCATAAGATGATGCTACATACCAAATATCTAATCTCTAGGCCTTATGATTCATAGAAGAAGATTTTTAAAGATTTTCCTATATAACTCTATGTAAAACAAGTGACCCATGGTGCAGGGGCATTTATCACCATAGGGTCATGATTTGTACAATCTTGGTAATGAACCATAAGATGATGCTACATACCAAATATCTAAGCTCTAGGCCTTATGGATTCATAGAAGAAGATTTTTAAAGATTTTCCTATATAACTCTATGTAAAACAAGTGACCCATGGTGCAGGGGCATTTATCACCATAGGGTCATGATTTGTACAATCTTGGTAATGAACCATAAGATGATGCTACATACCAAATATCTAATCTCTAGGCCTTACGGATTCATAGAAGAAGATTTTTAAAGATTTTCCTATAAAACTCTATGTAAAACAAGTGACCCCTGGTGCAGGGGCATTTATCACCATAGGGCTATGATTTGAACAATCTTGGTAATGAACCATTAGATGATGCTACATACCAAATATCTAAGCTCTAGGCCTAATGGATTCATAGAAGAAGATTTTTAAAGATTTTCCTATATAACTCTATGTAAAACAAGTGACCCCTGGTGCGGGGCATTTATCACCTAGGCTATGATTTGACAATCTTGGTAATGCCATAGATGATGCTACATACCAAAATCTAATCTCTAGGCCTTATGGATTCATAGAAGAAGATTTTTAAAGATTTTCCTATATAACTCTATGTAAAACAAGTGACCCCTGGTGCAGGGGCATTTATCACCATAGGGCTATGATTTGAACAATCTTGGTAATGAACCATTAGATGATGCTACATACCAAAATCTAAGCTCTAGGCCTTATGGATTCATAGAAGAAGATTTTTAAAGATTTTCCTATATAACTCTATGTAAAACAAGTGACCCTGGTGGGGGGCATTTATCACCATAGGGTCATGATTTGTACAATCTTGGTAATGGCCCATAAGATGATGCTACATACCAAAAATCTAATCTCTAGGCCTTATGGATTCATAGAAGAAGATTTTTAAAGATTTTCCTATATAACTCTATGTAAAACAAGTGACCCCTGGTGCAGGGGCATTTATCACCGTAGGGCTATGATTTGAACAATCTTGGTAATGAACCATAAGATGATGCTACATACCAAATATCTTAGCTCTAGGCCTAATGGATTCATAGAAGAAGATTTTTAAAGATTTTCCTATATAACTCTATGTAAAACAAGTGACCCCTGGTGCGGGGGCATTTATCACCGTAGGACTATGATTTGTACAATCTTGGTAATGGCCCATAAGATGATGCTACATACCAAATATCTAAGCTCTAGGCCTTGCAGTTTTGCAGAAGAATGTTTTCAAAGTTTACATTTTTAAAATCTATTTTTAGCTCCTGTGACCTACTTTTTTAACCAATCTGAATAATTTGTACAACTTTGATAGAGGGCATCATAAGGATGATTCCTGTGAAGTTTGGTCAAAATCCCTTCAGCGGTTCATGAGGAGATGTTGTTTAAAGCAAATTGTTGACGACGGACGCACGCACGCACGCACGCACGGATGACGGACGACGGACAAAAGGCGATCACAAAAGCTCACCATGAGCACGTTGTGCTCAGGTGAGCTAAAAAGGCATGTGTATTCCTCTTTCATTAAAGTAGTGGAAACCTAATGCATTAATTTTAAGATTTTGGTTTCTTTTTTTTCTTTTTTTATTCTATACATTTTGTGCAATATAAGAAATATCTAGCCACAGATTCTAAACCTTTAATGATCTAACCCTGTATTGAAATGCTTTCGTAAATTATGTGGGGGTATACTTATAACAAGGGCTGTCAGAGGACAGCAGGCTCGACTATTCAAAATGCTTGTTGGTAAATCAAATGAAGTCTATTTCAATTATTGCCCTTCACATACTCTGTATATAATAATAATCAAAAATGATATACCTTGATAGTCTGATACCCCTTGATATTTTTACGAAGTCTTAAATCAATCCCATGCCTAGTTACTGAGACATAAGCATAACACGGTGCATAGTAGCTTGAATGCAAAACTTTAACCAAAATTTCTAAGTTAAAAGGGGGCCATAATTTGTAATATATTCCATCAAGCGTTATCTTCCATGATAGCATGATACCCCTAAACATATTAAAGATGTTTCAAATCAATACCATGCATGGACTCTAAGATATAAGCATGAAAGTACCTTGAATGCAAAACTTTAACCGAAACTTCTAAGTTAAACAAGAGGGCCAAGATGGCCCTTGGTTGCTCACCTGAGAAAGATGATTGCTTAAGAAATAAAGATGCTTGAGTGTAAAAGTGAAATCTGGCTTTTTTTTATGGTGAAATGGGCATAACTCCTAAATTTACAAGTCAATATCAGTTATAATTTAACCCGATTGTGAGATTATGGGCATAAACATTGTCTTAAAGTTTAAAAATGATTGTTAAAAAAATGAAGTTGGTAGAGAATAAACAACGTGAAATCTTGCATTTTTTGTATTAAAAGGGGCATAACTCCTGACCAAAATGACCCATCTCAGCCACAATTGAACTCAATCGAGACCTTATGGTCATAAGCATTGCTATAAAGTTTGAAGAGGATTGCTCAAAAGATGAAGATGCTAGAGTGTAAACAACTTGAAATATGGCATTTTTTGAATATTAAAAGGGGCATAACTCCTGACCTAATGGTACGATATCAACCATAATCGAACTTGGCCATGATTTTATGGTTATAAACATTGATATAAAGTTTGAAAATAATTGCTCATGAAATGAAGATGCTAGAGCGCAAACAATGTGAAATCTGGCTTTTTTTAATTTTAAAAGGGGCATAACTCCTGACCTAATGTTCCGATATCAGCCATAATCGAACTTGGCCGAGATTTTATGGTTATAAACATTGTTTTAAAGTTTGAAGATAATTGCTCATAAAATGAAGATGCTAGAGTGCAAACGAACAAATTGTGGACGACGGACGGACGGACGGCGGACATTTATCGATCCTAAAAGCTCATCCTGAGCACACGTGCTCAGGTGAGCTAAAAAGGGACCAAAACTGCCAATATATTCCATCAAAAGTTATCTACCTTGATAGTATGATACCCCTAAACATATTTAAGATGTTTCAAATCAATCACATGCCTGGATACTGAGATATAAGCATGAAAGTATCTTGCATGCAAAACTTTAACCAACATTTCTAAGTTAAAAAGGGGCCATAATTTGTATTATATTCCATCAAGAGTTATCTACCTTGAAAGCATTATACCCCTAATCGTATTAAAGATGTTTCAAATCAATTGCATGCCTTGATACTGAGATATAAGCATAAGAGTATCTTGCATGCAAAACTTTAACCAAAATTTCTAAGTTAAAAAGGGGCCATAATTTATATTTAATTTCAGTCAAGAGTTATCTGCCTTGGTTGTTTGATGCCCCTGAACATATTTATAAACTTTTAAGTCATTATCATAAATGGTTATTGAGATATAAGGTTGATAGTAACTTGCATGCAAAACTTTAACCAAAAGCTGCAACGCCGACGCCGACGCAAGGGCGACTACAATAGCTCTCATATTCTTCGAATAGTCGAGCTAAAAACTGTTATAAAATCATCAAATTTCCCAATTTTTTAGTATGAATTGATTTTTCATGTACCTAAGGCATATATCAAATGGAAAACATATAAAAACAAGAGAGAAACCTTGGTAAAATGTATATTTATACATTTATGAAGAAAATCTTCATATTACAGTTTGATATTTTCCTCATTTATAAAATAGCAACACTACAATTTCTGGTATAGTATGATTTTTATAAAAATTTCAACAATTATTCATATACTTTATCAAACATAAAAATGCATAATTTTAAATAGATTAACCATAAAAATATCAAGTAATAGCAGTATGTATTACCTGACCCCCAATTTTTTAGGCTCAGTTAAAACACATAATATTAGGTTTTGACTGCTCCCTAAGTTCTTTTCAGGTTCAATGTGAGCACAAACTTCAAATAACAAGTAACTGGTGTTGCACACAACACAAAAGTCCCCTACCAGTGAGATGCATATTTTTTCCATTAACATAGCAGCCAGAATTTTGGTCCAAGGTAAAAAAAAATAACAGTGATGTGCAGAATTTCCATACTGTCATCTATTCATATACCAAGTTTCATTATCTTAAATGGTTTTTAAGTTATCGCGGGATCCAGATTTCCGGACATCCAGATGGACAGACAGGCAGGCAAACAGCAAACCTATAGTCCCCTCCGATGTAAACACCAGAAGGGGACTAATGATTATAGTTATCCTATTTAGTGTCTCTTTCCTTTTCATGATAAATGTAATGTCATTTTAGAGTGAGATAATGAACAGATAATGACAATTTTTTAAAGAAAATCCTACAATTTATATATGAAATTTCCCCCAGTGACAAAATATGCCATTTTGTACTGTACATAAACAAATGTACAATTACTGATCTATTTTCTTGAGAAAGTATTTTACCTTTTGTAGTTTGTTATTAAGAATTAAAGGTCTAAACATTCAGTTTTAAAAAATTATTAAAAATAACTGTAACAATGTTCAGCTTTACATGAATTTCCAATACACAAACATCTGTTACTGTAGTTATGGTTGATGAAGACACCCTTTGCTTTTTAAAATTGATTTTTCATGGAGAACTTTTCGAATTACCCTCAATGATCACAATTACGCATTTTGACAAATCTAGGGGAATTCCAAAAATGATGTCACCGAAAGTAATTTGGGTAATTTTTCTTCTCATTTTTAAAAAAGGAACAAAATTTTTGCATTAAGATAGATAAATACTAAAATAGCTATCAAAATTGTTACATATGATTAACAATAATATATGATACCATGAATGGAACTTCTTAATGAAAAAGAATCACATTCCAAATCATGGGATGTAATTGCGAAGAATATCGGAAGATGGGTGATCTTTGCCGACATTTGCCAAGCCCATTAGGGTTCCTCAGCCTTAAACAACCTTAGGTCTTAGGTCATGCATGTTTGTCAAAAATTGCTTACCAGAGTACCATTGTTTAGCATGACAATGTGACTTTCACAGGGATCTTTAATGTACACTGAAGTAAAACTAAACTAGAATAGTTATGAGTGAGCAAACCCTACACATATATGCACACACACACAATGGTAGGGACAAAAACTAAATTAAGGTGAGACTTTGTATGTCAACATTAACATGTACTTGAAAACATTGATCACATATAAACAATTATACAGGAAAAACTGAAAAACGAAATAATGTTAGATAAGTGTTACAGTGAAAATAGCTCATTTTGTAGGTTTAGCAATTTCATGAGTTATATAATAAATAATTAAATTCACTCTAACTCAATATTTTGGCAAAAGTATGCCTTTCTCAAGAAAAAAACATGAATTTTTAGCAGTTCTACATTATAGACGTTTGAATAGTCGCCATAATGTTATTGCCATACTTGATTGATTGCAATAACAATATGGTGACTATTCAAACGTCTATAATGTAGAACTTGCTAAAAAAACATGTTTTTTTCTTGAGAAAGGCATACTTTTGCCGAAATTTTGAGTTACAGTGAATTTAATTATTTATTGCATTATTTCCCTCTGGAAAATCAACATATTTATTTTATGAGTTAGTTTCTTGATTTTGTTTGTTTATGGTTGCATCATGACACTTCCGTTAATCAGTTGAAATCCAAATATCACCGTTTGCAACCTTATAATACAGTTAGTGACTTTAATTGCGCTGGGTGTGGAAACTTTATTGTGGTGATACTGATTTTTCACATCTCTAAGATAAACCCATAATTTCTGGTAAGAATTTACTCATTGGGGACAAAGAAATACATCTTGATATAAACAAGAGGGCCATGATGGCCCTGGATCACTCACCTGGTATCATTAGGCTATGTAAAATCAAGTGACCCCTGGGGCAGAGCCAATTTTGACCCCAGGGTCATGATTTGAACAAACTTGGTAGAGGTCTATTAGTCCATGTTACATACCAAATATCTTAACTCTATGCCTTGTGGTTTATGAGAAGAAGATTTTTCAAGTTTTTTTCCAATATTAGCCTATTTTAAATCAAGTGACCCCTGGGGCGGGGCCAATTTTGACCCCAGTGTCATAATTTGAACAATCTTGGTAGAGAGTCGTAAGATCATGCTACATACCAAATATCTAATTTCCAGGCCTTGTGGTTTCTGAGAAGAAGATTTTTCAAGTTTTTTTCTGTATTAGCCTATGAAAAATCAAGTGACCCCTTGGCAGGACCAAATTTGAACCCAGGGCCATGATTTGAACAAAGTTAGTTGTGATCTAATAGACAATGCTGCACACTAAATATCTAAACCCCAGGCCTTGTGGTTTTCTGAAAAGAAGATTTTTCAAGTTTTTCTTATTAGCCTATTAAATCAAGTGACCCCTGGGGCGGGGCCAATTTTGACCCCAGGGCCATGATTTGAACAAAGTTGGTTGTGATCTAATAGACAATGCTGCACACCAAATATCTTAACTCTATACCTTGTGGTTTCTGAGAAGAAGATTTTTCAAGTTTTTCCTATATTAGCCTATGTTAAATCAAGTGACCCCTGGGGCGGGGCCAATTTTGACCCCAGGGTCATAATTTGAACAATCTTGGTAGAGAGTCATAAGATCATGCTACATACCAAATATCAAAAGGCTAGGCCTTGTGGTTTTGGAGAAGAAGATTTTTCAAGTTTTTCCTATATTAGCCTATGTTAAATCATGTGACACCTGGGGCAGGGCCAATTTTGACCCCAGGGTCATAATTTGAACAATCTTGGTAGAGAGTCATAAGATCATGCTACATACCAAAAATCAAAAGGCTAGGCCTTGTGGTTTCGGAGAAGAAGATTTTTAAATTTTTCATTTTTAAAATCTATTTTTAGCTCCTGTGACCTAGATTTTTGACCAATCAAAATAATTTTAACAACTTTGGTAAAGGGCCCCATAATGAACATTCCTGTGAAGTTTTATCAAAATCCAGTGAGTAGTTTAGAAGAAGATGTTGTTTAAAGAAATTGTTAATGACGGACAGACGCACGCACGCACGACGGACAAAAGGCAATCACAAAAGCTCACCATGAGCACGTTGTGCTCAGGTGAGCTAAAAACAAGAGGGTCAAGATGGCCCTAAATTGCTCACCTGAGAAACATTGCCTTCATTGCCATTTATTGTATTATGAGGCATACTAAACACATAATCCATGCAGAAGTACAGCAAGATCATCTACTGCACAAAAACTGTACCTGCCATCCAAATTTTGAAGGTCTGATAGCTCTAAAAAGTCTATATAAAATCAAGTTACCC
>CM037784.1:22518259-22568259 GCA_021229015.1 Solen grandis
CAAATTTGGAGGCCAATCTTCATGAAACTTGGTCAGAATGTTTGTCTCAAAAAAATCTTTGACAAGTTCAAAATTGGGTCATGTGGGGTCAAAAAGTAGGTCATGAGGTCAAATCTTATAAAAACCATGTTAACCCTCTAGAGGCCACATTTTTAGCCCAATCTTCATGAAACTTGATCAGAATGTTTCTCTCGATAAAATCTTGGACAAGTTTGAATTTGGGTCATGTGGAGTCAAAAACAAGGTCACCAGGTCAGATCTTAGAAAAACTTTGTTAACACTCTAGAGGCAACAGTTTTGGCCAGTCTTCATGAAATTTGGTCAGGATGTTTGTCTACATACTTGAGTGATTTGAAAGGGTTGGGAAAAATTGGCCCCGGAAATTAAAAACCTTGAATTTAGCGTTTTAGACAACCTTAATTTAACTTGGTCAGAATGTTTGTTTATATCAAATCTCAGATGAATTCAGAACTGGGCAACATAGGGTCAAAAAGAAGGTCACCAGGGCAAATTTTAAAAAAATCTTGTGAACACTCTAAAGGCCTACATTTTTGTCCCAGTGTTCATTAAACTTGATATGAATGATGACTGCATGAATTCCAAGTTGAGTGCAAATTCAGGTAGGATTAAGATGTAGGTCACTTAGTCAATTGTATGAAAAACCCTTTAGATGCCACATTTTTTTGTCATACAGCCATCTTACTCAGGTGAACGACACAGGGCCATCTTGTTTTTCAAACTTTTTTTTTTTTTTCATTGAAAATGTTTTGGAAACAGATACAAACAATCATTTAATAAAGAAGTAGCGATTTTATACCATTTTCACTAATGCTTCTTTTTATAATTTTTAAACACCTGGCAAGTGTCACCTGTTTAATCAGCCTACAACACCCAGCAAGCAGACGATGACCTACATCTGTTTTTAAAATAGATCTAGTGTATGTTTAATTATGCACGGATATGGATTATGGAATCCTGTGTGGAACTTACGAAGTCATTTAGAGCCATAGTTGCTATTAATCTGATAGAGAATTTCACAATTGATAATTATAATACAGCATGCCCATTTACCACCGGTAGAGGTTTTTTTTTCTCACTGAACCCCTTAAGGTATTGTATTGCTACTTGGAATACTTGTAAATGACTACCACCCAAACCTCTGTGTACTTGGGGTCTTCCTCCACCTGTAATTAGCTGGACGTCGCTATATGATTGAAATACTATCACAGCGACGGTAATCCCCAATACAACAACAACAACAACCACCCCAACCTGTAGGCAAGAGGGGATAACTATGTCATGGATTTTGTTCAAATTATGACCCTTTTTTGACTTATAATCTTGGTTAAGTTTTGTATACTACGTGTACCACACTTATTTTACTGAACTCCTTAAGGTATTGTTTTGATACTTGGAACACTTGTATGTGACCACCAACCCAACCTGTAGGCAAGGAGGGATAACTGTCTTGAATTTTGACCAAATTATGGCCCTTTTTGACTTAGATTCTTGGTTATGTTTTCTGTACCACCTCACTTTCTCACTGGACCCCTTAAGGTATTGTTTTGAAGCTTGAAATACTTGTATATGACCACCATTTGAACCTGTAGGCAAGAGGGGGTAACTCTGTCATGGATTTTGATCAAATTATGCCTTGTGTTTTACTTAGAATTTCGGTTTAAGTTTTTGTATGACATTTTTAAGTCTCCCAAACAATGTTTGGAGATTTATTGTTATTTTTCCGTATCTTCTTCTTCTCCTTTTTCATTTTCTTTTTCTTATTTCTTCTTCTGGTAACCTCATATGGGCCATATCTCAGAGGCCGCTAGACCTATCTTTACAAAACTTCACACACTTATAGTCCTCAATAAGTAGTGGTGCCTTCCAGATCTTTAGCTCACCTGAGCAAAGCTTTGTGATCCTGTGAGTGTCCCGATTGTCCGTCGTGTGTCGTCAACATTTTAGTGTTTACACTCTAGCACCTTCATTTCTTAAGCAATCATCTTCAAACTTTATGACAATGTTTATGACTATAATGTCTTGTTTGAGTTTAATTATGGCTAAGATAGGTCAATTAGGTCTGGAGTTATTCCCCTTTTGATATATTTCAATTTTTTATACGCACATCTTAAGATTGGGCGTATTATGTGAACACTCAGGGCGGGTGGGCGGGCGGGCGTGGAACATTTGTTGTCCGGGCTCTAACTTCAATGCCGTTTGCCCAATCCTTTTCAAACTTTCCACACATGTGCATGGCCATAATATCTCGGATGAGTTCGATATCCAGCATTATCGCGTGGATGACTTAGAAGTTATGGCCCTTGACGTACACAAAATACTTGAAATTGTGATTGTCCGGGCTCTAACTTCAATACCGTTAGTCCAATCCTTTTCAAACTTTTCACACATGTGCATGGCAAAATATCGCGGATGAGTTAGATATCCAGCATTATCGCGTGAATGACTTAGAAGTTATGGCCCTTGATGTACACAAAATACTTGAAATTGTGATTGTCCAGGCTCTAACTTCAATACCGTTAGCCCAATCCTTTTCAAACTTTTCACACATGTGCATGGCCATAATATCACAGTTGAGTTCGATATCCAGCATTATCGCGTGAAAGACTTAAAAGTTATGGCCCTTGACGTACACAAAATACTTTAAATTGTGATTGTCTGGGCTCTAACTTCAATACAGTTTGCCCATTTCCTTTCAAATTTTCACACATGTGCATGGCCATAATATCGCGGATGAGTTCGATATCCAGCATTATCGCGTGAATGACTTAGAAGTTATGGCCCTAAACGTACACAAAATACTTGAAATTGTGATTGTCTGGGCTCTAACTTCATTACCGTTAGACCAATCCTTTTCAAACTTTCCACACATGTAAAAGGTATTCAGCATTATTGCGTGAATGACTTAGAAGTTATGAAAATTTTGTCTGGGCTCAAATTAATTGTTTGCCCAATCCTCTTCAAACTTTCCACACATGAGCATTGCCATAATATCTTGGCTGAGTTCGATATCCAGCATTATCATGTGAATGACTTTGAAGTTATGGCCCTTGATGTACACAACATACTTGAAAATTTGCTTGTCCCTAGTCCTTAGACCCTATGAGGTGTTGTCAGATCTTGCAGTAAATTAATGGAAATGTATCAACAGTTTTTTTTTTATTATTAAAATTCATTAACTAATGGGATTTTGGAATTATTTTGCTTATTTATGGACAGTAGCTTGTTTCTCTGAGCTATTTCTGAGAGTCCCCATACTATGATGGGCGTATTTTGTGACAGTCCTGACCCTTGTTACACTCTAGCATCTCCATCCTTTGTCCATCATCTTTCTTCAAACTTTATGACAATGTTTGTGACCATAATCAGGGTTCCCACGCTACCGGGAAAACGGGAAAAGTCCGGGAATTTCATTATGTACGCTCCCGGTCGTGAAAAGACCGTGATTTTTACAAACTTAGGACAATTCCGGGAAAAGACCGGGAATCGGTACAAAACGGTTTGAGTACGAAACAGAGAACGAAATCGAGGCTTTTGTGTATTACGTCAACAAGTTTTGCGCTCAATAATTGACGGATATTTACGAGAGTTTGTCGTTGTTTTACGTCGAGATTGTTGTCCAATCAACAGGTTAAATTTTGTTTTGGGTATTAACGGAAGTATGTAAGCATCTCACTGATGTAGCTTCGTCAATATGTCGGCAGCACCTTTTTTTTTTAGTGAGCGGGAGCTGGGGATATCAACCATTCCCAAAAACTTTAGGACGTTTTCTGCAGAGTTGATGTCAAGTTCTGTCAACGATGTTATAGCGTTACGATCAGTTAAAGGGCTAAAGACATTAATTTACAGAAAGTGCAAGTTACATGTAACCGAGAGTCGGTGTAATACGGCATCGGATTCGGTGGAATCGGATGACGAAAATTTTAAAAGAACTGGTGACAACTTTAATAAACTTTAAATTCATTACCAGAATAGACATTGAGCAGACGGTGTTCCTGTACCCGAAGGACGTCACCAAAATTACCAAAGCCTGTTGTTACCTTTACATGTTTGCTTTTTCGCCAAAGTGGCTTCGACCACCTTTTTGATTGAAGTGGATAGAGATTTATGTGTCGGGTAAGGAAATCCCTTTCAGTATAATTATTATTAACAATTCTAAAATGATCATTTTCTATATATGCATATAATAAACCAACCTACATATTAATCTACAATAAATAACTCCACCCATATTTTAACAGCCTATAAAATATAGAAAAATATTTATTATTTCTTAATTAAAAAGTGTGTGTCATAGTCATCCCAACTTAGACATCTTGGCAATAGGCAGTGGCAATGCAACTTGATCTCCAGTTCACTCTTCTACGCTTTGGAAAAATTGAAAAAAAAAATTATATATATATATATATATATATATATCTACTGTTTCTTATTTAATTTTTGGCAATTAAAATAATTCTACTTCAATGCAAACTATTTAAAAAAGACAAACAAATTATTTAAGCAATTCTTCATATTTTAATTTATACCATCACTTTTTTCAGGTTCAGTAACATGGGGAGGGGAGTTTGTGGCATTGTACGAAAGAATACATAGAGGAGCTCTTACCAGTCTTTTCATTAAAATGACAAAACTCTTCTTCCAGGCCAGTTAAGATTTGTCAATCATGCCAGTAAAAAGAACAATATTTTAATTATTGAAAACATGGAAGAATATTGAACAGTGAAATGTTATCAAGTGTTTTTTCCTGTTGGATCCTTATGTTCTTAACCATTTCTCATATATAATGTAGTACCAGTTCTAGACACAAAAGTTGAAAAAAACATTTTCTGGCAATGTCTTCAGTAAGACTATTCAAAGAATTAAGAAGGCAAGCTATTCTACATTTTGGAATTGGGTGAATTTCTGCCTCAAAGTTTTGGGTTATGTTTAATTGTCAGTTTAAAATATTCAACATATAATTTTTGTATCAAACAGTTAAATACTAGTCCATTGTTGAAATGCAGCATTGAAAGGGTTAAACTAAAGACCAGAAGCGAGGTCATTGACATAATTGTAATGCCGGAAGTCTGGAAAAAACCTGGAATTTTCAAATTAAAAACCTGGAATTTTTCAAAAAATCCTTGAAAAAACCTGGAAAAAACCTGGAATTTCACTCATTAAAAATAGTGGGAACCATGCATAATGTCACAATAGATTTCAATTATGGCTGAGATCAGTCAATTAGGGCAGGAGTTAAGACCCTTTTAATATAAAAAAAATGCCAGATTTCACTTTGTTTACTCTCTAACATCTTCATTTTTTGTGCAATCATCTTCAAACTTTATGACACTGTTTATGACTATAATGTCTCGATTGAGTTTGATAATGGCTGAGATAGGTCGATTAAGTCAGGAGTTATGCCCAGGGGCTTCAATAAGCGGATGTAGACGTATTGTATGTCTTGAAAACCCAAAATACGTCCCAGAATTTGACCTCGGGCATTTTGAAACTTCCTCAAAATAGCCTCGTATGGCTTTGTCTAAAGTACCGGACATTTTCATAATCTCCAATCAAAACTGGTTTGAATCAGACTCGGACTAATTAGTAGTCTATGACTGTGTAATGAGTGCGTTTAATCAGGGACCAAGTCCAGAACATGGCTGTTTACACCAAGACCTGTAACACACACTTGACAGCATTTACACCATGTCATGAGGTGCTTACAGGGTCCAAGCTGCGTATGTAAATTAAGTAACATTTGCTCTGCCCACGTTCAATGATTGACATATGCATTTGCCAAGTGAAAAAAAAGGCCGGGTACCAGCCTGCTAATTGTCATCTGTCTCAATATTGCTGAAGATACTGTTAACAAGTTACAATACTATATTATAGTAATGTTATATCGACCATAATCTCATGTTTATATCTGATTAAATAACTTAGAATTTCAAATTTTGACAGAAAAGACATACAGTTAAATTAAAAAAAAACTGAATATAAGTTTCCAAGAAACGAAAAAAAATGAAAAATCATCAAGATTTAATTTACAAATTCTCTTCACATTTTTAGCTCACCTGAGCACAACGTGCTCATGGTGAGCTATTGTGATCGCCTTCTGTCCAGTGTCTGTCCTCCTTGCGTACGTCCGTGCGTCCGTCTGCCCAGCGTCAACAATTTTCTATAAACAACATCTCCTCCTTAACCACTGGGCCAATTTTGATGAAACTTTACAGGAATGTTCCTTGGGTGATGCCCTTTCCAAGTTGTTCAAATTATTAGCTCACCTGAGCACAACGTGCTCAAGGTGAGCTTTTCTGATCGCCTTTTGTCCGGCGTCCGTCGTGCGTGCGTGCGTCCGTGCGTCAGTGCGTCCGTGCGTCCGGCGTCAACAATTGCTTCAAACAACATCTCCTCCTAAACGGCTTGGCCAATTTGAAAAATATTTTGCAGGAATGTTCCTTGGATGAAGCTCTACTAAAGTTGTATAAATGGTTCTGGTCCATTGCATAATTAGGTCACAGGAGCTAAAAATAGATTTTAAAAATGCAAACTTTGAAAATCTTCTTCTGCAAAACTGCAAGGCCTAGAGCTTAGATATTTGGTATGTAGCATCATCTTATGGGCCACTACCAAGATTGTACAAATCATAGCCCTATGATGATAAATGACCCCGCACCAGGGGTCACTTGTTTTACATAGAGTTATATAGGAAAATTTAAAAATCTTCTTCTAACCAAGGCCTAGAGCTAGATATTTGGTATGAGCATCATCTTATGGGCCACTACCAAGATTGTACAAATCATAGCCCTATGGTGATAAATGACCCCGCACCAGGGGTCACTTGTTTTACATAGAGTTATATAGGAAAATCTTAAAAAGTCTTCTTCTATGAATCCATAAGGCCTAGAGGTTAGATATTTGGTATGTAGCATCATCTTATGGGCCACTACCAAGATTGTACAAATCATAGCCCTATGGTGATAAATGACCCCGCACCAGGGGTCACTTGTTTTACATAGAGTTATATAGGAAAATCTTAAAAAATCTTCTTCCATGAATGCATAAGGCCTAGAGCTTAGATATTTGGTATGAAGCATCATCTTATGGGCCACTACCAAGATTGTACAAATCATAGCCCAATGGTGATAAATGCCCCCGCAATAGGGGCCACTTGTTTTACATAGAGTTAAATAGGAAAATCTTAAAAAATCTTCTTCTGTGAATCAATAAGGCCTAGAGCTAAGATTTTTGGTATGTATTAGCATCTAATGGTTCATTACAAAGATTTTCAAAGTCTTGGCCCTACGGTGATAAATGACCCTGCGCCCAAGTCTTCTCTGAAACCATAATTATGGCCCATTGCTTAGATATTTGGTGTGTAGTATTGTCAGGGGTAAAATTTTTTAGATTAAGTTATATCAGAATCCTTGTCTGTTTAAAAACCTTGACATCAGTTAAAGCAATGGTACTCAGGTGAGCAATTCAGGGCCATCATGGCCCTCTTGTTATATGTCTGCTCCACTATCAACTTTCGGTTTAATATTTTTCAGATTGGATGACATAACAATGCGTACAATTTCCTGCAGTTTGCAAATGTCAATTAAAATTGCTTGATTCAAAATTGCCCCCAAGACTTATAAAGATGTACAAATTGTTGGCACTTTTGCGTTGTTTCATTTTTGAGGTTCCCTTTTGACAATGATTCGTTATACCATGTGTTAGTTTGATACCAGAGTGATCAAACTGTGCACAGAATATGATGGCAGCATACATCTGTACAAAGTTACGACCTTCATTATCAGGTGATATCAGATTCAGTTCCTTACCATGTTTAGAGAACCAAAAAAAAATAATTTTTGATGATCAAGATTCCATTTTGAAAATGGAAATTCTGGGGTTCTAGTGCCAGTGGTAGGAGCAGTGCAGTAATCAAGAACCATAATTCTGCCTGGTTCATTTTTAGCTCACCTGAGCACAAAGTGCTCAAGGTGAGCTTTTGTGATCGCCCTTCGTCCGGCGTCCGTCGTCATGCGTCGTCCGTCGTCCGTCGTCAACAATTTGCTTTAAATGACATCTCCTCTGAAACCGCTGGACAGAATTTAATGAAACTTGGCAGGAATGTTCCTTGGGTGAGGCTCTACAAAAGTTGCTAAAATAAAGTTGATCCATGAAGAACTCTGGTTGCCATGGCAACAAAAAGAAAAATAATTTGAAAACTTTAAAAATCATCTCCTTCAAAACTACTGGCCAGATTTCAAAATAATTTAGTACATATGTTCCTTGGGTCAACGTCTACCAAAGTTGCTAAAATTATTCCGATCCGTAAAAAAACATGGCCGCCAGGGGCGGGGCTTATTTGCCTTATATGTATATAGAGAAACCTTTAAACAACATCTCCTCTGAAACCACTGGACAGAATTTGATTAAACTTGGCAGGGATGATCCTTGGGTCAACCTTCACAAAAGTTGCTAAAATAAAGTTGATCCATGTAGAACTCTGGTTGCCATGGCAACAAAAAGAAAAAAAAATGAAAACTTTAAAAATCAACTCCTTCAAAACTACTGGCCAGATTTCAAAATAATTTGGTACAGATGTTCCTTGGGTCAACCTCTACCAAAGTTGCTAAAATTATTCCGATCCGTAAAAAAACATGGTCGCCAAGAGCGGGGCTTATTTGCCTTATATGTATATAGAGAAACCTTTAAACAACATCACCTCTGAAACCACTAGACATAATTTGATTAAACTTGGCAGGGATGATCCTTGGGTCAACCTTCACAAAAGTTGCTAAAATAAAGTTGATCCATGTAGAACTCTGGTTGCCATGGCAACAAAAAGAAAAAAAAAAATGAAAACTTTAAAAATCATCTCCTCAAAACTACTGACCAGATTTTAAAATAAATTGGTACAGATGTTCCTTGGGTCAACCTCTACCAAAGTTGCTAAAATTATTCTGATCCGTAAAAAAACATGGCCGCCAGGCGCGGGGCTTATTTGCCTTATATGTATATAGAGAAACCTTTAAACAACATCTCCTCTGAAACCACTAGACAGAATTTGATTAAACTTGGCAGGGATGATCCTTGGGTCAACCTTCACAAAAGTTGCTAAAATAAACGTGATCCATGTAGATCTCTGGTTGCCATGGCAACAAAAAGAAAAAAAAATGAAAACTTTAAAAATCAACTCCTTCAAAACTACTGGCCAGATTTGAAAATAAATTGGTACAGATGTTCCTTGGGTCAACCTCTACCAAAGTTGCTAAAATTATTCCGATCCGTAAAAAAACATGGCCGCCAGGGGCGGGGCTTATTTGCCTTATATGTATATAGAGAAACCTTTAAACAACATCTCCTCTGAAACCACTAGACAGAATTTGATTAAACTTGGCAGGGATGATCCTTGGGTCAACCTTCACAAAAGTTGCTAAAATAAAGTTGATCCATGTAGAACTCTGGTTGCCATGGCAACAAAAAGAAAAAAAAATGAAAACTTTAAAAATCATCTCCTCAAAACTACTGACCAGATTTTAAAATAAATTGGTACAGATGTTCCTTGGGTCAACCTCTACCAAAGTTGCTAAAAAAATTCCGATCCGTAAAAACATGGCCGCCAGGGGCGGGGCTTATTTGCCTTATATGTATATTGGGAAAACTTTAATCAACATTTCCTCTGAAACCACTGGACAGAATTTGATTAAACTTGACAGGAATGATCCTTGGGTCAACCTTCACAAAAGTTCCTAAAATAAACTTGATCCATATAGAACTCTGGTTGCCATGGCTACAAAAAGAAAAAAAATATGAAAACTTTAAAAATCATCTTCTTCAAAACTACTGGCCAGATTTAAAAATAAATTGGTAGAGATGTTCCTTGGGTCAACCTATTTATCTCAGGTGAGCGATTTAGGGCCATCATGGGCCTCTTGTTAGCTCACCTGAGCACAAAGTGCTCAAGGTGAGCTTTTGTGATCGCCCTTCGTCTGGCGTCCGTCGTCGTGCGTCGTCCGTCGTGCGTCGTCCGTCGTAAACAATTTGCTTTAAACGACATCTCCTCTAAAACCGCTTGACAGAATTTAATGAAACTTGGCAGGAATGTTCCTTGGGCGAGGCTCTACAAAAGTTGCTAAAATAAACTTGATCCATGAAGAACTCTGGTTGCCATGGCAACAAAAAGAAAAATAATTTGAAAACTTTAAAAATCATCTCCTTCAAAAGTACTGGCCAGATTTCAAAATAATTTAGTACAGATGTTCCTTGGGTCAACCTCTACCAAAGTTGCTAAAATTATTCCGATCCGTAAACAACATCCCTCTGAAACCACTGGACAGAATTTGATTAAACTTGGCAGGGATGATCCTTGGGTCAACCTTCACAAAAGTTGCTAAAATAAAGTTGATCCATGTAGAACTCTGGTTGCCATGGCAACAAAAAGAAAAAAAAATGAAAACTTTAAAAATCATCTCCTCAAAACTACTGACCAGATTTAAAATAAGTTGGTACAGATGTTCCTTGGGTCAACCTCTACCAAAGTTGCTAAAATAATTCCGATCCGTAAAAACATGGCCGCCAGGGGCAGGGCTTATTTGCCTTATATGTATATTGGGAAAACTTTAATCAACATTTCCTCTGAAACCACTGGACAGAATTTGATTAAACTTGACAGGAATGATCCTTGGGTCAACCTTCACAAAAGTTCCTAAAATAAACTTGATCCATATAGAACTCTGGTTGCCATGGCTACAAAAAGAAAAAAAATATGAAAACTTTAAAAATCATCTTCTTCAAAACTACTGGCCAGATTTTAAAATAAAATTGGTAGAGATTTCCTTGGGTCAACCTATTTATCTCAGGTGAGCGATTTAGGGCCATCATGGGCCTCTTGTTAGCTCACCTGAGCACAAAGTGCTCAAGGTGAGCTTTTGTGATCGCCCTTCGTCTGGCGTCCGTCGTCGTGCATCGTCCGTCGTGCGTCGTAAACAATTTGCTTTAAACGACATCTCCTCTAAAACCGCTTGACAGAATTTAATGAAACTTGGCAGGAATGTTCCTTGGGCGAGGCTCTACAAAAGTTGCTAAAATAAACTTGATCCATGAAGAACTCTGGTTGCCATGGCAACAAAAAGAAAAATAATTTGAAAACTTTAAAAATCATCTCCTTCAAAAGTACTGGCCAGATTTCAAAATAATTTAGTACAGATGTTCCTTGGGTCAACCTCTACCAAAGTTGCTAAAATTATTCCGATCCGTAAAAAAACATGGCCGCCAGGGGCGGGGCTTATTTGCCTTATATGTATATAGAGAAACCTTTAAACAACATCTCCTCTGAAACCACTGGACAGAATTTGATTAAACTTGGCAGGGATGATCCTTGGGTCAACCTTCACAAAAGTTGCTAAAATAAAGTTGATCCATGTAGAACTCTGGTTGCCATGGCAACAAAAAGAAAAAAAAATGAAAACTTTAAAAATCATCTCCTCAAAACTACTGACCAGATTTTAAAATAAATTGGTACAGATGTTCCTTGGGTCAACCTCTACCAAAGTTGCTAAAATTATTCTGATCCGTAAAAAAACATGGCCGCCAGGGGCGGGGTTTATTTGCCTTATATGTATATAGAGAAACCTTTAAACAACATCTCCACTGAAACCACTGGACAGAATTTGATTAAACTTGGCAGGGATGATCCTTGGGTCAACCTTCACAAAAGTTGATAAAATAAACTTGATCCATGTAGATCTCTGGTTGCCATGGCAACAAAAAGAAAAAAAAATATGAAAACTTTAAAAATCATCTCCTTCAAAACTACTGGCCAGATTTTAAAATAAATTGGTACAGATGTTCCTTGGGTCAACCTCTACCAAAGTTGCTAAAATTATTACGATCCGTAAAAAAACATGGCCGCCAGGGGCGGGGCTTATTTGCCTTATATGTATATAGAGAAACCTTTAAACAACATCTCCTCTGAAACCACTGGACAGAATTTGATTAAACTTGGCAGGGATGATCCTTGGGTCAACCTTCACAAAAGTTGCTAAAATAAACGTGATCCATGTAGAACTCTGGTTGCCATGGCAACAAAAAGAAAAAAAAAATGAGAACTTTAAAAATCATCTTCTTCAAAACTACTGGCCAGATTTTAAAATAAATTGGTACAGATGTTACTTGGGTCAACCTCTACCAAGATTGCTAAAATTTTTCCGATCCATAAAAAACATGGCCGCCAGCGGCGGGGCTTATTTGCCTTATATGTATATAGAGAAACCTTTAAACAACATCTCCTCTGAAACCACTGGACAGAATTTGATTAAACTTGGCAGGAATGATCCTTGGGTCAACCTTCACAAAAGTTGCTAAAATAAACTTGATCCATATAGAACTCTGGTTGGCATGGCAACAAAAAGAAAAAAAAAAAATGAAAACTTTAAAAAGCATCTTCTTCAAAACTACTGGCCAGATTTTAAAATAAATTGGTACAGATGTTCCTTGGGTCAACCTGTTTATCTCAGGTGAGCGATTTAGGGCCATCATGGCCCTCTTGTTTTAATCCATGCAGAAACCATGCAACATAAAGAAAAAAAAATGAAAATTTTGAAAATCTTCTCCTCCAAAACTACTGGCCAGATTTCAAAGTTAATTGGCACAGATGTTCCTTGGGTCACTCTCTACCAAAATTGTTCAGATTATTTTGATCCTTTGAAAAACATGGCCGCAAGGGGGAAAAATTCCAAAAAAATTTTTGACACAGATGTTCCTTCGGTCACTCTTTACCAAGATTGTACAAATTATTTTGATTCTTTGAAAAATGTGGCTGCCAGGGGGCGGAGCCCATTTTTCATATATGTATATAGTAAAACCTTAAAAAATCTTCTTCTCCAAAGGTACTAGCTAGATTTCAAAGTTATTTGACATAGATGTTCCTTGCGTCACTCTCTAACAAGATTGTTCAATTTTTTTTTATCCATTGAAAAACATGGCCCCCAGGGGGCGGAGCCTGTTTTCCTTATATTACAAATTTGAAAAATCTACTTGGCCAAAAGTACTGGCTGGATTTCAAAGTTAATTGGCATAGATGTTCCTTGGGTCACTCTCTACGAAGATTGTTCAAATTACAGTACAACGCCGCTATATCATGGTTCTTGGGGTCGAAGCCCAAATACCGCATTCTATTGGACCGCGCAGTAGGTTTGAGAATGCTATATATGTCTTTGTGATAGTCGTAAATTCTGTTTTTAGCTCACCTGAGCACTTGTGCTCAGGCTGAGCCTTTGTGACCGTTTTTTTGTCAGTTGTCCGTCGTCAACAATTGCTTGTGAACACTCTAGAGGCCACAGTTTTGGCCCAGTCTTCATGAAAATTGGTCAGGGTGTTTTTCAACATGTTATCCTAGATGAGTTTGAAATCGGGTCAAAAACTAGGTCACCATTTTGGTCAAAAAGGACCAGGTCAAATTTGAAAACCTTGTGAACACTCTAGAGGCCACAGTTTTAGGCAAATCTTCATTAGATTTGGTCAGGATGTTTGTCTACATGATATCTTGAAAGAGTTTAAAAATGGGTCAAGGCCGGTCATATCTTAGAAAACCTTGTGAACACTCTAGAGGCAGGGTTTTAATGATATTGTAGTAAAACTAGGTCACCAGGTCAAAACTTTGAAAAACCTTGTGAATACTCTAGAGGCCACAGTTTTAGCCTAAACTTAATGTAACTTAGTCAGAATGTTTGTTTACATCAAATCTCGGATAAATTCAAAACTGGGCCACATGGGGTCAAAACGTAGGTCACCAGGGCAAATTTTAGAAAAATCTTGTGAACACTCTAGAGGCCTACATTTTTGTCCCAGTCTTCATTACATTAATATTGATAAGAGTGATGACTGCTTGTATTCCCAGTTGAGTGCAAATTCAGGTAGGATCAAATCTAGGTCACTTAGTCAAATGTTAGAAAAACAATTTAGATGCCACATTTTTTTGTCATCATGCCTAACACAGCAATCTTACTCTGGTGAGCGATTCGGGGCCATCTTGGCCTTCTTGTTAGGTTTTCGCCTCTGCAGGGCGAAAACCTATTGTTCTTCTTCTGTTGATTTGTTTTTTTTTTTATTTTTATTATTTTTCCAATTCCACCCATTTTTGTGTCCAGCCTAGCGACCAGATGAAAAAAGCTACAGCTATGAAATTTTGGGCATGGAGTCATCTTTATCTGAACATGTGCCTAATTGGTCAAACTTTTCACTTTTGTTTCTGATTTAGCCACCAGGGGGCGCAATGCATGTAATCACTGTTTTGCTAATAACTCAAAAATTTGAAACCTGATTTAGATGCGGTTTTTTACATAATGTTCCTTGTTTACAGCCCAAACAAATATGATGGAAATCTCATCATCGAGTACGGGGAAAAAATTGTTCTAGGAGAGGTTGAATGTTCGAACCTTAGAAAAAAGTGAAATAATGAGGGTAGGTCTACGAAAAACCTTACCACTTTTGTTAGAGATCAGATAGAAGAATTCTGTTTGCTGCATACAATTTACAAGACATATACGCACAAAATATATGGGGTGGCGAATTTAGGAAATGCGTGGTTTGTCCTCTAGAAAAGGTCAAACTTCACTAAATTTTAGGAAAAATTAAAATTTAAAAAACATGTTTTTGTCGCTCCTGACTTTATTTTCTGTTCATTCTTCATAATATTTTCACACAATATGTATTTTCATGTTTGAAAGGGCCTCACAATAAAAAAATTAAAAAAAACATTGAAAAGGTCAAGGTCATATTACGATTATTGTGTTTTTATTCGGCCACAAATAGCTCCAAAACTAAAAATATTTCATTGAGAGTATATGAACAAAAGTTTTAGTTCTTAAAGAGCTCTTTCCAGTGATGTTTAGTTTTGGAAGATCGGACTTGATTTGGTCATTATACGGCAGTCCAAAGTTTGATCCTTTTTTTGGAATAATTGTAAATCAGGTTTTATGCTTCAAATTCTGATACACAAGAATAAAAAGTTTGACTTGTGCGACTAGTATACTTGATTGAACTATTTGCTGCTTTGCTAGGTACCAAACAGTAAAATTTTAATCAATTTTCTATCTCATTTTGCCGCTAGGGGGCGCTTTTCTTGAAATCATTCTTTTGCTTATAACTCAAAAAGTTGAAGCCTGAACCAACTGCGGTTAATTGAATTATGTTCCTTGTTGATAGCCTTATAAAATATGATAGTTTCTAGGTATGAGTGGCTGAAACTTTTTGAGCTAGTAACGGAAGGTTGAAAGTTCGAATCTCGTAAAAAAACTGCAAATGAGGGTAGGTCTACGAAAAACCTATCCATTTTTGTTAGAAATCAGATAGAAGAATTCTGTTTGCTGCAAATGATTTGCAAGACATATACGCACAAAATATTTGGGGTGGCGAATTTAAGAAATGCATGGTTTGTCCTCTAGAAAAGGTCAAACTTCACTAAATTTTAGGAAAAATTAAAATTTCAAAAACATGTTTTTTTGTCGCTCCTGTCTTTATTTTCTGTTCATTCTTCATGAAATTTTCACAAGTTATGTATGGTTATGTTTGAAAGGGCCTCACAATTAAAAAGTTAAAAAACATTGAAAAGGTCAAGGTCATATTACGATAATTGTGTTTTTATTCGGCCCCAAAGTGCTCCAAATATAAAAATATTTCATTGAGAGTATATGAACAAAAGTTTTAGTTCTAAATAGTTCTTTCGTATAATGTTTAGTTTTTGAAGATCGGACATGATCTTTTCATTTTACGGCAATCCAAAGTTTGATCCTTTTTAGCTCACCTGAGCACAACGTGCTCATGGTGAGCTATTGTGATCGCCTTTTGTCCGTCGTCCGTCGTCCGTCGTGCGTGCGTGCGTGCGTGCGTACGTGCGTCCGTCGTCAACAATTTGCTTTAAACAACATCTCCTCATGAACCGCTGAAGGGATTTTGACCAAACTTCACAGGAATCATCCTTGTGATGCCCTCTATCAAAGTTGTACAAATTATTCAGATTGGTTAAAAAAGTAGGTCACAGGAGCTAAAAATAGATTTTAAAAATGCAAACTTTGAAAATCTTCTTCTGCAAAACTGCAAGGCCTAGAGCTTAGATATTTGGTATGTAGCATCATCTTATGGGCCATTACCAAGATTGTACAAATCATAGCCCTATGGTGATAAATGACCCCGCACCAGGGGTCACTTGTTTTACATAGAGTTATATAGGAAAATCTTTAAAAATCTTCTTCTATGAATCCATTAGGCCTAGAGCTTAGATATTTGGTATGTAGCATCATCTAATGGTTCATTACCAAGATTGTTCAAATCATAGCCCTACGGTGATAAATGCCCCGCACCAGGGGTCACTTGTTTTACATAGAGTTAATAGGAAAATTTTAAAAATCTTCTTCTATGAATCCATAGGCCTAGAGTTAGATATTTGGTATGAGCATCATCTATGGTTCTTACCAAGATTGTACAAATCATGACCCTATGGTGATAAATGACCCCGCACCATGGGTCACTTGTTTTACATAGAGTTATATAGGAAAATCTTTAAAAATCTTCTTCTATGAATCCATTAGGCCTAGAGCTTAGATATTTGGTATGTAGCATCATCTTATGGTTCATTACCAAGATTGTTCAAATCATACCCTATGGTGATAAATGCCCCCGCACCAGGGGTCACTTGTTTAACATAGATTTATATAGGAAAAACTTTAAAAATCTTCTTCTATGAATCCATAAGGCCTAGAGCTTAGATATTTCATATGCAGCATCATCTAATGGTTCATTACCAAGATTGTTCAAATCATAGCCAAACGGTGATAAATGCCCCCGCAATAGGGGTCACTTGTTTTACATAGAGTTATATAGGAAAATTTTAAAAATCTTCTTCTATGAATCCATAAGGCCTAGAGTTAGATATTTTATGAGCATCATCTATGGTTCATTACCAAGATTGTACAAATCATAGCCCTACGGTGATAAATGCCCCCGCACCATGGGCACTTGTTTTACATAGAGTTATATAGAAAAACTTTAAAAATCTTCTTCTATGAATCCCTTAGGCCGTCGAGCTTGGATATTTGGTATGTAGCATCATCTTATGGGTCATTACCAAGATTGTACAAATCATAGCCCTACGGTGATAAATGCCCCCGCACCATGGGCACTTGTTTTACATAGAGTTATATAGAAAAACTTTAAAAATCTTCTTCTATGAATCCATTAGGCCTAGAGCTTAGATATTTGGTATGTAGCATCATCTTATGGGCCACTACCAAGATTGTACAAATCATAGCCCTATGGTGATAAATGACCCCGCACCAGGGGTCACTTGTTTTACATAGAGTTATATAGGAAAATGTTTAAAAATCTTCTTCTATGAATCCATAAGGCCTAGAGATTAGATATTTGGTATGAAGCATCATCTTATGGTTTATTACCAAGATTGTACAAATCATGCCCTATGGTGATAAATGCCCCCGCACCAGGGGTCACTTGTTTAACATAGAGTTATATAGGAAAATCTTTAAAAATCTTCTTCTATGAATCCATTAGGCCTAGAGCTTAGATATTTGGTATGTAGCATCATCTAATGGTTCATTATCAAGATTTTCAAAATGGTGGCCCTTTGGAGATAAATGACCCCGCACTAACTTATATATTTGGTATGTAGTATTGTCAGGGCTAAAATGTTTAAGATTGAGTTATATCAGAATTTTTGTCTGTTTAAAAACCTTGTAATCAGTTGTAGCAATGGTACTCAGGTGAGCGATCCAGGGCCATCATGGCCCTCTTGTTTGGAATAATTGTTATTCAGTTTTTATGCTTAAAATTGTGATATATAAGAAAAAGAATGTTCGATTAGTGCGACTTATATACTTGTTTGAACTATTTGCTGCATTTCTAGGTACCTAATTGTAAATTTTTTATCATTTTTTTTCTCATTTTGCCGCTAGGGGGCGCTTAGCTTGAAATCACTCTTTTGCCTATAACTCAAAATATTAAAGTCTAATTGAAATGCGGTTTTCAGCATTTTGTTCCTTGTTTACAGCACCACAGAATGTGATGTGATGTGATGATAGGGTATGGGAAAATATTTGCGCTAGAAGAGTTTGAATGTTCTAACATTGCAAAAAAAAAACTGTGCAAATGAGAGTAGGTCTTCAAAAACCTTTGGGTTCTGTTTCATATTAAAAATTGTGGCTGAATTGAAATAAAGTGTTCAAGTTGATTAGGTTAAAAGCGAAAACCAAGATACCGCTTGCGGTTCTAGTTTGTTTCTGTTTTTTTTGTACTGTAATTGCCGATGATTCAGATTCAGAGAGTAATGTGTACGGTATGGTGATGTGAAGTTGTTACGTAACTCTTCAGCATATCTCATTATAATAAATTATACACCGTCCATTGTTTATCAAAACATGAAGGTGTGAAAATTGCCATTCCACTACAATTTATCACTATTTGAAATTAAGCTGAGGTGTACTTATTATGATGTATTGATATGAGGAGCCTTGTTAATGTTTAAATGAAACAAATTACCAGGTAACGCTGATCTAATTATCATTTATTGTTTACTTTCGGTGAAAAAGATTGGCTATTTTCCGGGACTTTCTAATTCATGTTAAAGTTATGCACACTAGCATAATAGGCAAAATTGCCATTATTAAGGTTTATGCAATGGATTTTAGACAATGTTTGTGTATTTTATCAAGTATCTGCTTGGTATTGAATGTCCATACCAATTTAATGCTGATTACTGTGGTTGGATAATTATACCGACAAACCTGCATTGTTGCCGATCACTCAATTGCGTAATCATCAACTGCCCCCAAACACAATAGCTTACCACCTGGAGTGTTTAATTGTTATCACTTCAGCGTGTCAATGCACTAGCATGTTAAATACTGACCTATGCAAATGACACAATATATTTTTGGGTTTCATAGATCAACTGCGATAAACTGGTCAAAGCGAAATAGCAGTCAGCGATATAGCGGTGTTGTACTATAGAAGCAAAATGATAGGAAATGAACAGCAAGAATGCAAAAAAGAAAAAAATGGCCGGATCGAGAAAGCGCCCATCGGCCCGCGATTGTTTAATTTTAAGGGGTCATTGTTAAAAAAATTGCGGGAATCCTGCGATCCCGCGGCCTAGACACACACACACACACCCGGATCAATTAACCCGGGAAATCTTTTTAATACCCCCTGACCCCAAACAGGAAAACCAAAAACTTAATTCTTATCAGTGTTAGGGATTTTACTCATTTAGAAACATGGTCTTTGTAGAAACCCAACACATATACAAGATTTTAACGTAAAAAAGGGGATTTTGATATGAAGGTATGTAAAACGTTGATTAATGTTATTCATAATTATGACATGACCAGGACCTTTTTGTCCATATTATCAAATATTGTTTTTAGAATACATCCTGATATATCTGATATATGACAATTTCTTTACCATTATGACCCCCCCCCCCCCCATCAGTATTCACTATTCAGTACATAAAGCGACCAGTTTTATATAGTCCAAATGAAGAATATATCTTGATATTTTTTATAAGAATGTAAATTAATTAATTGAGCTACATATTTACACCCTTTATTGTTCTTTGACATCTTGGATATAGCTTGAAATCAGTTAAAGTAACTGTGAATTTTCCAATAAGATATATAGTGCTGGCAGATGACGTCATAGCAAAGGGAGAGAAGTCAGTCAATCTTTTCTCACCTAGGCCATTTTTGCAACCTTCAATAGCTGATTTCATACAAACTACAAAATAATTTTCACATATTTTTGTACAGAAGGTCTAACACTTATGTATTCTAACAGATTATAATGAATATGAAATCTTTGTGGTTGACCTTCAAACTTAGCAGTGATGAACCTTGTGTGAACCTTCACGGTATACTTGATCCATGTAGAACTCCGGTTGCCATGGCAACAGAAAGAAAAAAATATAAAAATGTTAAAAATCATTTCCTTCAAAACTACTGGCCAGATTTTATACTGTTTTGGCACAGATGCTGTATGGGTAACACTCTACCAAGATTGATGAAATTATTCCCATCCGTAAAAAGACATGGAAGCCAGGGGTAGGGCTAATTTGACATATATATATATGGTGAAAACTATAGAAAGCTCTTCTCCAAAACTGCAGGCCAAATTTCAGAATTTTTTGGCACATGTGTTCCTTGTGTTACTTTTACAAATGCTGCCAAAATAAACTTGACCCATGTAGAACATTGGTTGCCATGGCAACCAAATGAATATTACCAGTTTTTAGCTCACCTGAGCACATACTCATGGTGAGTTTTTGTCATCGCCTTTTGTCCGTCGTCAGTGCGTGCGTGCGTCTGGCATCAACAATTTTCTTTAAACGACATCTCCCCCTTAACCATTGGGCCAATTTTGATGAAACTTTACAGGAATATTCCTATGGTGAAGCTCTACCAAAGTTGTTCAAATTGTTCCGGTCCATTGCATATCTGGGTCACAGGAGATAAAAATAGATTTTTTAATTGAAATCTTTAAAAAAAATTCTTCTCCGAAACACCAGGTGCTAGAGCTTAGATATTTTGTGTGTAGCCTTATTGATATCTACCAAAGTTATGCAAATCATGGCTCTTGGGTCAAAATTGGCCCCTCTCAAGGGGTCACTTGATTTTACATAGACTTGTATAGGAAAACCTTCAAAAGAACTTCTTCTCAGAATTCTCAAAGTCTGGAGTTTAGATGTTTACTTGTGGACCTCATCCAAGACTGTTCAAATCATGGCCCTGGTGTCAAAATTGACCCCGACCTATGAGTCACTTGATTTTATATAGACTTATTAGAGCTATGAACTTCAAAGTTTGGATGGTAGGTACAGTTTTTGTGTTGAATTTAGATGATATTGCTGTACTTCTGCATAGATTATGTATTCTGTATGACTCATAATACAATAATTCGCATTGAGGACAATGTTTCTCAGGTGAGCAATTCAGGGCCATCATGGCATTCTTGTATGTATATAGTACACATTTGAAAAAAAAATTTGAGTAAAATTCTTGTGTAAAAGTACTCGCTGGATTTCAAAGTTATTTGGTACAGGTGTTCTTGAGGTCACTATCAAGATTATTCAAATTATTTTGATTTGTTGAAAAACCTGGCCTCATGGGGGCAGAACCTACTTTCCTTATATGTATATAGTACAAATTTGAAAAATCCTCTTGTCCAAAAGTATTGGCTTGATGTCAAAATTACTTGGCAGAGATGTTCCATAGGTCACTCTTAACCAAGATTGTTCAAACTTTTCTGTCAACATCTTATATCATATCATTTTTTGGATGCTGTTACATCATTGTTTATGCATGTTGTAATAATTTTATTGTAACTGTATGTTTTATATATTTTATTGTTTCCTTCATGTGGACCATAAGGAAGATTGGTTCTAACCAAATAAAAAAAGACTTGACTTATTTACACTAACAGCAGCAGAGATTTTAGCCTTAGACTTATTCAAACCTTAGATGGGATAGATGACTGTCATTAATTGTTATGTCAGCTGAAAGCACACTGACATAACATAAGTAGCCATTTTTGCAAATTTACATTAGTTTTACACTGACAGCATTCTTGCTGTAACAAAATTACTGGCAACGCAATAACATAATATTTATGATTATATCTGGGAGTTAACAAAATTAACATAAATTTTGTAACAAAATTACTGGAACAATAACATAATATTTTGTTATATCGGGAGTTAACAAAATTAACATAATGACATACATGTAGTTTGTATATAAATGAACATGAAACATAATGGCATACATGTAGTTTGTATATAAATGAACATGAAACATAATGGCATACATGTAGTTTGTATATAAATTAACATGAAACATAATGGCATACATGTAGTTTGTATAAAAATGAACATGAAACATAATGGCATATATGTAGTTTGTATATAAATGAACATGAAACATAATGGCATACATGTAGTTTGTATATAATGAACATAAACATAATGCATACATGTAGTTTGTATATAAATAACATGAAAATAATGGCATACATGTAGTTTGTTAATTAAATGATAAAATGTACAAACCTCATCAGTACATTCTGTTACTTTCAACATTTTTTTCAGCCTTATTTTTTTAAGTCAGATAAATTGGAGCCTATATAAAAAAAAAATTGTTCAGGTTTGCTAGGGGGCCTATACCTGAATTCTTTGGATACACTAAATTGGAAAAAGAATCATAAGTATATTGAAATATTCTTACAAATACATGTACAGAAGTCATGCCTTCTGTTCTTATATATTTTCCAGGTCATGTGAGTACACACATCACGTGAGGGGATTTTGTCAGGAAAGACTACTTCCTCCCACCAGACAAAGATGGCTGTACCCCACCAGGATCAAATAAAAGACAAGAACTACCATAACTGGGTCCGGGCGGGGCTTGCACTGAAGTACACTAAGGAAGGAATAGAGTCCTTCATTGATGATGAAACAAGAGAGTTCCACTCATCCCTGGTGAAGCAACTTGGTCAACAGCCGCCACAGAACTGTGGCCTGTGTACCATAGACAACTTGCTGCCTCACAAGTCATCTGCATGTCCAGGAAAGAAATATAAGTGTATTTGTTCAAAAAATGTTAACAACCGCCGTGATTGTCCAAATATTATATGTGGGACACTTTGTACTGCTATAATATCAGCACACAGGCTTAGGGGACCTGCTTGGAAGAATTCTCACATGTCCCAGTGGGCCACAGACCACTGGGAAATAGGGAAGAACTATCTTCCCATTACAGGAGGGTACTTAAATGTTACATCAGCCAAGCACACAGACTTAAGTGGACTTGTCAACATTGGGGTAAACCTAGTGAATATAACCAATCGACACAAGTTTACAAGGACCAAAATAGATGGCTCACCAGATGATTTTTGCCAGGTAATCAATCTGGGACTGTATTTTCTGGAAAATTTTAACCTTATTTGATAAAATTTTCAGTGTTTGGCCAATTTTATGTCCCCCCACAAAAAAAATCCTGAATTATGACCCATTTCAAAGAAAAAGGGCATATTATAATGCAAATATTGGTAGGTTTTTATGCCACCACCAAAAAAGGGGGGGGGGGGTGGGGGAAGTATAGATTTGCCTTTGTCCGTACGTACGAAAGTCTGTCCAAAAGTGTTTGTACTACATATGACTTGATACTTTATGGATATTATTATTTAGGACAAGAACTTGTTCACCTGGGTATTTTCATGGAACCACCATCGAAGTTGACAGTGTTATGGGCCTTTGTTTTTGAAAAATATGGAATTTTATGCTTGTGACGTACCTAACTCTGAAAGTATTTGAACCACAGACTTGAAACTTCATGGATATATTAATCAGGACATGAACTTGTGCACTTAGGTATTTTTATTGAACCTTCATTAAAGTTGGCAGAGTTGTGGGCCTTTGTTTTTGAAAAATATGGAAATTTATGCTTTTGACGCACGTAATTCTGAAACTTCATGAATATATATAATGAAGTCATGAACTTGTGCATCTGAGTTTTTTATGCCCCCTACCAAAAAGTGAGGCATATAGATTTGCCTATATCTGTCCGTCCATCCCAAAACTGTGACACAGGTAACTCTGAATGTATTTGTGCTACAGATATTAAACTTCTTGGATATATTACTCAGGACATGACTTGCGCTCTTGGGTGTTGGTCTTTGTGTTGGAAAATGCGATTGGTGGGAGCATCTGTGTCCTCTGGACACATTTCTAGTTTAGTTTATTGAGAAAGCTTGGGCCCACATTCCTCAAACTATCAATTATTCCTTCATCCATTTCTAAGTTGATTAAAGCGTATTTCAATGAAAATAAAGGCTTTGAATTACCCATTTGTCAGCCGGAGGTTATATGATCCCAATAGTAAAACTGAGGTATTTCAAAAACCTTGTAAAAGAACAAAGTCCAATGGATAAAAATTACAATGAATAATGGTCAAAATGTTTGAAAACAAATACAGATGAAATCATGAAAATATAAAATATTTTATATTTCAGTCCACTTGAAGATTAAATACAATAGACTCAACATTCATTAGTTACCAGGCTGATTGAGTACACCATGATTAAGACAGTCACCTGCCTATAGGTTTACTCTTATATCAAGACATTCAAAAGATGGTTGCCAGAGCACATTTTGTTGTTTTAGGTTTAAATTAATATTTGATTAAATTTTCAATCAGTGTTTTCATTATTCATAAATAAGTAGCATTTTAAATAATAAAAGCTCATTTCACCAAAGGATCAACGATAGCTGGTATAATTTGCTAATTTAAATTGACCAATCAGTGACCATGGAAAAAATCTCAAATGTATGTTTATTTTCCAATGAAAAATGAGTGGAATTATACACAAGCAAGTAGATTTGGTGTTCTGGAAGTTCTCATTGATTTATTTAGGTTTATGTCTCATTTCGGAGTGAAATGGTCTGAAGTAAATACTTACTATATTCTGAGAAGTATTCATATTCTAATATAAGTAATTATTTTCTAAGATGTATGCATATTTTGTATCGTGAAGCATTATTAAGTCTGCAGGTTTGAGAACATATACTGAACATATAACATAGAACATATACTATGCTTGTAATGAGCAGCTGGTAAGATAAGAGAGAAAGAGGGAGATGGTCTAGTGCTTGAATACATGACTCTGGATCTGAAGATAACTGTCATGACTTTTGATATGAAGTAGCCATTATTAGTCTTCCTGTCTGATTACAGTGCAGAAGTGCAAGAAATGAAATCTTGCACAATGCAAGCCAGTCCCTGTCTGATGATGAGCTGAGTGACTATCTCACCATTATGAGGGGGACACTCCAGTGTACAGCTGCCCTGCGTAGTGACCCTTCAGCACAGCGGTCTCTCATCAAACTGTCACAGGTAAGATGTTGTAATGTTCTTCCCTTGCGTTATGCACTTTGTTGATATATACTGAGATCATTGTATAAAAGAATGAGTCTTGACCCAAAGACAGGAGGTTTGTTGTACATTGATTATACACTATATACACAGCATAGTGATTCAGACCTATACTTCCATTATAACTTCTAAGATATAACACTGTCTAATCTGCTAGAACTCCATACCTTAATGCTGGCCATGCCAGTAGATGAGGCTTATCAGTTGTAGTACCACTGGTCATAGCAGATTTATTGGTAATTTTCTTCACTTTGGCCCAGTCGTTGGACACCAGCTGTTTTGGGAAGATTGTTATTGACATTGTTAAAGGGATTTGAGTGTTGTGAGTGAAAAGTCTGAAATTTTAATTAAGGATTTTTTACACTGGGGTTTTTTGGGGACAAACTATTATATTTAATGGGTAATCCAGTCCTGTCAAAATTCATAACTGTCCAAGTTCCTTCTTCATTATTAAGTTATTAATTGCTAAATACATTTACAACAATCTAACTTCTCACCTGTTCTATGATTACTTAACTTATAGTCCTTTCAGGACCATCTTATCAACAACAATTTTATTATGTTTTTCTAATCTATATAAAAGCAGCTGTAGTGGTTGAGCAGTTAGAGCCTGCACCCAATAAGTGGAGGTTGTTGGTTTGATACCCTGCTGCAACACACCAAAGTCATTACATATGTACTGATATATTAGCCTTACTTTGTGCTCAGCATATTTTGGGCAGTTAAGGACTGGCTGGTCTGTTTGGAGATAATTGAAGTATTCAGTTGCTGGATCATTTGCATATTGTTCGTAAATTACAAAAGAAGTGTGATAGTTTATCAATCCAACTGTTAGATTTGAAAAAAGTTCAAGTGGTTGAGTGGATAAAGTGTCTGCCCCCATGAGCTGGAGGATATCAGTTCAGTACCCAGCTACAGCACACCAAAGTCATTCATTATACCCCCAGATGCAAAGTATCTGGAGGCTATATTGGAGTCACGTCCATCAGTTGGTCGATCGGTCTGTCGGTCGGTCCATCTGTAGATGAATTTTGTCCAGCCTATTTCACAGCTACCTTTGCTCAGATTTTGATCATATTTTATAATATTGATAAGTACCAAGCGTAGTTGTGCATGTCATTGGCATATCTTGATTCGCTTGATTTTAAAAGAGTAATGGCACTTTATTATATTTCTCAAACAGATTTTGTTCGCACTATTTCTCAGCTACCTTATGTCAGATTTTGATTTAACTTCATAGTAAAATTAATTACCAGCCTTAATTGTGCATATCTTTGGTACATCTTGATTTGACTGATTTTAAATGAGTTATGGCCCTCAGTTTCATATCTTAAATTATTTTGTCTGCGCTATTTATTGGATCCCTTTAGTCAGATTTTGATTTAGTTTCACAGCATTTATAAATATTAAGCTAAGTTGTGCATATTGTTGCCAGCTGGATTTAAATGAGTTATGTCCCTTTGTTATATTTATTGATATATTCTGTCAACACTATATTTTGGTAACCAATGGTCTGATTTTGATTGAACTTCACAATATTAATGAGTACCAAGTCTAGTTGTGCATATTGTTGGCACATCATGACTGGCTGGATTTTATATGAGTTAGGGCCCTTTGATTTATTAGCTCACCTGAGCACAACGTGCTCAAGGTGAGCTTTTGTGATCGCCCTTCGTCCGTCGTCCGTCGTCGTGCGTCGTCAACAATTTGCTTTAAACGACATTTCCTGGAACCGCTGGACAGAATTTAATGAAACTTGGCAGGAATGTTCCTTGGGTGAGGCTCTACAAAAGTTGCTAAAATAAAGTTCATCCATGAAGAACTCTGGTTGCAATGGCTACAAAAAGAAAAATAATTTGAAAACTTTAAATCATCTCCAAAATTTAAATTTGGGCAACCTCACCAAAGTTGCTAAAATTATTCCGATCCGTTAAAAAACATGGCCGCCAGGGGCGGGGCTTATTTGCCTTATATGTATATAGAGAAACCTTTAAACAACATCTCCTCTGAAACCACTGGACAGAATTTGATTAAACTTGTCAGGGATGATCCTTGGGTCAATCTTCACAAAAGTTGCTAAAATAAACTTGATCCATGTAGAACTCTGGTTGCCATGGCAACAAAAAGAAAAAAAAAATGAAAACTTTAAAAATCATCTTCTTTAAAACTACTGGCCAGATTTTAAAATAAATTGGTACAGATGTTCCTTGGGTCAACCTCTACCAAAGTTGCTAAAATTATTCCGATCCGTAAAAAAACATGGCCGCCAGGGGCGGGGCTTATTTGCCTTATATGTATATAGAGAAACCTTTAAACAACATCTCCTCTGAAACCACTGGACAGAATTTGATTAAACTTGGCAGGGATGATCCTTGGGTCAACCTTCACAAAAGTTGCTAAAATAAACTTGATCCATGTAGAACTCTGGTTGCCATGGCAACAAAAAGATAAAAAAAAAGAAAACTTTAAAAATCATCTTCTTCAAAACTACTGGCCAGATTTTAAAATAAATTGGTACAGATGTTCCTTGGGTCAACCTCTACCAAAGTTGCTAAAATTATTCCGATCCGTAAAAAAACATGGCCGCCAGGGGTGGGGCTTATTTGCCTTATATGTATATAGAGAAACCTTTAAACAACATCTCCTCTGAAACCACTGGACAGAATTTGATTAAACTTGGCAGGGATGATCCTTGGGTCAACCTTCACAAAAGTTGCTAAAATAAACTTGATCCATGTAGAACTCTGGTTGCCATGGCAACAACAAAAAAAAAAAAATGAAAACTTTAAAAATCATCTTCTTCAAAACTACTGGCCAGATTTTAAAATAAATTGGTACAGATGTTCCTTGGGTCAACCTCTACCAAAGTTGCTAAAATTATTCCGATCTGTAATAAACATGGCCGCCAGGTAGCTTAATAAAATGCAAAAAAGTTACATTAAATTACAAGGCCACTTATTAAAGAGAGAGAAGTCTAACAGAGAGAGAGAGAGAGAGAGAGAGAGAGAGAGAGAAAACCAGCTAGAAACAAAAAAATAAATTGTACCCTTAGATGAGATAGTCCATTAGTCTGATAGGTCATTTGGGTGATTCCACTACATATGCAGAGGTGGACATTACCACAAATACCATTCCTTTAGCTTAGTCTGACCTTCTGGCAGAGGTCACATTTTCTGGACTGTGTTGCCCCACTGAGTTATTGCAAAACTACATTACCTGCTACTATGTATATGAGATAATAGGCTAGTTTTACACAAAGCCACCTGATAGAGATATAAGGGTTATTCATACTATCCTAAATCAGCAGCAGCATCAACATCATCATTAAAGTGATTGTGGGGGGGTGGGGGGGGTGAATATATGCAGATTGTCTGCCTTTACTATGGTTCATGTTAGTGTTCCAGTACACAGGGATTACCAAACACCTCTTAAAAACCACAAACGAATGATTAAAAACACTTTGTAATAAATTGCAACTTATTTCATAATAATTAACCCTTTTCCTCATAGAGATCTATAAAATACCTATGTGAGTAGCATAAAACCCAATCAGCCTGCAAGTCCAACTGTTACTCGCAGGCTGATCAGGTTTTACGCTGTTTGCTGCTCCTTAGTGGTCTGGGGATGAGGATTTTACAATTAAATTTGGAAAGGTTTAAGTGGGGCTTTCTGCAAATCAGGATTTATGTGGTACCTATAAAGGGTGTCAAAATGAGTTTTTATGAGGGAAAAGGTTAAGGACCATCTCTCTTTTTGTCCATTTTCAATCAGCAGTACCACACTGAAATCTCATGATCACTGTTTTTTTCCATACTATTGCTAAAATGGGTAAGAAAAACTGTCAAGTTCCTGTGAAACATGTATATCAGTATGATACATGTATACTAGGTTGCATATAGAGCAGTGGTACTCAGGTGAGCGATTTGTGGCCCTATGGGCCTCTTGTATTGAATATATTTTGTCCTCACTATTTCTTAGCTTCTTTACTTGAACTTTACAACAATTATAAATACCAAGTCTGCTTGCTCATATTGTAGGTATGTCATTCTTGCTTTATTAGCTCACCTGAGCACAACGTGCTCAAGGTGAGCTTTTCTGATCGCCTTTTGTCCGGCGTCCGTGCGTCCGGCGTCAACAATTGCTTCAAACAACATCTCCTCCTAAACGGCTTGGCCAATTTGAAAAATATTTTGCAGGATTGTTCCTTGGATGAAGCTCTACTAAAGTTGTATAAATGGTTCTGGTCCATTGCATAATTAGGTCACAGGAGCTAAAAATAGATTTTAAAAATGCAAACTTTGAAAATCTTCTTCTGCAAAACTGCAAGGCCTAGAGCTTAGATATTTGGTATGTAGCATCATCTTATGGGCCACTACCAAGATTGTACAAATCATAGCCCTATGGTGATAAATGACCCCGCACCAGGGGTCACTTGTTTTACATAGAGTAATATAGGAAAATCTTAAAAAATCTTCTTCGATGAATGCATAAGGCCTAGAGCTTAGATATTTGGTATGAAGCATCATCTTATGGACCACTACCAAGATTGTACAAATCATCGCCCTATGGTGATAAATGCCCCCGCACCAGGGGTCACTTGTTTTACACAGAGTTATATAGGAAAATCTTAAAAAATCTTCTTCTATGAATCCATAAGGCCTAGAGGTTAGATATTTGGTATGTAGCATCATCTTATGGGCCACTACCAAGATTGTACAAATCATAGCCCTATAGTGATAAATGACCCCGCACCAGGGGTCACTTGTTTTACATAGAGTTATATAGGAAAATCTTAAAAAGTCTTCTTCTATGAATCCATAAGGCCTAGAGCTTAGATATTTGGTATGTAGCATCATCTTATGGGCCACTACCAAGATTGTACAAATCATAGCCCTATGGTGATAAATGACCCCGCACCAGGGGTCACTTGTTTTACATAGAGTTATATAGGAAAATCTTAAAAAATCTTCTTCCATGAATGCATAAGGCCTAGAGCTTAGATATTTGGTATGAAGCATCATCTTATGGGCTACTACCAAGATTGTACAAATCATAGCCCTATGGTGATAAATGACCCCGCACCAGGGGTCACTTGTTTTACATAGAGTTATATAGGAAAATCTTAAAAAATCTTCTTCTATGAATCCATAAGGCCTAGAGGTTAGATATTTGGTATGTAGCATCATCTTATGGACCACTACCAAGATTGTACAAATCATAGCCCTATGGTGATAAATGACCCCGCACCAGGGGTCACTTGTTTTACATAGAGTTATATAGGAAAATCTTAAAAAGTCTTCTTCTATGAATCCATAAGGCCTAGAGCTTAGATATTTGGTATGTAGCATCATCTTATGGGCCACTACCAAGATTGTACAAATCATAGCCCTATGGTGATAACTGACCCCGCACCAGGGGTCACTTGTTTTACACGGAGTTATATAGGAAAATCTTAAAAAATCTTCTTCTATGAATCCATAAGGCCTAGAGCTAAGATTTTTGGTATGTAGTAGCATCTAATGGTTCATTACAAAGATTTTCAAAGTCTTGGCCCTACGGTGATAAATAGACCTGCGCCCAAGTCTTCTTTGAAACCATATGGCCCATTGCTTAGATATTTGGTGTGTTAACCCGTCTATAGATATTCCATGGTATTCCACGGTGTGCCATGGAAATCCATGGAAAAATATGCCACGGAGTATTCGGACTATCAACTTTTCCAATTACAATTAAAAAAATTTGAAGAAAAAAAGGAATGCCATGGAGAACTTACGTTTGCCACGGAAATCTGCAGTTTTCCGTGGAAAGCCACGGCTTTCCGTGGAAAGCCACGGCTTTCCATGGAAATCTGCAGTTTTCCAGGGAAATTTCAATTTTGCCGTGGAATTCCGCGGCTTTCCGTGGAATGCCATGGAGTATTCGGACGGATATCCTCGACAATGTCCGTGGAATTCCGCGGCAAAATGCAATGTAGATGGAAATCCGCGGCAAAATTTAGATTTCCATGGGAAAAAAAGGGCTGAAAAATAAAAAAAAATCTGGCTTGAAAAATCAAAGATTATGTAATAAATGGCAACTTCTATAACAAGTTTGTCTATAAATCATATTAAACAGTAATTTGAATATCTAGACAAGAACATATATACATAATCATTGCATACCACAGAATGGGTCTTCTTTTTGCATAAAGGGATTCTCGGCAACATAAGCATTAGTTTTTCATCACTTGATGAAAACTCCAAATTCTGCTTTTAATCCTTATATTTACATTATATTTTCCATCTATTTTAGATAAAATTATTACAGCAATTATTACAGCATATTTTCATTTTGATATTTAAAAAATAAACTACATCAACATACTGAATAAGTCCATACATTTGTATAGTAACTTACTGCAAACCCCACATGGACCTAATGACAATGCAACGTCTCATTAGCGAATCAAAATTATGCAACCAATGAAATGCAAACTGTCCTATGATAATGAGATTGGAATTATTGGGAAATGAAATGCAGTTAACCTATATAGTTCATTTAAAGACGATATCTAGATTTTCTTCCCTCCCATAGACTTTTTTCATTTTTTTTATATTTTGTAGAAATAAGTTTGAGAAATTCAAAAATGCAAAGAAAAAAAGGGGTCACCGAACTCGTTTTTGAGATATAGCTAAATTTCATAGTAGGTGTAGATGTCATTTCTGGAACTGATTCAGCATCAAATACAGTACATACTGATATGTACATACTGATATGTAAATGTTGGTTAAAAAGACAAAACATAACTGAGTGCATTATCTTTTCACCTATAAAATTTAATATGATATTTATTTCATTGATATAAATGCTTATACAGTGTCTGTGGTGGTATCTAATATCAAAACTACATTTCATAGTGGTGGGCTAGTGTGAAAAATAGTCCCACAAGTTCAACAACTTTTCACACTAAATCTTCAATTACAAAAAAAACTGTTCCATAGAAATTTCTTAAATTTATATATATCATTGAATAATATCTACTGAAGACATACATATGTAAAAAACAATGGGTCATTATGTAAACCCCGACATTTGATAAAATATTAAAAAAAGTTGTCATTATCAGTAACCATCATAATGTAACTGGTATTGTTTTCTTATTTACAGTATTTTATCAATAATAGTGAAAATAATTTTTAAAAAGATGTACTAGATCTATAAATACCAAAGGATCACAAAATGAGATGCTCTCTGTGTCCTTGACCTTGTTTTTAAAGCTCAATGATAATTGGAAAAATGTCAAATTTTGACACATTATAGTTAATATCTGTAGAAATGCCACATGCAAACTAAAACCATGATATTTATTTATTAATTATTTCTATGAAGAATTTTTAATATTTAGAACCACTTTCTAAAATTTCATAAATACAGCATAAATTTGGATGTGTTTTAAAAATTTTTTTTAAACAATACATAAATTTATTAATTCATTATTCATTCAGATAACATAATGATAATTAAACATGATATATCATTATTGCATACAGTGGATTTTAAAAAAGTGCTTTACACAGAAATATTAAAAATATACATACATGTACCAGGGCTGTCCCAAAATAGCACACTTATTCATGATTTACTTTTGCTATCCATTACAGCATAAAAACTTGTGTTTACATGTTTAACCATTCATTTGCAATAGTGTGATATACTAAATCGATAAGGGTAAATCTAATCCATTTTCAATCAATGTATTTTCTGAACTCAGCGTCAAGTTCTAAGCTGTTTGCCAATCAAACACAAATTTTTTGGCATTTAGCATTCTGAAACAAGAACGTGTTTGGTAAACACAAATGCTCCCGGCTCAAAATCTTGTCAGTAACAATATTTCAAAAAATGTTTACGCATTCACTCAGTTATGGACAAAAAAATTGCCAAAAGAAATTGTAAACATAGTTATATAACTTGACAGAGTCATGGCATTTTGTAGTTGTGAAAAATATAAGTTGGCAAGTCATTGCTATGACTTGTAATGAAGTTGAAAAATATTCAACTTTATCAAAAATATATAAATGCAAGACTTTACCATGAACCCAGAGACCCTAAACTCCATCCAAACTTAAAGGATCACCTATGGTATGTTCCTTGTAAATATGAGACATCGGTAAAAAATACAAAGGCTATAAAAAAAGTGTAAAAAGATCTATTGTCATCAAATTCTCCCTTCCCTTATCGAAATGAAATGGCTTGAAACACCATTGAATTACCATTTCTCTTAGCAGAACCAAATGTAGCACAACCATTGAAACTCCATCAAAACACCATTGAAATTCAATTGAAACACCATTGAAACTCCATTGAAATGAGCCGAAATATGCAAATGAGCTCTCCCTAAAAAATGAAAAATTATTTTCAATGGTATCCAATGAGGGATTTTAATGGAATAAAATGGTTTTTTCAATGGTATTTTGGTGGTGTCATTTTACATAAAGTAATGGTGAATCAATGATTTAAAATGAAATATCAATAACCTTCAATGGTAATTAATGTAAATTCAATGGTGCCAAATAATACTCATGCAGTGAGTATGGTGGACCAGGGGATTTAAATTGGCAACATGGCTGGATACAAAAATAATTTTTATTCATGTCATCACATCCGTATCAACAGTCTAAACAATCTTTTTTTTCCAAACAAATTACAGTGACCAACATGGATATTGATTCCCCATGCTTAAGAGCAGTATCCGGTTTCATCCTTTATTAATGTTTTTTGTTTTTCATAATGCACTATAGCCTATTTTCCAAGTCCTGAACAACCTCCTCTTTCTCCACCTATTGTATTAAAAACACTTATAACATTTTTAAAACTTATTATGCCACCTGTTGGATGCCTTGAATTCACTGAAGTCCAAGTTCCAAAGCGATTTTCCTTGAATTCACTTAGATCAGTGGTCCTGATGATCCAATGCGCCATGGGTCAGAGATCAGTTTCCACTTTGAAAGAGGAATGTCCAAGTCCTTGTTGACATTCCTGAACATATGCTGATGTTACACATAAATTTACATTGAAATTCTGCTCATCTTCTGCAAGGACTTCAGCTTTCTTCCTCCCACATGTCTGAAACTTAAAAAAGAAAAAAAGAAAAGTAAAATGATTTTAAAGTAAAATAACTAAGACGCGCAAAGCCTATAGCCTGCCTTTGTATTTAAACATTTAGTGTTTACTCAGATTTGATCATTGATCCTTATTCCCATTCATACCACTATTAATAATAAAGATGAAGTTCTGACTGTGCATGCAAATGTGTAAAACCAAAATTTTCTCATCATTATAAATTCCAAAATATTTTTCCATCTTACAATGTCAGTTAACTAGGAGAAATTGAGTTCAGCCACAATCAAACTCAGTTGCAATAGAAGTAATATGACAGCTATTATTTGAAAACTAAGTTTGAGAGATATAGTGCTGTTACACTGCAGCATCACGCCATAGATAGTTGGCATGACACCACTCCCAAGTTGCATTATCCCCAACACCACGACTGGGACCTATTCTAATATGCTGAGCACCAAACAAGGGAGATACAGTGCCATTTTCCTTTTACAACTTTCATACGTTGCTGCTAGGGACAGGAACCCATGGCTTCCAGTTCAAGAGGCAGACATTCTTACCACTGGGGACAGTGTTATGTAAGGTAAACTGCCTGTCTAATAAACTACCATGAAAAAGGTAAAGGCAGTAGCATTGTGGATGTCTCAAGTTGTTCTTTGATATGTGACACTTCAGTTTTCAAGGATCATAGAAACTTTTCTTTTTCTCAAAAAATGTATTCATTTCCAGAATAAGAGTCTATTTACCTTTTGTTAATCACTATGATCCAAAGTCTGTGTTGTTTACAAAGTGGACAAGAGGAGGCATCATCCTTGTTGAAAACATGGCTGGACATGTTGCTAAAATAAAAACAAAAAAGTTGTGTTAAATCAATCAGATTTCATTTTATTACAGCAATGACAATGGACATAATATAGCTGAATTTTATTCAGCATTCAATGTTAAAAAAGTACAAGTCACTGCCAGCAGTTGGTCATGAACAAATATTCCAACAGAAATTCTTATACATCTAAAGGAGTAAATAATGTTTTTTTCCTTAAATTTTTATAGATCTACATGTAAGATAACCAAGCGATGATTAAGTGTAAACCAAAATGAGTTTTATTGCGGATCGCACGTTTGTTAACAGATTTATTGTATATACAATGATTTTTCACCAAGGCCTTCCTTTTTTAAAAATTAAGTACGATGCTAACCGTGGACGATATGACCTGCGATCGATTTTTTTTTTTTTTTTTTTAAATTTCCTGAAAGGTTAATTTGCACATGTTGAACCTAAATATATATATATATTCTGGAAAGCAAATAAAAGAAATGCGATTCAACTAAACATTGTATGGATTGTGTTATACATCGACGGGCAGAAAATAATCTCATCGCCATTTGCAGACGAAACAAAGTCACTTATTTTTTTTATCGATAAATGGAAAGTAATTTCATTACAAACATAATTATAATACTCATAACTATATTGAATATTCTTACCTTCGTCATAAAATGGATGTCATCTGCGAAAATATTGCGAATCAATAACGTTATCACCTATTGTTTACACTGTTTGTTGTTCTTTTCAAAATGGCGGATTGATGCACCGTTGCGTTATTTTCGGTTTTCAAATTTAAAAGAGGGAAAGTTAAGATCAGTTACGAAACAAAAACTGGGTTTCGAAATAAGGTTTAAAGAGTGGGTTGTCCAAAATAAAATATTAAATATAAGTAAAAATCATTGATCTACGTAGAAATTAGCGTCAATTTTTCGGCACTACTTTTCCTCGTAGGATTGTCCTACAACCTTGCAACAACTTCCGAACTTTTATTCGGGGCGCGGTTAATTCGAACGAAAACCATTCGTAACCTTTTTTTTCGATGCGTAACAGTTTTCAAAAAAAAAAAAGAAAAGAAAAGTGAATCACCTAAGATTTCTGTTAAAACATCAGTTAAAAGGTCATAGTAATACGTGCAGTTATATGTAGTTAGATTTAATCGTTTTTGTTTCAATCTAATATCCAATAAGCTTTTAAGCTTTCGATTTAATCCTATTTTGACCTCTACAAAATTTGTTCAAATTGTTCTGGTTAGTTAATAAAAAGGTCACAAAATCAAAAGGGTTGTTTTAATGTAAATCTTTGAATTTCTTGTACACTTGTAAAACCATGTCTTTATCACAGTGTTGGTAATGTTTTATTATGACCTACCATGCTGATCAGCCATGGTTGACCATGGTCAGCCATGGTTGACCATGGTGTCTTTTTTAAACCCATTTTTTTCCTGGTACCATGTTTGTTATATCCACCATGGTCATAACAGGCTCCGCGACAGTATTTAGTTTGTATTTCATGATTATATTGTTTTCTTTATAGTCCAGAAATATAGAAAAAAAATCTAAGTTCAAATTTTCCATTGATTAAAAACATCTAAGTTATTTTCCATCCCAAAAATTATCTAAGTTATTTTCCATGCTATTTTCCGTCCCAAAATTTGACTAAGTCCAACTTTCCGTGGCATAATTTGAAGATTCCGTGGAAATGGTTTTACTGTGTCCGCGGAAATCCATGGCAAAATTTGACGGCAAATAATGTTATCAACAAATTTCCGTGGAAGATTTTGATATTCCGTGGATTTCCATCAATTTCCATCCAAGTTTCCATGGATTTCCATGGAAATCCATGGAAAATGCCTAATGACGGGAAGTATTGTCAGGGGTAAAATGTTTTAGATTAAGTTATATCAGAATCCTTGTCTGTTTAAAAACCTTGACATCAGTTGAAGCAATGGTACTCAGGTGAGCGATTCAGGGCCATCATGGCCCTCTTGTTTACTTATTCCCCCCATGCCATCTTTCTTGAATATGTTTTATCTGCTCTATTTCTCAGCAACTGTTGGTCAGATATTGATATAACTTCACAGCATTTATAAGTACCAACCAAATATTTTTATCTGTAGTACTTGTATAAGTGTATCAGAGCTCTACCTGTTTTTGTGTGTGTGTGTGTGTTTTTTTAGTTGTGTGTGACGTAGTCACTCACAACTATAGTACCTACATTCTGAGGGTCCATTTGTCTACATTTAAAACCAAATAATCTCTCAATTTTGTACGAATGACTGAATGATTGAACAGAATTCTACAATACAGATATGCTGAGATTCAGCCAAAGTGGTGAAAACTCAATTTTGAGTAACGGGACACAATCATTGCATGTAGTATAAAAGCACAGAAAAACTATTTTCCCTAGGATGTTGCGTAACTCACTTTACCATGTGGAGGAGTACAGTTTCTTTCGAATGCAAAGGTGGCTCATGCCTGAATTTGGATGGTGGATGTACAGGTTTCAGTTATTCAGTGGTATTTCAATGGTCCATATAGAAAGTTTGAATTATGATAAAAACCTGTATAACCTCCTTATAATCACATCTACTATCTCTGATACATCAGAGACATCTCCAGGGGTTGTTTGTTGCTCTATAGAATAGCTGATCAATACAGGCTGATACAGGTGTATATCTGCTATCCAAAGTTACTAAAGACACAATAGGGAGCCACAGCATTTATAAATAGAAACTGTGCTGTCTCTCAGTAGTACAAATCAAAGTGCTGATAGTTCTAAGAGAACCGTATTGTCTCATTTCTTTTGTTTATCACAGTAAATGTAATAAACGGAGGTCAAATTTTCGCACAATGACAATAATCCCGCTTTAATCTTATGGTCATTAGATGAACGCACCATTTGTTTCAACAGACTGATAACAATTAGCACATTGCCACTCTTACTCCTCCTATATTTCTATAGCCTTCAATGAACAATCATTTATTATTTTTATCCTTCAACTTTATAAAGAATGTCTGACATGGTAACAGTAACTGTGACAAAGCGGTATCTTGGGGTATTCATCATTTTCAATGATAGTTCTTGTTTTACTGTTTTATTAGCCTTACATGGTGCTGGGCATATAAGGTCTAGTTGAGAACTGGCTTCAAATTCTCAAGAGAACTTAATTGAGTATTGACATACTTTTAGTGAGACGTAATGGTTAAAACACTGTTGGTAGGATATTAAACCTGAGCAACAATCAAACAAGTTTATTTTGGTGGCCTTCCAGTTTGATGAAGACTATTTACTGAATCTACCTAACTAAGCTTATCTCTCAGCCTCGTTGATCAGGTCATGAGATGTTGGTAAAGCATGCATCTGGCTAGGTCATGACCAATATCATTAACCATGATTTTCATGAAATGCAACATTTGTGTTGTTACTTTAGGTATTCAAGTGGCACGTGTTTGATTTGTACTCAATAATTTGGGTAAGGAATGAGATACTATGACAGAATCTGGTACATATACACCTTGCATTCACAGAAAGTTGGAAATGCTTTGTGGACATTTAAGCAAACAGCCTGATTTGAAAATTAAAAGAATATGTTTTCACTAAATAAATTTGATTTGGAATGAGATTTTGTAAACAAATCGGGTACATTTATGTATACATCTTGCCTAAAGAGGAATATTAGAATTGCTTTTTTGGTCAGTCTGGTAAAGTTGAAAAAACATGTATTTTTTAAGCACAGGGTTTAAGTGGCATGAAAGACAAGTCATATATCATTTTACATGATTATATATAGTGATATACGACTTCTTTCGTGCCTAACTCTTGTGATATAAAGTGCATGTGCAGCTTCTGTTATTATTGATCATATTTATTCTGTTACCAAGATATAATTTGTTTTCAGTTGGAGACCTCAGCATTTGAAATAACTGATGACAATATTGAAGAAGTCAGGCAGATGGCTGAAATGGCCATAAAGAATGAAGGGAGAAAGCAAGTTGAGGCTGTGAAGGATGAAGGAGAAAGGCAGAGAAATGAAGTACAAAGTGAAGGCCGTGGTCAGGTTGATGTAGTAAGAAAAGAGGGGGATAAACAGAAGGAAATGATAAAAACTGGGGGTGAAGAGGCCAGGAAAGTAGCAATTGAGTCCATACGAAATGAAGGCAATCAGCAGGTTGCAAATGTGATACAGAAGATACAGCAGGCTGCAAAAACCACGGAAGGTGCCATATCCCAGGAGGAGAGAGACCGTAATGAACCATTTGATTAACCTCTAGATCCCATATTTAGACCACCTACTTTCAGTTGTCCAACACTGTATAAAGCATAATCACAGGTTGATCTTGATATTTTGTTGGTCAAATAGTCATAATACAGTGTAACCTCCAAATTCCGGACCCTCTAAAATTGGGAAACTTAAATCCGGACGATTTTCTTGGTCCCGAAATTTCCCCTTCTTTTTATATATAAATAAAACCTCTGAATTCTAAATTCCGGATGATTATTTCGTATATTTTGGGTTATATCAACGCTATTTCACCTCTGAAATCCAAATAGTGCTCCTAGCTCGACAGGTAATCTAACCAGAAATTGTAAGCCCTGCGGCAGTTTCTGCCCTCATTTCTCCCTGATCGGTTGTGTTTTATTAATCAGCGGTGGTCGTTATTTTGACACGCATAAGAATCACAACATGATTGTGCATCCATGTTTGCACTTGCGAATACATAGGCAATTAGTTAGTGACACATTGTAAATTATTAATGTGGTGTTTAATGGTGATAAGTGAAAAAAAAAAAGGAAAAAAAGACATATAATGCTCGGAATCAACATAAGCATTACCCATTTTGACATAAAAATGACAAATAGAGAAAGAGAGAGAGAAATAAAAGGCAAGTAGAGAGAGAGAGAGAGAGAAGGAGAATGAGAGAATAAGAAGAAAGAGGAAGGGAGGGAGAGAGAAAGAGAAGATAATTGATTATGAGAAATCACATTTACAAAACCGTTTTGTAAACAAAATGCAAAAGGTAAAGCTTCAAAGGATTTGATGATAATTACATTTAACAAACAATAAACAGTTTGTTATAAGCACTGTTACAGTATACATATAAAAAAAAATGACAGTACATCTATTCACAACCATTGAGTAACTTCAGTACATATGTACTGGTCCAATTCATTCCAGACCCCTGAATTCCGGAAACCTCCAAAATCCTAACTTTTTGGCCGGTCCCAAGGGTGTTCGGATTTCAGAGGTTACACTATACCTATCTGTTCACTTGTGATAGGGTAAAACACATTCTATTACTTCATACATATTATCTCTTCAGTCTTGAATAGTTGGGCCTAATTTCTGGGTGCTCATTATAATATATACCTTTTTAACATAGTAATATTTATTATCATCTGGTGAGAAGTCTCAACTCTGTAAAGTCACACAAAAAGCAGTCTGACTGAAGTACACAATCTTCCATCATAGCATAGTGTATAGAGGTGTGCTTTAGTCAGATTGCAGAAAAAATGGATACTTTGGCCACTTGGTTGCTGTGTACTCTTTGATTTATTATCAATGCTAGAGATATTTCTTAATTGTTGCTTTAATTAAGGAAAATTATGATACTTTGATAGGAATATTAGACTTATAGTTATATATTTTATGGGTTGTCTGCCATATACAGTATAGTGGGTTATTATACTCCTTACTACCCTAGGGTAGGGGGGAGGCTTTATAGGAATCACTTTGTCTGTTCAACCATCAATCCATCCGTCCATCTGTCCCAATTTTTTTGTCCGGGCTCAATACCTCACTGGATTTCCATTTGACACAAATGTTTACCATGTTAAGACAGAGTGTCATGTGAAAGAAAGAGAATGCTAGCACAATTGTCAAGGTCAAACTTAGAGACGAAAAATTTGCTTGTCTGGACTGTAACTTAACAATGCCTTGCTTGATTTCCAAATGATTTGGAACAAATATTTACCTTATTAACACTGACTGTCGCGCTAAAGAACCAGAATGCTAGCTGAGAGGTTAAGGTCATACTTAGAGGTAAACAATCAATTGTCGATATGCTTGTCTGGGCTGTAACTTGACATAGGATTGCTGGATTTCCAAACAGTTTGGTACAAATGTTTACAATATTAAGACTGAGTGTCCCATAAAAGAACCAATTTTCTAGCGTAAAGGTCAAGGTTATACTAAAAGGTCAACAATAGAAAATCACTACCAGTATGCTTGTTTATGGATGATTATTCATTATGTATTGATAGTTGCTTGTTTTCCCATCATCTTCTAAAAATAAATTTAAAATAAATTTAAGACTCTCATAATGTTCATTTCATAGAAAAATATAATGATCAAATTTATGTGACAAAGGTTACAGGCTACATTCTTCCAGCATGCCAGGACCATATTTTTGCAACAGACTTTGATGGGTATGTCAGCTGGTAAATAACATTAATATGTTGTTAACTGACAAATAGCAGGGTAGCTGGTATATGAATTACTTCGGTGATAGGACTAGTTACTGCAGTGTTATATTTTGTGATTAAGCCATAAAGAATGGGTTAGTTTTTAGATCACCTGAGCACAACGTTCTAAAGGTGAGCTTTTGTGATTGCCCTTCGTCCGACGTGCATCGTTCATCGTCAACAATTTGGCTTATTAACACTCTAGAGGCCACATTTTTGGCCAAATCTTCATGAAACTTGGTCAGAATGTTTGTTTCCAAAAGCTCTTGGAATAGTTCAGATTTGGGTCATGTGGGTTTAAAAAGTAGGTCATGAGGTCAAATATTAGAAAAACCTTGTAACATTCTAGAGGCCACAATTTTGGCCATATCTTCATGAAACTTGGTCAGACTGTCTGTTTCCATAAAATCTCAGACAAGTTCAAAAGTGGGTCATGTGGGGTCAAAAAGTAGGTCAATATGAAAAATCCAACATATGTTGCTCATTTATAATCAGGTGAGCGATTCAGGGCCATTATGGCCCTCTTGTTAATATTTTTCAAAAATATTAAAAACTCAAATTCAAAGTAATTACACTTAAGGGAGATAACTCAGTGTTACATTTTATACACTTGACCGTTTTACTATACAAAGTCAAAATTGAACCGCTGCTTCAGGTATAAATAAATTAAGCTAGTAAAAGAAATGAGTCACTTTATTACTTGACTTTAATTGTAATTTTATAGATTTGCAAATGCAATTTGATTCCCCCTACAAAGAAGAGGGAACATATTGCTTTGCACATGTCGGTCGGTCCATCGGTTGGTCTGTCAATAGACCAAATTTTGTCCAAGTAATAACTAAAGTTCTTAGTTGACCCTTAAGTCTCATATTTATTATGGGTGGTGCTCATGACTAGTAGAAGACCTTATTGATTTTGGTGTCAATACCTTAAAAATCAAAGTCACATGTTAACATATTTTTATGTGAAAGACTTGTTCGAGTGGTAACTTAGTTCTTTTTGACTCTGAGATCTCAAACTTGGTATGGTTGCTGCTTATAACTAGCAGAAGACCCCTAATGATTTTGGAATTTCTATCTTAAAGGTAAAGGTCATGAGGTAATAGTGAAATTCTCACACTGTGTAAATTAAGTCCGACTGATTACTCAAAATCTAATTGACTCCTAGGACTCAAACATACAAAAGTTACTTATGTCTAGTAGAAGCAGAAGAACCCTATTGTTTTGGGGATCTGTACCACAAAGGTCAAGGTCATAAATCAGGTTCTCTTTAACATTTTGTTTAACAATGTTAAGTATTGTTCAACTGATACATCTTTAAGTGTTTCTTTTGAATCAAGTATTGCACAATAATTGCTTATAAGTAATAGGTAACCCCTTTTGATTTTGGGGTATGTACCTCAAAGGTCAAAGTCAAGAGGTTATAACTTGAATGTTAAGTAAGTATTGGTTGACAGATAACTCAAAATCTAATATTCATTTCCCCCTTTACAAGTTAGTAGGGACTTATGTTCTTATGAGCAACACTACTGACTTGTTGTTTTTGTTGTTGTTGTTGTGTTTTTTTGTGTGTTTTTTTCACCTCGACTTTTTGAGAATAGTGAGAGCTATCCTATTCTCCCTAACACTCAAGGTTAAGAATTTGCGTGCGAGTTTTTCTTATTTTTCCATAACTGCTTAAGGTATTCACTTGAAACAAATGTATTTGGAGTCATAATTGTAGCTCACTGACCTAGACTCATAACTCTAACATGGATATTTACTCACTTATTATTAGTACTCACTTAAAACTTCACACATAATTTTACACCACTTACCAAGACCCATAACTCTAGCATGGAATTTTACGGAATTATTCCCCTTTGTGACCTTAAAAGTCTGGCATGCAAATTCAATCTCCACAACCACCAAAGGTATTCACTTAAAACTTCATACATGTCTTAGGGGTCATTTTTGTGAAAGGTGGTGATTTTATTTTTTTTAGTTATCAGTATGTTATGTTTGTTATGTAAATGCTGGCATCATGACTTAAAATTAAAATACACCCATAAATATTTCAAAGTCATGTTATTGCTTTGATACTGTTCAGCAACATTAATGCAATGAGTAGAAAAAGAAGACAGTATCATGTATTTTGACAGAAACATGGCCTTTGAAAGACTCAGCATGGCTTTTTAGTCCTCATCAGTGAAACTGGCTGGGGACTTTAGGTTTGCGCATGTCCTTCTGTCTGTCATTCCATTCGTATGTCCTGCTTTTGTGTCCACTCCATAACTTGGATGAATGGATTTCAGTAAAATTTCACAGAAGTATTCCTCATATCCAAAGGGTGTGTCGTGGGCATCAACCATATCTACTTTTGAAAGGTCGAGGTCACTGGTGTTTTAAGAAAGTGTTTTTGGTGCTCATAGGTTGCATCTTCGTGTCCGCTCTATACCGTCCTTATTAATGGTTAGATTTTATAAAACTTTGCAAAATTGTGTGTCATAACAGAAAGATGTGTCACGTGCATCAACCATATGTGTCTGTTAAAGGTCAAGGTCACTGGAGTTGTTAGAAATTCTCTTTGGTATTTATAGGCTACGTATTTTTGTCCACTCAGTAACTAGGACACTTATGGATGGACCTCAAAAAACTTTACAGAAGTCTTCCTCATACCCCAAGGGTGTGTCGCGGGCATCAACCATATTCATCCTTGAAAGGTCAAGGTCACTGGGGTAGTTAGAAAGTGTTTTTTGGAGCTTATAGGCTACATCTTCATGTCAGCTCTATACCTTCCATATTAATGATTAGATTTCATGAAACTTTACAAAAGTGTTTGTCATAACACAAAAGTGTTGGGCACATCAACCATAAGCATCTGGTAAAGGTCAAGGTCACTGGAGTTGTTATCTTTGGTATTATAGGATACGTATTCATGTCCGCTCAATGACTAAGACACTTATGGATGGATCTCAATAAAAATTCACAGAAGTATTCCTCTTAACCCAAGGGTGTGTCGTGCACATCAACTATGTGCATCCTTGAAAGGTAAAGGTCACATGACTTATTAGAAACTGGTATTCATAGTCTAGATCTTTGTTTCCACTATATAACTTACATATTTATGGATGGATTTTCATAGAAATTTACAAAAGTGTTTATCATAACACAAAGGTTTATTGGGCACATCAACCATATGTTTTCTCACAGGAGTTGTTAGAAATTCTCCTATAGGCTACATCTTCGTGTCTTCTCTATAATCTATGGATTGATTTTCATAAAACTTTATAGAAGTGTTTGTCATAACAAAAAAGTGTGTCTTATACATCAACCATAAGTATGCATAAGAAGTCAAGGTCACAGGAATTGTTAGAAATTGACTTTAGTTAATCGGCATAATTTTCATGTCCCCTCTATAATATTCTTATCTATGTTTAGATTTTCATAAAACTTTACAAAGGTGTTTGTTATGACACAAAGATGTGTCATATGCATCAACCATATGCACCTCTGAAAGGTCAAGATCACAGGACTTGTTAGAAATTGTCTGGTATGCAAAGGCTACAATGTCATGTCCTCTCTAAACTTTCACCAAGATAGGTTCTGAACCAATTTGTAACATACCAAAATTATGAAGTTAAACATTCATATAATTATGTAATATAGCTATATAAATATGGCATGTTAGGGGGGCATACAATCATGTTTTTCAAAAGTTTCTTTTTAAAGCAAATAATCTTCAAAGGAAATTTGATCACTAAGCAAGTCATGAGCACTGGTATACTTGCGAAAATATGCATTGTTTTTAATGTAATTAAAACCCAGATGTGGAGAAAATATCACTGTCCCAAGGTGAATCTGGAAAGTGGCACCTTTTGTGCAATTGATAAGAGATTTTTACAATAAAAACTCTGGTCAAACTGTCATATTCCACTTCTACACAAGTATGACCGATCTAGCTCTCGGTGAGCTTTTGTGATCCCGTGAGTGTCCATCATTCAGTGTGCGTTGTGCGTCGTCAACAACTTTAGTTTTTACACTCTACCACCTTCATTTCTAAAGCAATCATCTTCAAACTTTAAGAAAATGTTTTGACCGTAATGTCCCAATTGTGTTTGATTTTGGCTGAGATCGGCCAATTTGGTCTGGAGTTTTGCCCCTTAAAATAGAAGACACAATTTTCATCCAGTCTTCCTAAAATTTGCTCAGACTGTATGTCATGATATTGTCTTGATCATGAATTGGACGAGGTCAAAAAGTAGGTCACTAAGTCGAATTTTGGTTAAATCTGGTTTACACTCCATGAGCCACATTTTTTGCTCAATCTTTCGCAGATTTGTTCAGAATGTTTGTCTTGATAATATCTTGGTCCAGTTCAGTAATCGATATACGGGGTCAAAATGTATGTCACTAGATCAAATCTTGTATAATCCTGTTTACACTCCATGAGCCACATTTTTTGCTCAATCTTTTGCAGATTTGTTCAGAATGTTTGTCTTGATGATATCTAAATCAAGTTAAAATCATGGATAAGCAGGGTCAAAATGTATGTCACTAGATCAAATCTAGTATAATCCTGTTTACACTCTAGGGGCCACATTATCAGCCGTATCCTTCTCAAACTTGTTCAGAATGTTTGTCTTGATGATATCTAAATCGAGTTAAATCATGGATGGCAGGGTCAAAAAGTAGGTCCCTAGTAAAATCTTAGTATAATCCTGACCGCATTATTAGCCGTTTTATTTAACTAGATCTGTCTGATGATATCTGGGTCAGTAATCAGGTGAGCGATTAAGGGCCATCATGGCCCTCTTGTTTTTTACAGTTTTGTGTTCATCCTCAGAATATCAGAATTAATTACCTGCAGAAATAACCCGCAATACGGTCATACCTTTTTTAGAAACATTAAAGAGGAAAAGGTTTCTATAACTGTTATATTAAAGTTGACCATCATGATTAAATGTGACTTCTGTTGCACATAATGAATGAATGTCCAACATTTATTTCCCATTTGATGACAATATTAACAGTATTCTGTAGTCTTACTCAATTTATTTGAAGACTTCATATCTATTTTCAGAGCTAAAGCGTAATCTGATAGAGAACTACATAGCTACGTTACAGCCAGCCACACTTCCAAAGGTTGACAGACTGTATGTAGAGCCCAGTATGCAACTGGAGACAGATGACACTGGGGACAGTGATGTCAAGGATAGATACAGAGAAATGTATGATAATGAATTAGAGGGCAGCAGTACCAATATTAAAAATGTTTTCTTCCAAGATCAGACAAAGTTTAAACGGATCTACATCTCAGGGGATGCAGGGCATGGGAAGACTGCTCTGTGTAAAATGCTGGTTTTGGCCTGGTGTCAGGTACATTCTGGTCAACAGATCAGTGATCATATTCCTGCTGATTTCTTGACAGTCATGGAGAATTTTGACTTTCTGTTCTACATCACACTACGGAATGTCAGAAAAGATTGGATTGTTTGGAAAATGATAAAAGAGCAGTACTTTGAAGATAAAGATTTCGATTTCCATAATAGGTTTATAAAAACTGAGTTTGACAAAAGCTCATGTCTTGTAATACTGGATGGCTTAGATGAGTGGGTGCTTGTCAGAAAAGATTGGATTGTTTGGAAAATGATAAAAGAGCAGTACTTAGATGAGTGGGTGCTCCCACCTGGATATGAAACCCCCATGCACACAACACACGGCCTGCCAGACCTGCGCCGTGTTCAGAGGATTACCATCCTCACCACCACTCGGCCATGGAAGATGGAAATAATGAGACTTAAGCCGCCTCAGATTGACAGGCATGTCCGACTTAAAGGTATAAGTAGGAGAACAGCAGGAAGATATATAGATAACATGGTTAACCTGCTAAATGAGAAGAACAGTGTCAGTAAAAACAGTTCTGTCTTCGATAAACAACTTGCGGAAAAAAGACTGGAACAATTTTTTAACATCCCCATCATACTTAAACATTTGATAATCTTGTGGCATGATGAAAATGAGGAAGATCACAAGTTTATCTATACAGTGCTATAATAAACCACCTTCTTAAGGATGCATGGGAAAGAAATACAAATAAGTCATTACCTGAAGGAAGTAGCCAAGAGTCAGAACTTCCCTTGTTTTTAAAAGAGAAACAGTACTGCAAGGTTCACAAGGGCCTACTTCTTTCCCTGGCACTTCTTGCTTTTACAGCAGCAAAAGGGTTTTTTTGACCATGTGGAGGCAAAACTTCAAAATCTGACTGAAGATGACATAAGATTCTGCTTATCAGCAGGTTTGTTGTGCCAGGAAATATATGCAAGTCCTCAGGATGATGAAAAGAAAAAACTTTCATTCCTTCACAAATCATTTCAGGACTTCCTGGCAGCTGTTTTCCTGGTTATGAATCCTGAGTCATCACAACTGCCCCAAACATGCAACACTTTGGAGAAAATTCTGGAGATGCGTTCTGTGTTTATTTTTGTATGTGGCATGGACTCCAGAGCCATGAGACCATTATCCAAACATATAGTGGATATTATGGAGGATAGTATGGTGTATAGTATGGAGAATATTATGAAAAGTAGTAGAGTGGATAGTGTGGTGTATTATATGGAGCAAATGTTTGTGGAGAGTATGGAGCATAGTATGGAGGATGATATGGAGCAAAGGTTAGTGGAGAGTAGGATGGTGAAGAGTATGGAGCCTATGATGCGGGATATAAACCGTAAATTTGAACTAATACAAAACCTGATGATTGAGTGTGTGAGGGAGAGTAGGGACAGTGGACAGCCACTGCCACATCTGGAGAGTGTTCCTATTCTTATAGACGAGTTGATGTCTGGAAACTTGCAGGATGTAAAAGATCTAGTCAGTACCTATAAGTCCTGTATAAAGCATGTATGTTTAAGAAGCTATCAGAGTTCAGAATGTGAGGACTTTCTCACCTGTGTGAGACTTGTGTCTGAGTGCAGGTCAGTGCAGCATGTGTATCTGGAGTTACATGAGAGACTGCCCCAGGACACTGAGGCCCTGCTGGAGAAGGCATTGTGTGAACACTGGTCACTGTCATCACTGGTACTTACGTGGGGTGGATGTGGTCCATACTTAAGATATCTATACAGTGATAGAGTGACCACACTGGTTAATATAGGCATCCATGCTGTGTCTATCTCAAGTCCTACAGAGTATCAAAGGATTATGGAGGGTGTGGGGAAAGCAACACTGCTGAAGACTCTGGTGTTGGGTAAAGTAAAATGTAGGGAGTTGATAGATAATAGGAAGCCTGATCTGGACCTGTCTCACTGTTCACAGCTACAGAAACTTATTCTGGGGAAGTATAGTGTTAATAAGGTTACTATCAACACAACATCACTCACATATTGTGAGGTCAATAATACACCTGTATACTTTGTTCCAGAACCACATGTTGGGACCACCATACAGACACCGAAGTTAGGGAGTATAACAGATCCACATTCTCTGGTGATTGGTGATAGAGATGTTTGTCTGTCTTCTGAGGCAAACTATTTAAAGGCAAACTATTTAAGAAAAGTTACATTAGAAAATGTCATGATGGAAAAAACAGCTATGATCAGATTTCTCACATCTATCCCTACCACTTGTCATGAGGTTAACTTAAAGTTTGATCATTGTGCTTGGTATGGAAGGAAAGGGGCACCACTGTCTGTGGATAAGATTGTGGACATTCTGCCTCACCTGACTAGGGTTACTGAACTGTGTCTGGAGGCATTAGACTTTGGTGATAGAGATGTTTGTCTGTCTTCTGAGGCAAACTATTTAAGAAAAGTTATATTAGAAAATGTCATGATGGAAAAAACAGCTATGATCAGATTTCTCACATCTATCCCTGCTACTTGTCATGAGGTTATCTTAAAGTTTGGTTATTTGTATAGAAGGAAAGGGGCACCACTGTCTGTTGATAAGATTGTGGACATTCTGCCTCACCTGACTAGGGTTACTGAACTGTGTCTGGAGGCATTAGACTTTGGTGATAGAGATGTTTGTCTGTCTCCTGAGCCAACACATCTAGAAATAGTGAAGTTAGAGAAGGTTACTATGACAGATAGGGCAATGATCCAGTTTCTTGACTCTATTCTCACCATTAACCATGAGGTGAACTGTGAGATTCGTGGTAAGGTTAATTTTGCAGTTAAGGCACACATCAACACCAGGTTTGTGGTGACAAAGAGAGGTTATCGCCAAGTCTTCTTCAGCCATCCAGCAGTTCCCCGATTATCTCCAGACTTTAAATCCACACACACAACAAATGTTTAATCTGATGTAACCATAGGAACATATTTCTCTCTGAAGTGTACTGGTGAACGTGTGTGTGTGTGTGTGCCATAGTATTATTATAACATTTTTATGTTATCAATGGCAAACAAATACAACTTATACTAATCCCTCTTGACAGTTCCTGGGTTGAACCAGTACTTTGTCAGGTAAAGGTCATTAAAAGTCCTGGCCCTGGATTGGGTTCAAACCCACAACCTTCACATCTGTAATCGGGTATGTTGCCTCAGTGGACCATAGCGCCCTGTATAAGCAGTAATTAGATTTGTTTTTTAAAATTAAATGAGTTACAGAGTAAAAGGAGATTTTTCAGAATGGTTTTCAGTAATA